>OU744726.1:27490055-27654306 GCA_916613615.1 Steromphala cineraria | reverse complement strand
TGGACCAACTTATGTCGTTCGAAATGATCTCAGCTACATTTTGATATACCACAACCCTACTTTTGGTGACTTAGATGACTTGGAATTCTTGCGCGTTGAGAGTTATGCCCCTTGATTAAGCGATTTCATCAAATATTGGGAAAACCGTCGCTTTTTTGGAATTTTTGGACCAACTTATGTCGTTCGAAATGATCTCAGCTACATTTTGATATACCACAACCCTACTTTTGGTGACTTAGATGACTTGGAATTCTTGCGCGTTGAGGGTTACGGGGCTTTAATAAGTGCGATTACGCCCAAATTAGCGAAAACCGGCACTTTTTTGGTCTTCGGAAATGGATAAAAGTTCTTCGTGATGGTCCCAGGAGCAATTAGATGGGTCACAACCCTATTTTTGCAACTTTGAAAATTTTAGTGGGTAAGAGTTATGCCCCTTGATTAAGCGATTTCATCAAATATTGGGAAAACCGTCGCTTTTTTGGAATTTTTGGACCAACTTATGTCGTTCGAAATGATCTCAGCTACATTTTGATATACCACAACCCTACTTTTGGTGACTTAGATGACTTGGAATTCTTGCGCGTTTTAAGGTTACGGGGCTTTAATAAGTGCGATTACGCCCAAATTAGCGAAAACCGGCACTTTTTTGGTCTTCGGAAATGGATAAAAGTTCTTCGTGATGGTCCCAGGAGCAATTAGATGGGTCACAACCCTATTTTTGCAACTTTGAAAATTTTAGTGGGTAAGAGTTATGCCCCTTGATTAAGCGATTTCATCAAATATTGGGAAAACCGTCGCTTTTTTGGAATTTTTGGACCAACTTATGTCGTTCGAAATGATCTCAGCTACATTTTGATATACCACAACCCTACTTTTGGTGACTTAGATGACTTGGAATTCTTGCGCGTTGAGAGTTATGCCCCTTGATTAAGCGATTTCATCAAATATTGGGAAAACCGTCGCTTTTTTGGAATTTTTGGACCAACTTATGTCGTTCGAAATGATCTCAGCTACATTTTGATATACCACAACCCTACTTTTGGTGACTAAGATGACTTGGAATTCTTGCGCGTTGAGGGTTACGGGGCTTTAATAAGTGCGATTACGCCCAAATTAGCGAAAACCGGCACTTTTTTGGTCTTCGGAAATGGATAAAAGTTCTTCGTGATGGTCCCAGGAGCAATTAGATGGGTCACAACCCTATTTTTGCAACTTTGAAAATTTTAGTGGGTAAGAGTTATGCCCCTTGATTAAGCGATTTCATCAAATATTGGGAAAACCGTCCCTTTTTTTTGAATTTTTGGACCAACTTATGTCGTTCGAAATGATCTCAGCTACATTTTGATATACCACAACCCTACTTTTGGTGACTTAGATGACTTGGAATTCTTGCGCGTTGAGAGTTATGCCCCTTGATTAAGCGATTTCATCAAATATTGGGAAAACCGTCGCTTTTTTGGAATTTTTGGACCAACTTATGTCGTTCGAAATGATCTCAGCTACATTTTGATATACCACAACCCTACTTTTGGTGACTTAGATGACTTGGAATTCTTGCGCGTTGAGGGTTACGGGGCTTTAATAAGTGCGATTACGCCCAAATTAGCGAAAACCGGCACTTTTTTTGGTCTTCGGAAATGGATAAAAGTTCTTCGTGATGGTCCCAGGAGCAATTAGATGGTCACAACCCTATTTTTGCAACTTTGAAAATTTTAGTGGGTAAGAGTTATGCCCCTTGATTAAGCGATTTCATCAAATATTGGGAAAACCGTCGCTTTTTTGGAATTTTTGGACCAACTTATGTCGTTCGAAATGATCTCAGCTACATTTTGATATACCACAACTCCTACTTTTGGTGACTTAGATGACTTGGAATTCTTGCGCGTTGAGAGTTATGCCCCTTGATTAAGCGATTTCATCAAATATTGGGAAAACCGTCGCTTTTTTGGAATTTTTGGACCAACTTATGTCGTTCGAAATGATCTCAGCTACATTTTGATATACCACAACCCTACTTTTGGTGACTTAGATGACTTGGAATTCTTGCGCGTTGAGGGTTACGGGGCTTTAATAAGTGCGATTACGCCCAAATTAGCGAAAACCGGCACTTTTTTGGTCTTCGGAAATGGATAAAAGTTCTTCGTGATGGTCCCAGGAGCAATTAGATGGGTCACAACCCTATTTTTGCAACTTTGAAAATTTTAGTGGGTAAGAGTTATGCCCCTTGATTAAGCGATTTCATCAAATATTGGGAAAACCGTCGCTTTTTTGGAATTTTTGGACCAACTTATGTCGTTCGAAATGATCTCAGCTACATTTTGATATACCACAACCCTACTTTTGGTGACTTAGATGACTTGGAATTCTTGCGCGTTGAGAGTTATGCCCCTTGATTAAGCGATTTCATCAAATATTGGGAAAACCGTCGCTTTTTTGGAATTTTTGGACCAACTTATGTCGTTCGAAATGATCTCAGCTACATTTTGATATACCACAACCCTACTTTTGGTGACTTAGATGACTTGGAATTCTTGCGCGTTGAGGGTTACGGGGCTTTAATAAGTGCGATTACGCCCAAATTAGCGAAAACCGGCACTTTTTTGGTCTTCGGAAATGGATAAAAGTTCTTCGTGATGGTCCCAGGAGCAATTAGATGGGTCACAACCCTATTTTTGCAACTTTGAAAAGTTTAGTGGGTAAGAGTTATGCCCCTTGATTAAGCGATTTCATCAAATATTGGGAAAACCGTCGCATTTTTGGAATTTTTGGACCAACTTATATCGTTCGAAATGATCTCAGCTACATTTTGATATACCACAACCCTACTTTTGGTGACTTAGATGACTTGGAATTCTTGCGCGTTGAGAGTTATGCCGCTTGATTAAGCGATTTCATCAAATATTGGGAAAACCGTCGCTTTTTTGGAATTTTTGGACCAACTTATGTCGTTCGAAATGATCTCAGCTACATTTTGATATACCACAACCCTACTTTTGGTGACTTAGATGACTTGGAATTCTTGCGCGTTGAGGGTTACGGGGCTTTAATAAGTGCGATTACGCCCAAATTAGCGAAAACCGGCACTTTTTTGGTCTTCGGAAATGGATAAAAGTTCTTCGTGATGGTCCCAGGAGCAATTAGATGGGTCACAACCCTATTTTTGCAACTTTGAAAATTTTAGTGGGTAAGAGTTATGCCCCTTGATTAAGCGATTTCATCAAATATTGGGAAAACCGTCGCTTTTTTGGAATTTTTGGACCAACTTATGTCGTTCGAAATGATCTCAGCTACATTTTGATATACCACAACCCTACTTTTGGTGACTTAGATGACTTGGAATTCTTGCGCGTTGAGGGTTACGGGGCTTTAATAAGTGCGATTACGCCCAAATTAGCGAAAACCGGCACTTTTTTGGTCTTCGGAAATGGATAAAAGTTCTTCGTGATGGTCCCAGGAGCAATTAGATGGGTCACAACCCTATTTTTGCAACTTTGAAAATTTTAGTGGGTAAGAGTTATGCCCCTTGATTAAGCGATTTCATCAAATATTGGGAAAACCATCGCTTTTTTGGAATTTTTGGACCAACTTATGTCGTTCGAAATGATCTCAGCTACATTTTGATATACCACAACCCTACTTTTGGTGACTTAGATGACTTGGAATTCTTGCGCGTTGAGAGTTATGCCCCTTGATTAAGCGATTTCATCAAATATTGGGAAAACCGTCGCTTTTTTGGAATTTTTGGACCAACTTATGTCGTTCGAAATGATCTCAGCTACATTTTGATATACCACAACCCTACTTTTGGTGACTTAGATGACTTGGAATTCTTGCGCGTTGAGGGTTACGGGGCTTTAATAAGTGCGATTACGCCCAAATTAGCGAAAACCGGCACTTTTTTGGTCTTCGGAAATGGATAAAAGTTCTTCGTGATGGTCCCAGGAGCAATTAGATGGGTCACAACCCTATTTTTGCAACTTTGAAAATTTTAGTGGGTAAGAGTTATGCCCCTTGATTAAGCGATTTCATCAAATATTGGGAAAAACCGTCGCTTTTTTTGGAATTTTTGACCAACTTATGTCGTTCGAAATGATCTCAGCTACATTTTGATATACCACAACCCTACTTTTGGTGACTTAGATGACTTGGAATTCTTGCGCGTTGAGAGTTATGCCCCTTGATTAAGCGATTTCATCAAATATTGGGAAAACCGTTGCTTTTTTGGAATTTTTGGACCAACTTATGTCGTTCGAAATGATCTCAGCTACATTTTGATATACCACAACCCTACTTTTGGTGACTTAGATGACTTGGAATTCTTGCGCGTTGAGAGTTATGCCCCTTGATTAAGCGATTTCATCAAATATTGGGAAAACCGTCGCTTTTTTGGAATTTTTGGACCAACTTATGTCGTTCGAAATGATCTCAGCTACATTTTGATATACCACAACCCTACTTTTGGTGACTTAGATGACTTGGAATTCTTGCGCGTTGAGGGTTACGGGGCTTTAATAAGTGCGATTACGCCCAAATTAGCGAAAACCGGCACTTTTTTGGTCTTCGGAAATGGATAAAAGTTCTTCGTGATGGTCCCAGGAGCAATTAGATGGGTCACAACCCTATTTTTGCAACTTTGAAAATTTTAGTGGGTAAGAGTTATGCCCCTTGATTAAGCGATTTCATCAAATATTGGGAAAACCGTCGCTTTTTTGGAATTTTTGGACCAACTTATGTCGTTCGAAATGATCTCAGCTACATTTTGATATACCACAACCCTACTTTTGGTGACTTAGATGACTTGGAATTCTTGCGCGTTGAGAGTTATGCCCCTTGATTAAGCGATTTCATCAAATATTGGGAAAACCGTCGCTTTTTTGGAATTTTTGGACCAACTTATGTCGTTCGAAATGATCTCAGCTACATTTTGATACACCACAACCCTACTTTTGGTGACTTAGATGACTTGGAATTCTTGCGCGTTGAGAGTTATGCCCCTTGATTAAGCGATTTCATCAAATATTGGGAAAACCGTCGCTTTTTTGGAATTTTTGGACCAACTTATGTCGTTCGAAATGATCTCAGCTACATTTTGATATACCACAACCCTACTTTTGGTGACTTAGATGACTTGGAATTCTTGCGCGTTGAGGGTTACGGGGCTTTAATAAGTGCGATTACGCCCAAATTAGCGAAAACCGGCACTTTTTTGGTCTTCGGAAATGGATAAAAGTTCTTCGTGATGGTCCCAGGAGCAATTAGATGGGTCACAACCCTATTTTTGCAACTTTGAAAATTTTAGTGGGTAAGAGTTATGCCCCTTGATTAAGCGATTTCATCAAATATTGGGAAAACCGTCGCTTTTTTGGAATTTTTTGACCAACTTATGTCGTTCGAAATGATCTCAGCTACATTTTGATATACCACAACCCTACTTTTGGTGACTTAGATGACTTGGAATTCTTGCGCGTTGAGAGTTATGCCCCTTGATTAAGCGATTTCATCAAATATTGGGAAAACCGTTGCTTTTTTGGAATTTTTGGACCAACTTATGTCGTTCGAAATGATCTCAGCTACATTTTGATATACCACAACCCTACTTTTGGTGACTTAGATGACTTGGAATTCTTGCGCGTTGAGAGTTATGCCCCTTGATTAAGCGATTTCATCAAATATTGGGAAAACCGTCGCTTTTTTGGAATTTTTGGACCAACTTATGTCGTTCGAAATGATCTCAGCTACATTTTGATATACCACAACCCTACTTTTGGTGACTTAGATGACTTGGAATTCTTGCGCGTTGAGGGTTACGGGGCTTTAATAAGTGCGATTACGCCCAAATTAGCGAAAACCGGCACTTTTTTGGTCTTCGGAAATGGATAAAAGTTCTTCGTGATGGTCCCAGGAGCAATTAGATGGGTCACAACCCTATTTTTGCAACTTTGAAAATTTTAGTGGGTAAGAGTTATGCCCCTTGATTAAGCGATTTCATCAAATATTGGGAAAACCGTCGCTTTTTTGGAATTTTTGGACCAACTTATGTCGTTCGAAATGATCTCAGCTACATTTTGATATACCACAACCCTACTTTTGGTGACTTAGATGACTTGGAATTCTTGCGCGTTGAGAGTTATGCCCCTTGATTAAGCGATTTCATCAAATATTGGGAAAACCGTCGCTTTTTTGGAATTTTTGGACCAACTTATGTCGTTCGAAATGATCTCAGCTACATTTTGATATACCACAACCCTACTTTTGGTGACTTAGATGACTTGGAATTCTTGCGCGTTGAGGGTTACGGGGCTTTAATAAGTGCGATTACGCCCAAATTAGCGAAAACAGGCACTTTTTTGGTCTTCGGAAATGGATAAAAGTTCTTTGTGATGGTCCCAGGAGCAATTAGATGGGTCACAACCCTATTTTTGCAACTTTGAAAATTTTAGTGGGTAAGAGTTATGCCCCTTGATTAAGCGATTTCATCAAATATTGGGAAAACCGTCGCTTTTTTGGAATTTTTGGACCAACTTATGTCGTTCGAAATGATCTCAGCTACATTTTGATATACCACAACCCTACTTTTGGTGACTTAGATGACTTGGAATTCTTGCGCGTTGAGAGTTATGCCCCTTGATTAAGCGATTTCATCAAATATTGGGAAAACCGTCGCTTTTTTGGAATTTTTGGACCAACTTATGTCGTTCGAAATGATCTCAGCTACATTTTGATATACCACAACCCTACTTTTGGTGACTTAGATGACTTGGAATTCTTGCGCGTTGAGGGTTACGGGGCTTTAATAAGTGCGATTACGCCCAAATTAGCAAAAACCGGCACTTTTTTGGTCTTCGGAAATGGATAAAAGTTCTTCGTGATGGTCCCAGGAGCAATTAGATGGGTCACAACCCTATTTTTGCAACTTTGAAAATTTTAGTGGGTAAGAGTTATGCCCCTTGATTAAGCGATTTCATCAAATATTGGGAAAACCGTCGCTTTTTGGGAATTTTTGGACCAACTTATGTCGTTCGAAATGATCTCAGCTACATTTTGATATACCACAACCCTACTTTTGGTGACTTAGATGACTTGGAATTCTTGCGCGTTGAGAGTTATGCCCCTTGATTAAGCGATTTCATCAAATATTGGGAAAACCGTCGCTTTTTTGGAATTTTTGGACCAACTTATGTCGTTCGAAATGATCTCAGCTACATTTTGATATACCACAACCCTACTTTTGGTGACTTAGATGACTTGGAATTCTTGCGCGTTGAGGGTTACGGGGCTTTAATAAGTGCGATTACGCCCAAATTAGCGAAAACAGGCACTTTTTTGGTCTTCGGAAATGGATAAAAGTTCTTCGTGATGGTCCCAGGAGCAATTAGATGGGTCACAACCCTATTTTTGCAACTTTGAAAATTTTAGTGGGTAAGAGTTATGCCCCTTGATTAAGCGATTTCATCAAATATTGGGAAAACCGTCGCTTTTTTGGAATTTTTGGACCAACTTATGTCGTTCGAAATGATCTCAGCTACATTTTGATATACCACAACCCTACTTTTGGTGACTTAGATGACTTGGAATTCTTGCGCGTTGAGAGTTATGCCCCTTGATTAAGCGATTTCATCAAATATTGGGAAAACCGTCGCTTTTTTGGAATTTTTGGACCAACTTATGCCGTTCGAAATGATCTCAGCTACATTTTGATATACCACAACCCTACTTTTGGTGACTTAGATGACTTGGAATTCTTGCGCGTTGAGGGTTACGGGGCTTTAATAAGTGCGATTACGCCCAAATTAGCGAAAACCGGCACTTTTTTGGTCTTCGGAAATGGATAAAAGTTCTTCGTGATGGTCCCAGGAGCAATTAGATGGGTCACAACCCTATTTTTGCAACTTTGAAAATTTTAGTGGGTAAGAGTTATGCCCCTTGATTAAGCGATTTCATCAAATATTGGGAAAACCGTCGCTTTTTTGGAATTTTTGGACCAACTTATGTCGTTCGAAATGATCTCAGCTACATTTTGATATACCACAACCCTACTTTTGGTGACTTAGATGACTTGGAATTCTTGCGCGTTGAGGGTTACGGGGCTTTAATAAGTGCGATTACGCCCAAATTAGCGAAAACCGGCACTTTTTTGGTCTTCGGAAATGGATAAAAGTTCTTCGTGATGGTCCCAGGAGCAATTAGATGGGTCACAACCCTATTTTTGCAACTTTGAAAATTTTAGTGGGTAAGAGTTATGCCCCTTGATTAAGCGATTTCATCAAATATTGGGAAAACCGTCGCTTTTTTGGAATTTTTGGACCAACTTATATCGTTCGAAATGATCTCAGCTACATTTTGATATACCACAACCCTACTTTTGGTGACTTAGATGACTTGGAATTCTTGCGCGTTGAGAGTTATGCCCCTTGATTAAGCGATTTCATCAAATATTGGGAAAACCGTCGCTTTTTTGGAATTTTTGGACCAACTTATGTCGTTCGAAATGATCTCAGCTACCTTTTGATATACCACAACCCTACTTTTGGTGACTTAGATGACTTGGAATTCTTGCGTGTTGAGGGTTACGGGGCTTTAATAAGTGCGATTACGCCCAAATTAGCGAAAACCGGCACTTTTTTGGTCTTCGGAAATGGATAAAAGTTCTTCGTGATGGTCCCAGGAGCAATTAGATGGGTCACAACCCTATTTTTGCAACTTTGAAAATTTTAGTGGGTAAGAGTTATGCCCCTTGATTAAGCGATTTCATCAAATATTGGGAAAACCGTCGCTTTTTTGGAATTTTTGGACCAACTTATGTCGTTCGAAATGATCTCAGCTACATTTTGATATACCACAACCCTACTTTTGGTGACTTAGATGACTTGGAATTCTTGCGCGTTGAGAGTTATGCCCCTTGATTAAGCGATTTCATCAAATATTGGGAAAACCGTCGCTTTTTTGGAATTTTTGGACCAACTTATGTCGTTCGAAATGATCTCAGCTACATTTTGATATACCACAACCCTACTTTTGGTGACTTAGATGACTTGGAATTCTTGCGCGTTGAGGGTTACGGGGCTTTAATAAGTGCGAGTACGCCCAAATTAGCGAAAACCGGCACTTTTTTGGTCTTCGGAAATGGATAAAAGTTCTTCGTGATGGTCCCAGGAGCAATTAGATGGGTCACAACCCTATTTTTGCAACTTTGAAAATTTTAGTGGGTAAGAGTTATGCCCCTTGATTAAGCGATTTCATCAAATATTGGGAAAACCGTCGCTTTTTTGGAATTTTTGGACCAACTTATGTCGTTCGAAATGATCTCAGCTACATTTTGATATACCACAACCCTACTTTTGGTGACTTAGATGACTTGGAATTCTTGCGCGTTGAGAGTTATGCCCCTTGATTAAGCGATTTCATCAAATATTGGGAAAACCGTCGCTTTTTTGGAATTTTTGGACCAACTTATGTCGTTCGAAATGATCTCAGCTACATTTTGATATACCACAACCCTACTTTTGGTGACTTAGATGACTTGGAATTCTTGCGCGTTGAGGGTTACGGGGCTTTAATAAGTGCGATTACGCCCAAATTAGCGAAAACCGGCACTTTTTTGGTCTTCGGAAATGGATAAAAGTTCTTCGTGATGGTCCCAGGAGCAATTAGATGGGTCACAACCCTATTTTTGCAACTTTGAAAATTTTAGTGGGTAAGAGTTATGCCCCTTGATTAAGCGATTTCATCAAATATTGGGAAAACCGTCGCTTTTTTGGAATTTTTGGACCAACTTATGTCGTTCGAAATGATCTCAGCTACATTTTGATATACCACAACCCTACTTTTGGTGAATTAGATGACTTGGAATTCTTGCGCGTTGAGAGTTATGCCCCTTGATTAAGCGATTTCATCAAATATTGGGAAAACCGTCGCTTTTTTGGAATTTTTGGACCAACTTATGTCGTTCGAAATGATCTCAGCTACATTTTGATATACCACAACCCTACTTTTGGTGACTTAGATGACTTGGAATTCTTGCGCGTTGAGAGTTATGCCCCTTGATTAAGCGATTTCATCAAATATTGGGAAAACCGTCGCTTTTTTGGAATTTTTGGACCAACTTATGTCGTTCGAAATGATCTCAGCTACATTTTGATATACCACAACCCTACTTTTGGTGACTTAGATGACTTGGAATTCTTGCGCGTTGAGGGTTACGGGGCTTTAATAAGTGCGATTACGCCCAAATTAGCGAAAACCGGCACTTTTTTGGTCTTCGGAAATGGATAAAAGTTCTTCGTGATGGTCCCAGGAGCAATTAGATGGGTCACAACCCTATTTTTGCAACTTTGAAAATTTTAGTGGGTAAGAGTTATGCCCCTTGATTAAGCGATTTCATCAAATATTGGGAAAACCGTCGCTTTTTTGGAATTTTTGGACCAACTTATGTCGTTCGAAATGATCTCAGCTACATTTTGATATACCACAACCCTACTTTTGGTGACTTAGATGACTTGGAATTCTTGCGCGTTGAGAGTTATGCCCCTTGATTAAGCGATTTCATCAAATATTGGGAAAACCGTCGCTTTTTTGGAATTTTTGGACCAACTTATGTCGTTCGAAATGATCTCAGCTACATTTTGATATACCACAACCCTACTTTTGGTGACTTAGATGACTTGGAATTCTTGCGCGTTGAGGGTTACGGGGCTTTAATAAGTGCGATTACGCCCAAATTAGCGAAAACCGGCACTTTTTTGGTCTTCGGAAATGGATAAAAGTTCTTCGTGATGGTCCCAGGAGCAATTAGATGGGTCACAACCCTATTTTTGCAACTTTGAAAATTTTAGTGGGTAAGAGTTATGCCCCTTGATTAAGCGATTTCATCAAATATTGGGAAAACCGTCGCTTTTTTGGAATTTTTGGACCAACTTATGTCGTTCGAAATGATCTCAGCTACATTTTGATATACCACAACCCTACTTTTGGTGACTTAGATGACTTGGAATTCTTGCGCGTTGAGAGTTATGCCCCTTGATTAAGCGATTTCATCAAATATTGGGAAAACCGTCGCTTTTTTGGAATTTTTGGACCAACTTATGTCGTTCGAAATGATCTCAGCTACATTTTGATATACCACAACCCTACTTTTGGTGACTTAGATGACTTGGAATTCTTGCGCGTTGAGAGTTATGCCCCTTGATTAAGCGATTTCATCAAATATTGGGAAAACCGTCGCTTTTTTGGAATTTTTGGACCAACTTATGTCGTTCGAAATGATCTCAGCTACATTTTGATATACCACAACCCTACTTTTGGTGACTTAGATGACTTGGAATTCTTGCGCGTTGAGGGTTACGGGGCTTTAATAAGTGCGATTACGCCCAAATTAGCGAAAACCGGCACTTTTTTGGTCTTCGGAAATGGATAAAAGTTCTTCGTGATGGTCCCAGGAGCAATTAGATGGGTCACAACCCTATTTTTGCAACTTTGAAAATTTTAGTGGGTAAGAGTTATGCCCCTTGATTAAGCGATTTCATCAAATATTGGGAAAACCGTCGCTTTTTTGGAATTTTTGGACCAACTTATGTCGTTCGAAATGATCTCAGCTACATTTTGATATACCACAACCCTACTTTTGGTGACTTAGATGACTTGGAATTCTTGCGCGTTGAGGGTTACGGGGCTTTAATAAGTGCGATTACGCCCAAATTAGCGAAAACCGGCACTTTTTTGGTCTTCGGAAATGGATAAAAGTTCTTCGTGATGGTCCCAGGAGCAATTAGATGGGTCACAACCCTATTTTTGCAACTTTGAAAATTTTAGTGGGTAAGAGTTATGCCCCTTGATTAAGCGATTTCATCAAATATTGGGAAAACCGTCGCTTTTTTGGAATTTTTGGACCAACTTATGTCGTTCGAAATGATCTCAGCTACATTTTGATATACCACAACCCTACTTTTGGTGACTTAGATGACTTGGAATTCTTGCGCGTTGAGAGTTATGCCCCTTGATTAAGCGATTTCATCAAATATTGGGAAAACCGTCGCTTTTTTGGAATTTTTGGACCAACTTATGTCGTTCGAAATGATCTCAGCTACATTTTGATATACCACAACCCTACTTTTGGTGACTTAGATGACTTGGAATTCTTGCGCGTTGAGGGTTACGGGGCTTTAATAAGTGCGATTACGCCCAAATTAGCGAAAACCGGCACTTTTTTGGTCTTCGGAAATGGATAAAAGTTCTTCGTGATGGTCCCAGGAGCAATTAGATGGGTCACAACCCTACTTTTGCAACTTTGAAAAGTTTAGTGGGTAAGAGTTATGCCCCTTGATTAAGCGATTTCATCAAATATTGGGAAAACCGTCGCTTTTTTGGAATTTTTGGACCAACTTATGTCGTTCGAAATGATCTCAGCTACATTTTGATATACCACAACCCTACTTTTGGTGACTTAGATGACTTGGAATTCTTGCGCGTTGAGAGTTATGCCCCTTGATTAAGCGATTTCATCAAATATTGGGAAAACCGTCGCTTTTTTGGAATTTTTGGACCAACTTATGTCGTTCGAAATGATCTCAGCTACATTTTGATATACCACAACCCTACTTTTGGTGACTTAGATGACTTGGAATTCTTGCGCGTTGAGGGTAACAGGGCTTTAATAAGTGCGATTACGCCCAAATTAGCGAAAACCGGCACTTTTTTGGTCTTCGGAAATGGATAAAAGTTCTTCGTGATGGTCCCAGGAGCAATTAGATGGGTCACAACCCTATTTTTGCAACTTTGAAAATTTTAGTGGGTAAGAGTTATGCCCCTTGATTAAGCGATTTCATCAAATATTGGGAAAACCGTCGCTTTTTTGGAATTTTTGGACCAACTTATGTCGTTCGAAATGATCTCAGCTACATTTTGATATACCACAACCCTACTTTTGGTGACTTAGATGACTTGGAATTCTTGCGCGTTGAGAGTTATGCCCCTTGATTAAGCGATTTCATCAAATATTGGGAAAACCGTCACTTTTTTGGAATTTTTGGACCAACTTATGTCGTTCGAAATGATCTCAGCTACATTTTGATATACCACAACCCTACTTTTGGTGACTTAGATGACTTGGAATTCTTGCGCGTTGAGGGTTACGGGGCTTTAATAAGTGCGATTACGCCCAAATTAGCGAAAACCGGCACTTTTTTGGTCTTCGGAAATGGATAGAAGTTCTTCGTGATGGTCCCAGGAGCAATTAGATGGGTCACAACCCTACTTTTGCAACTTTGAAAAGTTTAGTGGGTAAGAGTTATGCCCCTTGATTAAGCGATTTCATCAAATATTGGGAAAACCGTCGCTTTTTTGGAATTTTTGGACCAACTTATGTCGTTCGAAATGATCTCAGCCACATTTTGATATACCACAACCCTACTTTTGGTGACTTAGATGACTTGGAATTCTTGCGCGTTGAGAGTTATGCCCCTTGATTAAGCGATTTCATCAAATATTGGGAAAACCGTCGCTTTTTTGGAATTTTTGGACCAACTTATGTCGTTCGAAATGATCTCAGCTACATTTTGATATACCACAACCCTACTTTTGGTGACTTAGATGACTTGGAATTCTTGCGCGTTGAGGGTTACGGGGCTTTAATAAGTGCGATTACGCCCAAATTAGCGAAAACCGGCACTTTTTTGGTCTTCGGAAATGGATAAAAGTTCTTCGTGATGGTCCCAGGAGCAATTAGATGGGTCACAACCCTATTTTTGCAACTTTGAAAATTTTAGTGGGTAAGAGTTATGCCCCTTGATTAAGCGATTTCATCAAATATTGGGAAAACCGTCGCTTTTTTGGAATTTTTGGACCAACTTATGTCGTTCGAAATGATCTCAGCTACATTTTGATATACCACAACCCTACTTTTGGTGACTTAGATGACTTGGAATTCTTGCGCGTTGAGAGTTATGCCCCTTGATTAAGCGATTTCATCAAATATTGGGAAAACCGTCGCTTTTTTGGAATTTTTGGACCAACTTATGTCGTTCGAAATGATCTCAGCTACATTTTGATATACCACAACCCTACTTTTGGTGACTTAGATGACTTGGAATTCTTGCGCGTTGAGGGTTACGGGGCTTTAATAAGTGCGATTACGCCCAAATTAGCGAAAACCGGCACTTTTTTGGTCTTCGGAAATGGATAAAAGTTCTTCGTGATGGTCCCAGGAGCAATTAGATGGGTCACAACCCTATTTTTGCAACTTTGAAAATTTTAGTGGGTAAGAGTTATGCCCCTTGATTAAGCGATTTCATCAAATATTGGGAAAACCGTCGCTTTTTTGGAATTTTTGGACCAACTTATGTCGTTCGAAATGATCTCAGCTACATTTTGATATACCACAACCCTACTTTTGGTGACTTAGATGACTTGGAATTCTTGCGCGTTGTGGGTTACGGGGCTTTAATAAGTGCGATTACGCCCAAATTAGCGAAAACCGGCACTTTTTTGGTCTTCGGAAATGGATAAAAGTTCTTCGTGATGGTCCCAGGAGCAATTAGATGGGTCACAACCCTATTTTTGCAACTTTGAACATTTTAGTGGGTAAGAGTTATGCCCCTTGATTAAGCGATTTCATCAAATATTGGGAAAACCGTCGCTTTTTTGGAATTTTTGGACCAACTTATGTCGTTCGAAATGATCTCAGCTACATTTTGATATACCACAACCCTACTTTTGGTGACTTAGATGACTTGGAATTCTTGCGCGTTGAGAGTTATGCCCCTTGATTAAGCGATTTCATCAAATATTGGGAAAACCGTCGCTTTTTTGGAATTTTTGGACCAACTTATGTCGTTCGAAATGATCTCAGCCACATTTTGATATACCACAACCCTACTTTTGGTGACTTAGATGACTTGGAATTCTTGCGCGTTGAGAGTTATGCCCCTTGATTAAGCGATTTCATCAAATATTGGGAAAACCGTCGCTTTTTTGGAATTTTTGGACCAACTTATGTCGTTCGAAATGATCTCAGCTACATTTTGATATACCACAACCCTACTTTTGGTGACTTAGATGACTTGGAATTCTTGCGCGTTGAGGGTTACGGGGCTTTAATAAGTGCGATTACGCCCAAATTAGCGAAAACCGGCACTTTTTTGGTCTTCGGAAATGGATAAAAGTTCTTCGTGATGGTCCCAGGAGCAATTAGATGGGTCACAACCCTATTTTTGCAACTTTGAAAATTTTAGTGGGTAAGAGTTATGCCCCTTGATTAAGCGATTTCATCAAATATTGGGAAAACCGTCGCTTTTTTGGAATTTTTGGACCAACTTATGTCGTTCGAAATGATCTCAGCTACATTTTGATATACCACAACCCTACTTTTGGTGACTTAGATGACTTGGAATTCTTGCGCGTTGAGAGTTATGCCCCTTGATTAAGCGATTTCATCAAATATTGGGAAAACCGTCGCTTTTTTGGAATTTTTGGACCAACTTATGTCGTTCGAAATGATCTCAGCTACATTTTGATATACCACAACCCTACTTTTGGTGACTTAGATGACTTGGAATTCTTGCGCGTTGAGGGTTACGGGGCTTTAATAAGTGCGATTACGCCCAAATTAGCGAAAACCGGCACTTTTTTGGTCTTCGGAAATGGATAAAAGTTCTTCGTGATGGTCCCAGGAGCAATTAGATGGGTCACAACCCTATTTTTGCAACTTTGAAAATTTTAGTGGGTAAGAGTTATGCCCCTTGATTAAGCGATTTCATCAAATATTGGGAAAACCGTCGCTTTTTTGGAATTTTTGGACCAACTTATGTCGTTCGAAATGATCTCAGCTACATTTTGATATACCACAACCCTACTTTTGGTGACTTAGATGACTTGGAATTCTTGCGCGTTGTGGGTTACGGGGCTTTAATAAGTGCGATTACGCCCAAATTAGCGAAAACCGGCACTTTTTTGGTCTTCGGAAATGGATAAAAGTTCTTCGTGATGGTCCCAGGAGCAATTAGATGGGTCACAACCCTATTTTTGCAACTTTGAACATTTTAGTGGGTAAGAGTTATGCCCCTTGATTAAGCGATTTCATCAAATATTGGGAAAACCGTCGCTTTTTTGGAATTTTTGGACCAACTTATGTCGTTCGAAATGATCTCAGCTACATTTTGATATACCACAACCCTACTTTTGGTGACTTAGATGACTTGGAATTCTTGCGCGTTGAGAGTTATGCCCCTTGATTAAGCGATTTCATCAAATATTGGGAAAACCGTCGCTTTTTTGGAATTTTTGGACCAACTTATGTCGTTCGAAATGATCTCAGCTACATTTTGATATACCACAACCCTACTTTTGGTGACTTAGATGACTTGGAATTCTTGCGCGTTGAGAGTTATGCCCCTTGATTAAGCGATTTCATCAAATATTGGGAAAACCCTCGCTTTTTTGGAATTTTTGGACCAACTTATGTCGTTCGAAATGATCTCAGCTACATTTTGATATACCACAACCCTACTTTTGGTGACTTAGATGACTTGGAATTCTTGCGCGTTGAGGGTTACGGGGCTTTAATAAGTGCGATTACGCCCAAATTAGCGAAAACCGGCACTTTTTTGGTCTTCGGAAATGGATAAAAGTTCTTCGTGATGGTCCCAGGAGCAATTAGATGGGTCACAACCCTATTTTTGCAACTTTGAAAATTTTAGTGGGTAAGAGTTATGCCCCTTGATTAAGCGATTTCATCAAATATTGGGAAAACCGTCGCTTTTTTGGAATTTTTGGACCAACTTATGTCGTTCGAAATGATCTCAGCTACATTTTGATATACCACAACCCTACTTTTGGTGACTTAGATGACTTGGAATTCTTGCGCGTTGAGGGTTACGGGGCTTTAATAAGTGCGATTACGCCCAAATTAGCGAAAACCGGCACTTTTTTGGTCTTCGGAAATGGATAAAAGTTCTTCGTGATGGTCCCAGGAGCAATTAGATGGGTCACAACCCTATTTTTGCAACTTTGAAAATTTTAGTGGGTAAGAGTTATGCCCCTTGATTAAGCGATTTCATCAAATATTGGGAAAACCGTCGCTTTTTTGGAATTTTTGGACCAACTTATGTCGTTCGAAATGATCTCAGCTACATTTTGATATACCACAACCCTACTTTTGGTGACTTAGATGACTTGGAATTCTTGCGCGTTGAGAGTTATGCCCCTTGATTAAGCGATTTCATCAAATATTGGGAAAACCGTCGCTTTTTTGGAATTTTTGGACCAACTTATGTCGTTCGAAATGATCTCAGCTACATTTTGATATACCACAACCCTACTTTTGGTGACTTAGATGACTTGGAATTCTTGCGCGTTGAGGGTTACGGGGCTTTAATAAGTGCGATTACGCCCAAATTAGCGAAAACCGGCACTTTTTTGGTCTTCGGAAATGGATAAAAGTTCTTCGTGATGGTCCCAGGAGCAATTAGATGGGTCACAACCCTATTTTTGCAACTTTGAAAATTTTAGTGGGTAAGAGTTATGCCCCTTGATTAAGCGATTTCATCAAATATTGGGAAAACCGTCGCTTTTTTGGAATTTTTTGACCAACTTATGTCGTTCGAAATGATCTCAGCTACATTTTGATATACCACAACCCTACTTTTGGTGACTTAGATGACTTGGAATTCTTGCGCGTTGTGGGTTACGGGGCTTTAATAAGTGCGATTACGCCCAAATTAGCGAAAACCGGCACTTTTTTGGTCTTCGGAAATGGATAAAAGTTCTTCGTGATGGTCCCAGGAGCAATTAGATGGGTCACAACCCTATTTTTGCAACTTTGAAAATTTTAGTGGGTAAGAGTTATGCCCCTTGATTAAGCGATTTCATCAAATATTGGGAAAACCGTCGCTTTTTTGGAATTTTTGGACCAACTTATGTCGTTCGAAATGATCTCAGCTACATTTTGATATACCACAACCCTACTTTTGGTGACTTAGATGACTTGGAATTCTTGCGCGTTGAGAGTTATGCCCCTTGATTAAGCGATTTCATCAAATATTGGGAAAACCGTCGCTTTTTTGGAATTTTTGGACCAACTTATGCCGTTCGAAATGATCTCAGCTACATTTTGATATACCACAACCCTACTTTTGGTGACTTAGATGACTTGGAATTCTTGCGCGTTGAGGGTTACGGGGCTTTAATAAGTGCGATTACGCCCAAATTAGCGAAAACCGGCACTTTTTTGGTCTTCGGAAATGGATAAAAGTTCTTCGTGATGGTCCCAGGAGCAATTAGATGGGTCACAACCCTATTTTTGCAACTTTGAAAATTTTAGTGGGTAAGAGTTATGCCCCTTGATTAAGCGATTTCATCAAATATTGGGAAAACCGTCGCTTTTTTGGAATTTTTGGACCAACTTATGTCGTTCGAAATGATCTCAGCTACATTTTGATATACCACAACCCTACTTTTGGTGACTTAGATGACTTGGAATTCTTGCGCGTTGAGAGTTATGCCCCTTGATTAAGCGATTTCATCAAATATTGGGAAAACCGTCGCTTTTTTGGAATTTTTGGACCAACTTATGTCGTTCGAAATGATCTCAGCTACATTTTGATATACCACAACCCTACTTTTGGTGACTTAGATGACTTGGAATTCTTGCGCGTTGAGGGTTACGGGGCTTTAATAAGTGCGATTACGCCCAAATTAGCGAAAACCGGCACTTTTTTGGTCTTCGGAAATGGATAAAAGTTCTTCGTGATGGTCCCAGGAGCAATTAGATGGGTCACAACCCTATTTTTACAACTTTGAAAATTTTAGTGGGTAAGAGTTATGCCCCTTGATTAAGCGATTTCATCAAATATTGGGAAAACCGTCGCTTTTTTGGAATTTTTGGACCAACTAATGTCGTTCTAAATGATCTCAGCTACATTTTGATATACCACAACCCTACTTTTGGTGACTTAGATGACTTGGAATTCTTGCGCGTTGAGAGTTATGCCCCTTGATTAAGCGATTTCATCAAATATTGGGAAAACCGTCGCTTTTTTGGAATTTTTGGACCAACTTATGTCGTTCGAAATGATCTCAGCTACATTTTGATATACCACAACCCTACTTTTGGTGACTTAGATGACTTGGAATTCTTGCGCGTTGAGGGTTACGGGGCTTTAATAAGTGCGATTACGCCCAAATTAGCGAAAACCGGCACTTTTTTGGTCTTTGGAAATGGATAAAAGTTCTTCGTGATGGTCCCAGGAGCAATTAGATGGGTCACAACCCTATTTTTGCAACTTTGAAAATTTTAGTGGGTAAGAGTTATGCCCCTTGATTAAGCGATTTCATCAAATATTGGGAAAACCGTCGCTTTTTTGGAATTTTTGGACCAACTTATGTCGTTCGAAATGATCTCAGCTACATTTTGATATACCACAACCCTACTTTTGGTGACTTAGATGACTTGGAATTCTTGCGCGTTGAGAGTTATGCCCCTTGATTAAGCGATTTCATCAAATATTGGGAAAACCGTCGCTTTTTTGGAATTTTTGGACCAACTTATGTCGTTCGAAATGATCTCAGCTACATTTTGATATACCACAACCCTACTTTTGGTGACTTAGATGACTTGGAATTCTTGCGCGTTGAGGGTTACGGGGCTTTAATAAGTGCGATTACGCCCAAATTAGCGAAAACCGGCACTTTTTTGGTCTTCGGAAATGGATAAAAGTTCTTCGTGATGGTCCCAGGAGCAATTAGATGGGTCACAACCCTATTTTTGCAACTTTGAAAATTTTAGTGGGTAAGAGTTATGCCCCTTGATTAAGCGATTTCATCAAATATTGGGAAAACCGTCGCTTTTTTGGAATTTTTGGACCAACTTATGTCGTTCGAAATGATCTCAGCTACATTTTGATATACCACAACCCTACTTTTGGTGACTTAGATGACTTGGAATTCTTGCGCGTTGAGAGTTATGCCCCTTGATTAAGCGATTTCATCAAATATTGGGAAAACCGTCGCTTTTTTGGAATTTTTGGACCAACTTATGTCGTTCGAAATGATCTCAGCTACATTTTGATATACCACAACCCTACTTTTGGTGACTTAGATGACTTGGAATTCTTGCGCGTTGAGGGTTACGGGGCTTTAATAAGTGCGATTACGCCCAAATTAGCGAAAACCGGAACTTTTTTGGTCTTCGGAAATGGATAAAAGTTCTTCGTGATGGTCCCAGGAGCAATTAGATGGGTCACAACCCTATTTTTGCAACTTTGAAAATTTTAGTGGGTAAGAGTTATGCCCCTTGATTAAGCGATTTCATCAAATATTGGGAAAACCGTCGCTTTTTTGGAATTTTTGGACCAACTTATGTCGTTCGAAATGATCTCAGCTACATTTTGATATACCACAACCCTACTTTTGGTGACTTAGATGACTTGGAATTCTTGCGCGTTGAGAGTTATGCCCCTTGATTAAGCGATTTCATCAAATATTGGGAAAACCGTCGCTTTTTTGGAATTTTTGGACCAACTTATGTCGTTCGAAATGATCTCAGCTACATTTTGATATACCACAACCCTACTTTTGGTGACTTAGATGACTTGGAATTCTTGCGCGTTGAGGGTTACGGGGCTTTAATAAGTGCGATTACGCCCAAATTAGCGAAAACCGGAACTTTTTTGGTCTTCGGAAATGGATAAAAGTTCTTCGTGATGGTCCCAGGAGCAATTAGATGGGTCACAACCCTATTTTTGCAACTTTGAAAATTTTAGTGGGTAAGAGTTATGCCCCTTGATTAAGCGATTTCATCAAATATTGGGAAAACCGTCGCTTTTTTGGAATTTTTGGACCAACTTATGTCGTTCGAAATGATCTCAGCTACATTTTGATATACCACAACCCTACTTTTGGTGACTTAGATGACTTGGAATTCTTGCGCGTTGAGAGTTATGCCCCTTGATTAAGCGATTTCATCAAATATTGGGAAAACCGTCGCTTTTTTGGAATTTTTGGACCAACTTATGTCGTTCGAAATGATCTCAGCTACATTTTGATATACCACAACCCTACTTTTGGTGACTTAGATGACTTGGAATTCTTGCGCGTTGAGGGTTACGGGGCTTTAATAAGTGCGATTACGCCCAAATTAGCGAAAACCGGCACTTTTTTGGTCTTCGGAAATGGATAAAAGTTCTTCGTGATGGTCCCAGGAGCAATTAGATGGGTCACAACCCTATTTTTGCAACTTTGAAAATTTTAGTGGGTAAGAGTTATGCCCCTTGATTAAGCGATTTCATCAAATATTGGGAAAACCGTCGCTTTTTTGGAATTTTTGGACCAACTTATGTCGTTCGAAATGATCTCAGCTACATTTTGATATACCACAACCCTACTTTTGGTGACTTAGATGACTTGGAATTCTTGCGCGTTGAGAGTTATGCCCCTTGATTAAGGGATTTCATCAAATATTGGGAAAACCGTCGCTTTTTTGGAATTTTTGGACCAACTTATGTCGTTCGAAATGATCTCAGCTACATTTTGATATACCACAACCCTACTTTTGGTGACTTAGATGACTTGGAATTCTTGCGCGTTGAGGGTTACGGGGCTTTAATAAGTGCGATTACGCCCAAATTAGCGAAAACCGGCACTTTTTTGGTCTTCGGAAATGGATAAAAGTTCTTCGTGATGGTCCCAGGAGCAATTAGATGGGTCACAACCCTATTTTTGCAACTTTGAAAATTTTAGTGGGTAAGAGTTATGCCCCTTGATTAAGCGATTTCATCAAATATTGGGAAAACCGTCGCTTTTTTGGAATTTTTGGACCAACTTATGTCGTTCGAAATGATCTCAGCTACATTTTGATATACCACAACCCTACTTTTGGTGACTTAGATGACTTGGAATTCTTGCGCGTTGAGGGTTACGGGGCTTTAATAAGTGCGATTACGCCCAAATTAGCGAAAACCGGCACTTTTTTGGTCTTCGGAAATGGATAAAAGTTTTTCGTGATGGTCCCAGGAGCAATTAGATGGGTCACAACCCTATTTTTGCAACTTTGACAATTTTAGTGGGTAAGAGTTATGCCCCTTGATTAAGCGATTTCATCAAATATTGGGAAAACCGTCGCTTTTTTGGAATTTTTGGACCAACTTATGTCGTTCGAAATGATCTCAGCTACATTTTGATATACCACAACCCTACTTTTGGTGACTTAGATGACTTGGAATTCTTGCGCGTTGAGAGTTATGCCCCTTGATTAAGGGATTTCATCAAATATTGGGAAAACCGTCGCTTTTTTGGAATTTTTGGACCAACTTATGTCGTTCGAAATGATCTCAGCTACATTTTGATATACCACAACCCTACTTTTGGTGACTTAGATGACTTGGAATTCTTGCGCGTTGAGGGTTACGGGGCTTTAATAAGTGCGATTACGCCCAAATTAGCGAAAACCGGCACTTTTTTGGTCTTCGGAAATGGATAAAAGTTCTTCGTGATGGTCCCAGGAGCAATTAGATGGGTCACAACCCTATTTTTGCAACTTTGAAAATTTTAGTGGGTAAGAGTTATGCCCCTTGATTAAGCGATTTCATCAAATATTGGGAAAACCGTCGCTTTTTTGGAATTTTTGGACCAACTTATGTCGTTCGAAATGATCTCAGCTACATTTTGATATACCACAACCCTACTTTTGGTGACTTAGATGACTTGGAATTCTTGCGCGTTAAGGGTTACGGGGCTTTAATAAGTGCGATTACGTCCAAATTAGCGAAAACCGGCACTTTTTTGGTCTTCGGAAATGGATAAAAGTTCTTCGTGATGGTCCCAGGAGCAATTAGATGGGTCACAACCCTATTTTTGCAACTTTGAAAATTTTAGTGGGTAAGAGTTATGCCCCTTGATTAAGCGATTTCATCAAATATTGGGAAAACCGTCGTTTTTTTGGAATTTTTGGACCAACTTATGTCGTTCGAAATGATCTCAGCTACATTTTGATATACCACAACCCTACTTTTGGTGACTTAGATGACTTGGAATTCTTGCGCGTTGAGAGTTATGCCCCTTGATTAAGCGATTTCATCAAATATTGGGAAAACCGTCGCTTTTTTGGAATTTTTGGACCAACTTATGTCGTTCGAAATGATCTCAGCTACATTTTGATATACCACAACCCTACTTTTGGTGACTTAGATGACTTGGAATTCTTGCGCGTTGAGGGTTACGGGGCTTTAATAAGTGCGATTACGCCCAAATTAGCGAAAACCGGCACTTTTTTGGTCTTCGGAAATGGATAAAAGTTCTTCGTGATGGTCCCAGGAGCAATTAGATGGGTCACAACCCTATTTTTGCAACTTTGAAAATTTTAGTGGATAAGAGTTATGCCCCTTGATTAAGCGATTTCATCAAATATTGGGAAAACCGTCGCTTTTTTGGAATTTTTGGACCAACTTATGTCGTTCGAAATGATCTCAGCTACATTTTGATATACCACAACCCTACTTTTGGTGACTTAGATGACTTGGAATTCTTGCGCGTTGAGAGTTATGCCCCTTGATTAAGGGATTTCATCAAATATTGGGAAAACCGTCGCTTTTTTGGAATTTTTGGACCAACTTATGTCGTTCGAAATGATCTCAGCTACATTTTGATATACCACAACCCTACTTTTGGTGACTTAGATGACTTGGAATTCTTGCGCGTTGAGGGTTACGGGGCTTTAATAAGTGCGATTACGCCCAAATTAGCGAAAACCGGCACTTTTTTGGTCTTCGGAAATGGATAAAAGTTCTTCGTGATGGTCCCAGGAGCAATTAGATGGGTCACAACCCTATTTTTGCAACTTTGAAAATTTTAGTGGGTAAGAGTTATGCCCCTTGATTAAGCGATTTCATCAAATATTGGGAAAACCGTCGCTTTTTTGGAATTTTTGGACCAACTTATGTCGTTCGAAATGATCTCAGCTACATTTTGATATACCACAACCCTACTTTTGGTGACTTAGATGACTTGGAATTCTTGCGCGTTGAGGGTTACGGGGCTTTAA
The DNA here is from genome assembly GCA_916613615.1 of Steromphala cineraria. Lineage (NCBI taxonomy): Eukaryota > Metazoa > Mollusca > Gastropoda > Trochida > Trochidae > Steromphala > Steromphala cineraria. Next base: position 27,630,281 of record OU744726.1, on the reverse strand, counting down.
TAAGTGCGATTACGCCCAAATTAGCGAAAACCGGCACTTTTTTGGTCTTCGGAAATGGATAAAAGTTTTTCGTGATGGTCCCAGGAGCAATTAGATGGGTCACAACCCTATTTTTGCAACTTTGACAATTTTAGTGGGTAAGAGTTATGCCCCTTGATTAAGCGATTTCATCAAATATTGGGAAAACCGTCGCTTTTTTGGAATTTTTGGACCAACTTATGTCGTTCGAAATGATCTCAGCTACATTTTGATATACCACAACCCTACTTTTGGTGACTTAGATGACTTGGAATTCTTGTGCGTTGAGAGTTATGCCCCTTGATTAAGCGATTTCATCAAATATTGGGAAAACCGTCGCTTTTTTGGAATTTTTGGACCAACTTATGTCGTTCGAAATGATCTCAGCTACATTTTGATATACCACAACCCTACTTTTGGTGACTTAGATGACTTGGAATTCTTGCGCGTTGAGGGTTACGGGGCTTTAATAAGTGCGATTACGCCCAAATTAGCGAAAACCGGCACTTTTTTGGTCTTCGGAAATGGATAAAAGTTCTTCGTGATGGTCCCAGGAGCAATTAGATGGGTCACAACCCTATTTTTGCAACTTTGAAAATTTTAGTGGGTAAGAGTTATGCCCCTTGATTAAGCGATTTCATCAAATATTGGGAAAACCGTCGCTTTTTTGGAATTTTTGGACCAACTTATGTCGTTCGAAATGATCTCAGCTACATTTTGATATACCACAACCCTACTTTTGGTGACTTAGATGACTTGGAATTCTTGCGCGTTGAGAGTTATGCCCCTTGATTAATCGATTTCATCAAATATTGGGAAAACCGTCGCTTTTTTGGAATTTTTGGACCAACTTATGTCGTTCGAAATGATCTCAGCTACATTTTGATATACCACAACCCTACTTTTGGTGACTTAGATGACTTGGAATTCTTGCGCGTTGAGGGTTACGGGGCTTTAATAAGTGCGATTACGTCCAAATTAGCGAAAACCGGCACTTTTTTGGTCTTCGGAAATGGATAAAAGTTCTTCGTGATGGTCCCAGGAGCAATTAGATGGGTCACAACCCTATTTTTGCAACTTTGAAAATTTTAGTGGGTAAGAGTTATGCCCCTTGATTAAGCGATTTCATCAAATATTGGGAAAACCGTCGTTTTTTTGGAATTTTTGGACCAACTTATGTCGTTCGAAATGATCTCAGCTACATTTTGATATACCACAACCCTACTTTTGGTGACTTAGATGACTTGGAATTCTTGCGCGTTGAGAGTTATGCCCCTTGATTAAGCGATTTCATCAAATATTGGGAAAACCGTCGCTTTTTTGGAATTTTTGGACCAACTTATGTCGTTCGAAATGATCTCAGCTACATTTTGATATACCACAACCCTACTTTTGGTGACTTAGATGACTTGGAATTCTTGCGCGTTGAGGGTTACGGGGCTTTAATAAGTGCGATTACGCCCAAATTAGCGAAAACCGGCACTTTTTTGGTCTTCGGAAATGGATAAAAGTTCTTCGTGATGGTCCCAGGAGCAATTAGATGGGTCACAACCCTATTTTTGCAACTTTGAAAATTTTAGTGGGTAAGAGTTATGCCCCTTGATTAAGCGATTTCATCAAATATTGGGAAAACCGTCGCTTTTTTGGAATTTTTGGACCAACTTATGTCGTTCGAAATGATCTCAGCTACATTTTGATATACCACAACCCTACTTTTGGTGACTTAGATGACTTGGAATTCTTGCGCGTTGAGAGTTATGCCCCTTGATTAAGGGATTTCATCAAATATTGGGAAAACCGTCGCTTTTTTGGAATTTTTGGACCAACTTATGTCGTTCGAAATGATCTCAGCTACATTTTGATATACCACAACCCTACTTTTGGTGACTTAGATGACTTGGAATTCTTGCGCGTTGAGGGTTACGGGGCTTTAATAAGTGCGATTACGCCCAAATTAGCGAAAACCGGCACTTTTTTGGTCTTCGGAAATGGATAAAAGTTCTTCGTGATGGTCTCAGGAGCAATTAGATGGGTCACAACCCTATTTTTGCAACTTTGAAAATTTTAGTGGGTAAGAGTTATGCCCCTTGATTAAGCGATTTCATCAAATATTGGGAAAACCGTCGCTTTTTTGGAATTTTTGGACCAACTTATGTCGTTCGAAATGATCTTAGCTACATTTTGATATACCACAACCCTACTTTTGGTGACTTAGATGACTTGGAATTCTTGCGCGTTGAGGGTTACGGGGCTTTAATAAGTGCGATTACGCCCAAATTAGCGAAAACCGGCACTTTTTTGGTCTTCGGAAATGGATAAAAGTTCTTCGTGATGGTCCCAGGAGCAATTAGATGGGTCACAACCCTATTTTTGCAACTTTGAAAATTTTAGTGGGTAAGAGTTATGCCCCTTGATTAAGCGATTTCATCAAATATTGGGAAAACCGTCGCTTTTTTGGAATTTTTGGACCAACTTATGTCGTTCGAAATGATCTCAGCTACATTTTGATATACCACAACCCTACTTTTGGTGACTTAGATGACTTGGAATTCTTGCGCGTTGAGAGTTATGCCCCTTGATTAAGCGATTTCATCAAATATTGGGAAAACCGTCGCTTTTTTGGAATTTTTGGACCAACTTATGTCGTTCGAAATGATCTCAGCTACATTTTGATATACCACAACCCTACTTTTGGTGACTTAGATGACTTGGAATTCTTGCGCGTTGAGGGTTACGGGGCTTTAATAAGTGCGATTACGCCCAAATTAGCGAAAACCGGCACTTTTTTGGTCTTCGGAAATGGATAAAAGTTCTTCGTGATGGTCCCAGGAGCAATTAGATGGGTCACAACCCTATTTTTGCAACTTTGAAAATTTTAGTGGGTAAGAGTTATGCCCCTTGATTAAGCGATTTCATCAAATATTGGGAAAACCATCGCTTTTTTGGAATTTTTGGACCAACTTATGTCGTTCGAAATGATCTCAGCTACATTTTGATATACCACAACCCTACTTTTGGTGACTTAGATGACTTGGAATTCTTGCGCGTTGAGAGTTATGCCCCTTGATTAAGCGATTTCATCAAATATTTGGAAAACCGTCGCTTTTTTGGAATTTTTGGACCAACTTATGTCGTTCGAAATGATCTCAGCTACATTTTGATATACCACAACCCTACTTTTGGTGACTTAGATGACTTGGAATTCTTGCGCGTTGAGGGTTACGGGGCTTTAATAAGTGCGATTACGCCCAAATTATCGAAAACCGGCACTTTTTTGGTCTTCGGAAATGGATAAAAGTTCTTCGTGATGGTCCCAGGAGCAATTAGATGGGTCACAACCCTATTTTTGCAACTTTGAAAATTTTAGTGGGTAAGAGTTATGCCCCTTGATTAAGCGATTTCATCAAATATTGGGAAAACCGTCGCTTTTTTGGAATTTTTGGACCAACTTATGTCGTTCGAAATGATCTCAGCTACATTTTGATATACCACAACCCTACTTTTGGTGACTTAGATGACTTGGAATTCTTGCGCGTTGAGAGTTATGCCCCTTGATTAAGCGATTTCATCAAATATTGGGAAAACCGTCGCTTTTTTGGAATTTTTGGACCAACTTATGTCGTTCGAAATGATCTCAGCTACATTTTGATATACCACAACCCTACTTTTGGTGACTTAGATGACTTGGAATTCTTGCGAGTTGAGGGTTACGGGGCTTTCATAAGTGCGATTACGCCCAAATTAGCGAAAACCGGCACTTTTTTGGTCTTCGGAAATGGATAAAAGTTCTTCGTGATGGTCCCAGGAGCAATTAGATGGGTCACAACCCTATTTTTGCAACTTTGAAAATTTTAGTGGGTAAGAGTTATGCCCCTTGATTAAGCGATTTCATCAAATATTGGGAAAACCGTCGCTTTTTTGGAATTTTTGGACCAACTTATGTCGTTCGAAATGATCTCAGCTACATTTTGATATACCACAACCCTACTTTTGGTGACTTAGATGACTTGGAATTCTTGCGCGTTGAGAGTTATGCCCCTTGATTAAGCGATTTCATCAAATATTGGGAAAACCGTCGCTTTTTTGGAATTTTTGGACCAACTTATGTCGTTCGAAATGATCTCAGCTACATTTTGATATACCACAACCCTACTTTTGGTGACTTAGATGACTTGGAATTCTTGCGCGTTGAGGGTTACGGGGCTTTAATAAGTGCGATTACGCCCAAATTAGCGAAAACCGGCACTTTTTTGGTCTTCGGAAATGGATAAAAGTTCTTCGTGATGGTCCCAGGAGCAATTAGATGGGTCACAACCCTATTTTTGCAACTTTGAAAATTTTAGTGGGTAAGAGTTATGCCCCTTGATTAAGCGATTTCATCAAATATTGGGAAAACCGTCGCTTTTTTGGAATTTTTGGACCAACTTATGTCGTTCGAAATGATCTCAGCTACATTTTGATATACCACAACCCTACTTTTGGTGACTTAGATGACTTGGAATTCTTGCGCGTTGAGAGTTATGCCCCTTGATTAAGCGATTTCATCAAATATTTGGAAAACCGTCGCTTTTTTGGAATTTTTGGACCAACTTATGTCGTTCGAAATGATCTCAGCTACATTTTGATATACCACAACCCTACTTTTGGTGACTTAGATGACTTGGAATTCTTGCGCGTTGAGGGTTACGGGGCTTTAATAAGTGCGATTACGCCCAAATTAGCGAAAACCGGCACTTTTTTGGTCTTCGGAAATGGATAAAAGTTCTTCGTGATGGTCCCAGGAGCAATTAGATGGGTCACAACCCTATTTTTGCAACTTTGAAAATTTTAGTGGGTAAGAGTTATGCCCCTTGATTAAGCGATTTCATCAAATATTGGGAAAACCGTCGCTTTTTTGGAATTTTTGGACCAACTTATGTCGTTCGAAATGATCTCAGCTACATTTTGATATACCACAACCCTACTTTTGGTGACTTAGATGACTTGGAATTCTTGCGCGTTGAGAGTTATGCCCCTTGATTAAGCGATTTCATCAAATATTGGGAAAACCGTCGCTTTTTTTGAATTTTTGGACCAACTTATGCCGTTCGAAATGATCTCAGCTACATTTTGATATACCACAACCCTACTTTTGGTGACTTAGATGACTTGGAATTCTTGCGCGTTGAGGGTTACGGGGCTTTAATAAGTGCGATTACGCCCAAATTAGCGAAAACCGGCACTTTTTTGGTCTTCGGAAATGGATAAAAGTTCTTCGTGATGGTCCCAGGAGCAATTAGATGGGTCACAACCCTATTTTTGCAACTTTGAAAATTTTAGTGGGTAAGAGTTATGCCCCTTGATTAAGCGATTTCATCAAATATTGGGAAAACCGTCGCTTTTTTGGAATTTTTGGACCAACTTATGTCGTTCGAAATGATCTCAGCTACATTTTGATATACCACACCCCTACTTTTGGTGACTTAGATGACTTGGAATTCTTGCGCGTTGAGAGTTATGCCCCTTGATTAAGCGATTTCATCAAATATTGGGAAAAACCGTCGCTTTTTGGGAATTTTTGGACCAACTTATGTCGTTCGAAATGATCTCAGCTACATTTTGATATACCACAACCCTACTTTTGGTGACTTAGATGACTTGGAATTCTTGCGCGTTGAGGGTTACGGGGCTTTAATAAGTGCGATTACGCCCAAATTAGCGAAAACCGGCACTTTTTTGGTCTTCGGAAATGGATAAAAGTTCTTCGTGATGGTCCCAGGAGCAATTAGATGGGTCACAACCCTATTTTTGCAACTTTGAAAATTTTAGTGGGTAAGAGTTATGCCCCTTGATTAAGCGATTTCATCAAATATTGGGAAAACCGTCGCTTTTTTGGAATTTTTGGACCAACTTATGTCGTTCGAAATGATCTCAGCTACATTTTGATATACCACAACCCTACTTTTGGTGACTTAGATGACTTGGAATTCTTGCGCGTTGAGAGTTATGCCCCTTGATTAAGCGATTTCATCAAATATTGGGAAAACCGTCGCTTTTTTGTAATTTTTGGACCAACTTATGTCGTTCGAAATGAACTCAGCTACATTTTGATATACCACAACCCTACTTTTGGTGACTTAGATGACTTGGAATTCTTGCGCGTTGAGGGTTACGGGGCTTTAATAAGTGCGATTACGCCCAAATTAGCGAAAACCGGCACTTTTTTGGTCTTCGGAAATGGATAAAAGTTCTTCGTGATGGTCCCAGGAGCAATTAGATGGGTCACAACCCTATTTTTGCAACTTTGAAAATTTTAGTGGGTAAGAGTTATGCCCCTTGATTAAGCGATTTCATCAAATATTGGGAAAACCGTCACTTTTTTGGAATTTTTGGACCAACTTATGTCGTTCGAAATGATCTCAGCTACATTTTGATATACCACAACCCTACTTTTGGTGACTTAGATGACTTGGAATTCTTGCGCGTTGAGGGTTACGGGGCTTTAATAAGTGCGATTACGCCCAAATTAGCGAAAACCGGCACTTTTTTGGTCTTCGGAAATGGATAAAAGTTCTTCGTGATGGTCCCAGGAGCAATTAGATGGGTCACAACCCTATTTTTGCAACTTTGAAAATTTTAGTGGGTAAGAGTTATGCCCCTTGATTAAGCGATTTCATCAAATATTGGGAAAACCGTCGCTTTTTTGGAATTTTTGGACCAACTTATGTCGTTCGAAATGATCTCAGCTACATTTTGATATACCACAACCCTACTTTTGGTGACTTAGATGACTTGGAATTCTTGCGCGTTGAGAGTTATGCCCCTTGATTAAGCGATTTCATCAAATATTGGGAAAACCGTCGCTTTTTTGGAATTTTTGGACCAACTTATGTCGTTCGAAATGATCTCAGCTACATTTTGATATACCACAACCCTACTTTTGGTGACTTAGATGACTTGGAATTCTTGCGCGTTGAGGGTTACGGGGCTTTAATAAGTGCGATTACGCCCAAATTAGCGAAAAACGGCACTTTTTTGGTCTTCGGAAATGGATAAAAGTTCTTCGTGATGGTCCCAGGAGCAATTAGATGGGTCACAACCCTATTTTTGCAACTTTGAAAATTTTAGTGGGTAAGAGTTATGCCCCTTGATTAAGCGATTTCATCAAATATTGGGAAAACCGTCGCTTTTTTGGAATTTTTGGACCAACTTATGTCGTTCGAAATGATCTCAGCTACATTTTGATATACCACAACCCTACTTTTGGTGACTTAGATGACTTGGAATTCTTGCGCGTTGAGAGTTATGCCCCTTGATTAAGCGATTTCATCAAATATTGGGAAAACCGTCGCTTTTTTGGAATTTTTGGACCAACTTATGTCGTTCGAAATGATCTCAGCTACATTTTGATATACCACAACCCTACTTTTGGTGACTTAGATGACTTGGAATTCTTGCGCGTTGAGGGTTACGGGGCTTTAATAAGTGCGATTACGCCCAAATTAGCGAAAAACGGCACTTTTTTGGTCTTCGGAAATGGATAAAAGTTCTTCGTGATGGTCCCAGGAGCAATTAGATGGGTCACAACCCTATTTTTGCAACTTTGAAAATTTTAGTGGGTAAGAGTTATGCCCCTTGATTAAGCGATTTCATCAAATATTGGGAAAACCGTTGCTTTTTTGGAATTTTTGGACCAACTTATGTCGTTCGAAATGATCTCAGCTACATTTTGATATACCACAACCCTACTTTTGGTGACTTAGATGACTTGGAATTCTTGCGCGTTGAGAGTTATGCCCCTTGATTAAGCGATTTCATCAAATATTGGGAAAACCGTCGCTTTTTTGGAATTTTTGGACCAACTTATGTCGTTCGAAATGATCTCAGCTACATTTTGATATACCACAACCCTACTTTTGGTGACTTAGATGACTTGGAATTCTTGCGCGTTGAGGGTTACGGGGCTTTAATAAGTGCGATTACGCCCAAATTAGCGAAAAACGGCACTTTTTTGGTCTTCGGAAATGGATAAAAGTTCTTCGTGATGGTCCCAGGAGCAATTAGATGGGTCACAACCCTATTTTTGCAACTTTGCAAATTTTAGTGGGCAAGAGTTATGCCCCTTGATTAAGCGATTTCATCAAATATTGGGAAAACCGTCGCTTTTTTGGAATTTTTGGACCAACTTATGTCGTTCGAAATGATCTCAGCTACATTTTGATATACCACAACCCTACTTTTGGTGACTTAGATGACTTGGAATTCTTGCGCGTTGAGAGTTATGCCCCTTGATTAAGCGATTTCATCAAATATTGGGAAAACCGTCGCTTTTTTGGAATTTTTGGACCAACTTATGTCGTTCGAAATGATCTCAGCTACATTTTGATATACCACAACCCTACTTTTGGTGACTTAGATGACTTGGAATTCTTGCGCGTTGAGGGTTACGGGGCTTTAATAAGTGCGATTACGCCCAAATTAGCGAAAACCGGCACTTTTTTGGTCTTCGGAAATGGATAAAAGTTCTTCGTGATGGTCCCAGGAGCAATTAGATGGGTCACAACCCTATTTTTGCAACTTTGAAAATTTTAGTGGGTAAGAGTTATGCACCTTGATTAAGCGATTTCATCAAATATTGGGAAAACCGTCGCTTTTATGGAATTTTTGGACCAACTTATGTCGTTCGAAATGATCTCAGCTACATTTTGATATACCACAACCCTACTTTTGGTGACTTAGATGACTTGGAATTCTTGCGCGTTGAGGGTTACGGGGCTTTAATAAGTGCGATTACGCCCAAATTAGCGAAAACCGGCACTTTTTTGGTCTTCGGAAATGGATAAAAGTTCTTCGTGATGGTCCCAGGAGCAATTAGATGGGTCACAACCCTATTTTTGCAACTTTGAAAATTTTAGTGGGTAAGAGTTATGCCCCTTGATTAAGCGATTTCATCAAATATTGGGAAAACCGTCGCTTTTTTGGAATTTTTGGACCAACTTATGTCGTTCGAAATGATCTCAGCTACATTTTGATATACCACAACCCTACTTTTGGTGACTTAGATGACTTGGAATTCTTGCGCGTTGAGAGTTATGCCCCTTGATTAAGCGATTTCATCAAATATTGGGAAAACCGTCGCTTTTTTGGAATTTTTGGACCAACTTATGTCGTTCGAAATGATCTCAGCTACATTTTGATATACCACAACCCTACTTTTGGTGACTTAGATGACTTGGAATTCTTGCGCGTTGAGGGTTACGGGGCTTTAATAAGTGCGATTACGCCCAAATTAGCGAAAAACGGCACTTTTTTGGTCTTCGGAAATGGATAAAAGTTCTTCGTGATGGTCCCAGGAGCAATTAGATGGGTCACAACCCTATTTTTGCAACTTTGAAAATTTTAGTGGGTAAGAGTTATGCCCCTTGATTAAGCGATTTCATCAAATATTGGGAAAACCGTCGCTTTTTTGGAATTTTTGGACCAACTTATGTCGTTCGAAATGATCTCAGCTACATTTTGATATACCACAACCCTACTTTTGGTGACTTAGATGACTTGGAATTCTTGCGCGTTGAGAGTTATGCCCCTTGATTAAGCGATTTCATCAAATATTGGGAAAACCGTCGCTTTTTTGGAATTTTTGGACCAACTTATGTCGTTCGAAATGATAACAGGTACATTTTGATATACCACAACCCTACTTTTGGTGACTTAGATGACTTGGAATTCTTGCGCGTTGAGGGTTACGGGGCTTTAATAAGTGCGATTACGCCCAAATTAGCGAAAACCGGCACTTTTTTGGTCTTCGGAAATGGATAAAAGTTCTTCGTGATGGTCCCAGGAGCAATTAGATGGGTCACAACCCTATTTTTGCAACTTTGAAAATTTTAGTGGGTAAGAGTTATGCCCCTTGATTAAGCGATTTCATCAAATATTGGGAAAACCGTCGCTTTTTTGGAATTTTTGGACCAACTTATGTCGTTCGAAATGATCTCAGCTACATTTTGATATACCACAACCCTACTTTTGGTGACTTAGATGACTTGGAATTCTTGCGCGTTGAGAGTTATGCCCCTTGATTAAGCGATTTCATCAAATATTGGGAAAACCGTCGCTTTTTTGGAATTTTTGGACCAACTTATGTCGTTCGAAATGATCTCAGCTACATTTTGATATACCACAACCCTACTTTTGGTGACTTAGATGACTTGGAATTCTTGCGCGTTGAGGGTTACGGGGCTTTAATAAGTGCGATTACGCCCAAATTAGCGAAAAACGGCACTTTTTTGGTCTTCGGAAATGGATAAAAGTTCTTCGTGATGGTCCCAGGAGCATTTAGATGGGTCACAACCCTATTTTTGCAACTTTGAAAATTTTAGTGGGTAAGAGTTATGCCCCTTGATTAAGCGATTTCATCAAATATTGGGAAAACCGTCGCTTTTTTGGAATTTTTGGACCAACTTATGTCGTTCGAAATGATCTCAGCTACATTTTGATATACCACAACCCTACTTTTGGTGACTTAGATGACTTGGAATTCTTGCGCGTTGAGAGTTATGCCCCTTGATTAAGCGATTTCATCAAATATTGGGAAAACCGTCGCTTTTTTGGAATTTTTGGACCAACTTATGTCGTTCGAAATGATCTCAGCTACATTTTGATATACCACAACCCTACTTTTGGTGACTTAGATGACTTGGAATTCTTGCGCGTTGAGGGTTACGGGGCTTTAATAAGTGCGATTACGCCCAAATTAGCGAAAACCGGCACTTTTTTGGTCTTCGGAAATGGATAAAAGTTCTTCGTGATGGTCCCAGGAGCAATTAGATGGGTCACAACCCTATTTTTGCAACTTTGAAAATTTTAGTGGGTAAGAGTTATGCCCCTTGATTAAGCGATTTCATCAAATATTGGGAAAACCGTCGCTTTTTTGGAATTTTTGGACCAACTTATGTCGTTCGAAATGATCTCAGCTACATTTTGATATACCACAACCCTACTTTTGGTGACTTAGATGACTTGGAATTCTTGCGCGTTGAGAGTTATGCCCCTTGATTAAGCGATTTCATCAAATATTGGGAAAACCGTCGCTTTTTTGGAATTTTTGGACCAACTTATGTCGTTCGAAATGATCTCAGCTACATTTTGATATACCACAACCCTACTTTTGGTGACTTAGATGACTTGGAATTCTTGCGCGTTGAGGGTTACGGGGCTTTAATAAGTGCGATTACGCCCAAATTAGCGAAAAACGGCACTTTTTTGGTCTTCGGAAATGGATAAAAGTTCTTCGTGATGGTCCCAGGAGCAATTAGATGGGTCACAACCCTATTTTTGCAACTTTGAAAATTTTAGTGGGTAAGAGTTATGCCCCTTGATTAAGCGATTTCATCAAATATTGGGAAAACCGTCGCTTTTTTGGAATTTTTGGACCAACTTATGTCGTTCGAAATGATCTCAGCTACATTTTGATATACCACAACCCTACTTTTGGTGACTTAGATGACTTGGAATTCTTGCGCGTTGAGAGTTATGCCCCTTGATTAAGCGATTTCATCAAATATTGGGAAAACCGTCGGTTTTTTTGGAATTTTTGGACCAACTTATGTCGTTCGAAATGATCTCAGCTACATTTTGATATACCACAACCCTACTTTTGGTGACTTAGATGACTTGGAATTCTTGCGCGTTGAGGGTTACGGGGCTTTAATAAGTGCGATTACGCCCAAATTAGCGAAAACCGGCACTTTTTTGGTCTTCGGAAATGGATAAAAGTTCTTCGTGATGGTCCCAGGAGCAATTAGATGGGTCACAACCCTATTTTTGCAACTTTGAAAATTTTAGTGGGTAAGAGTTATGCCCCTTGATTAAGCGATTTCATCAAATATTGGGAAAACCGTCGCTTTTTTGGAATTTTTGGACCAACTTATGTCGTTCGAAATGATCTCAGCTACATTTTGATATACCACAACCCTACTTTTGGTGACTTAGATGACTTGGAATTCTTGCGCGTTGAGAGTTATGCCCCTTGATTAAGCGATTTCATCAAATATTGGGAAAACCGTCGCTTTTTTGGAATTTTTGGACCAACTTATGTCGTTCGAAATGATCTCAGCTACATTTTGATATACCACAACCCTACTTTTGGTGACTTAGATGACTTGGAATTCTTGCGCGTTGAGGGTTACGGGGCTTTAATAAGTGCGATTACGCCCAAATTAGCGAAAACCGGCACTTTTTTGGTCTTCGGAAATGGATAAAAGTTCTTCGTGATGGTCCCAGGAGCAATTAGATGGGGCACAACCCTATTTTTGCAACTTTGAAAATTTTAGTGGGTAAGAGTTATGCCCCTTGATTAAGCGATTTCATCAAATATTGGGAAAACCGTCGCTTTTTTGGAATTTTTGGACCAACTTATGTCGTTCGAAATGATCTCAGCTACATTTTGATATACCACAACCCTACTTTTGGTGACTTAGATGACTTGGAATTCTTGCGCGTTGAGAGTTATGCCCCTTGATTAAGCGATTTCATCAAATATTGGGAAAACCGTCGCTTTTTTGGAATTTTTGGACCAACTTATGTCGTTCGAAATGATCTCAGCTACATTTTGATATACCACAACCCTACTTTTGGTGACTTAGATGACTTGGAATTCTTGCGCGTTGAGGGTTACGGGGCTTTAATAAGTGCGATTACGCCCAAATTAGCGAAAACCGGCACTTTTTTGGTCTTCGGAAATGGATAAAAGTTCTTCGTGATGGGCCCAGGAGCAAATAGATGGGTCACAACCCTATTTTTGCAACTTTGAAAATTTTAGTGGGTAAGAGTTATGCCCCTTGATTAAGCGATTTCATCAAATATTGGGAAAACCGTCGCTTTTTTGGAATTTTTGGACCAACTTATGTCGTTCGAAATGATCTCAGCTACATTTTGATATACCACAACCCTACTTTTGGTGACTTAGATGACTTGGAATTATTGCGCGTTGAGAGTTATGCCCCTTGATTAAGCGATTTCATCAAATATTGGGAAAACCGTCGCTTTTTTGGAATTTTTGGACCAACTTATGTCGTTCGAAATGATCTCAGCTACATTTTGATATACCACAACCCTACTTTTGGTGACTTAGATGACTTGGAATTCTTGCGCGTTGAGGGTTACGGGGCTTTAATAAGTGCGATTACGCCCAAATTAGCGAAAACCGGCACTTTTTTGGTCTTCGGAAATGGATAAAAGTTCTTCGTGATGGTCCCAGGAGCAATTAGATGGGTCACAACCCTATTTTTGCAACTTTGAAAATTTTAGTGGGTAAGAGTTATGCCCCTTGATTAAGCGATTTCATCAAATATTGGGAAAACCGTCGCTTTTTTGGAATTTTTGGACCAACTTATGTCGTTCGAAATGATCTCAGCTACATTTTGATATACCACAACCCTACTTTTGGTGACTTAGATTACTTGGAATTCTTGCGCGTTGAGAGTTATGCCCCTTGATTAAGCGATTTCATCAAATATTGGGAAAACCGTCGCTTTTTTGGAATTTTTGGACCAACTTATGTCGTTTGAAATGATCTCAGCTACATTTTGATATACCACAACCCTACTTTTGGTGACTTAGATGACTTGGAATTCTTGCGCGTTGAGGGTTACGGGGCTTTAATAAGTGCGATTACGCCCAAATTAGCGAAAACCGGCACTTTTTTGGTCTTCGGAAATGGATAAAAGTTCTTCGTGATGGTCCCAGGAGCAATTAGATGGGTCACAACCCTATTTTTGCAACTTTGAAAATTTTAGTGGGTAAGAGTTATGCCCCTTGATTAAGCGATTTCATCAAATATTGGGAAAACCGTCACTTTTTTGGAATTTTTGGACCAACTTATGTCGTTCGAAATGATCTCAGCTACATTTTGATATACCACAACCCTACTTTTGGTGACTTAGATGACTTGGAATTCTTGCGCGTTGAGAGTTATGCCCCTTGATTAAGCGATTTCATCAAATATTGGAAAACCGTCGCTTTTTTGGAATTTTTGGACCAACTTATGTCGTTCGAAATGATCTCAGCTACATTTTGATATACCACAACCCTACTTTTGGTGACTTAGATGACTTGGAATTCTTGCGCGTTGAGGGTTACGGGGCTTTAATAAGTGCGATTACGCCCAAATTAGCGAAAACCGGCACTTTTTTGGTCTTCGGAAATGGATAAAAGTTCTTCGTGATGGTCCCAGGAGCAATTAGATGGGTCACAACCCTATTTTTTGCAACTTTGAAAATTTTAGTGGGTAAGAGTTATGCCCCTTGATTAAGCGATTTCATCAAATATTGGGAAAACCGTCGCTTTTTTGGAATTTTTGGACCAACTTATGTCGTTCGAAATGATCTCAGCTACATTTTGATATACCACAACCCTACTTTTGGTGACTTAGATGACTTGGAATTCTTGCGCGTTGAGAGTTATGCCCCTTGATTAAGCGATTTCATCAAATATTGGGAAAACCGTCGCTTTTTTGGAATTTTTGGACCAACTTATGTCGTTCGAAATGATCTCAGCTACATTTTGATATACCACAACCCTACTTTTGGTGACTTAGATGACTTGGAATTCTTGCGCGTTGAGGGTTACGGGGCTTTAATAAGTGCGATTACGCCCAAATTAGCGAAAACCGGCACTTTTTTGGTCTTCGGAAATTGATAAAAGTTCTTCGTGATGGTCCCAGGAGCAATTAGATGGGTCACAACCCTATTTTTGCAACTTTGAAAATTTTAGTGGGTAAGAGTTATGCCCCTTGATTAAGCGATTTCATCAAATATTGGGAAAAACCGTCGCTTTTTTGGAATTTTTGGACCAACTTATGTCGTTCGAAATGATCTCAGCTACATTTTGATATACCACAACCCTACTTTTGGTGACTTAGATGACTTGGAATTCTTGCGCGTTGAGAGTTATGCCCCTTGATTAAGCGATTTCATCAAATATTGGGAAAACCGTCGCTTTTTTGGAATTTTTGGACCAACTTATGTCGTTCGAAATGATCTCAGCTACATTTTGATCTACCACAACCCTACTTTTGGTGACTTAGATGACTTGGAATTCTTGCGCGTTGAGGGTTACGGGGCTTTAATAAGTGCGATTACGCCCAAATTAGTGAAAACCGGCACTTTTTTGGTCTTCGGAAATTGATAAAAGTTCTTCGTGATGGTCCCAGGAGCAATTAGATGGGTCACAACCCTATTTTTGCAACTTTGAAAATTTTAGTGGGTAAGAGTTATGCCCCTTGATTAAGCGATTTCATCAAATATTGGGAAAACCGTCGCTTTTTTTGGAATTTTTGGACCAACTTATGTCGTTCGAAATGATCTCAGCTACATTTTGATATACCACAACCCTACTTTTGGTGACTTAGATGACTTGGAATTCTTGCGCGTTGAGAGTTATGCCCCTTGATTAAGCGATTTCATCAAATATTGGGAAAACCGTCGCTTTTTTGGAATTTTTGGACCAACTTATGTCGTTCGAAATGATCTCAGCTACATTTTGATATACCACAACCCTACTTTTGGTGACTTAGATGACTTGGAATTCTTGCGCGTTGAGGGTTACGGGGCTTTAATAAGTGCGATTACGCCCAAATTAGCGAAAACCGGCACTTTTTTGGTCTTCGGAAATGGATAAAAGTTCTTCGTGATGGTCCCAGGAGCAATTAGATGGGTCACAACCCTATTTTTGCAACTTTGAAAATTTTAGTGGGTAAGAGTTATGCCCCTTGATTAAGCGATTTCATCAAATATTGGGAAAACCGTCGCTTTTTTGGAATTTTTGGACCAACTTATGTCGTTCGAAATGATCTCAGCTACATTTTGATATACCACAACCCTACTATTGGTGACTTAGATGACTTGGAATTCTTGCGCGTTGAGAGTTATGCCCCTTGATTAAGCGATTTCATCAAATATTGGGAAAACCGTCGCTTTTTTGGAATTTTTGGACCAACTTATGTCGTTCGAAATGATCTCAGCTACATTTTGATATACCACAACCCTACTTTTGGTGACTTAGATGACTTGGAATTCTTGCGCGTTGAGGGTTACGGGGCTTTAATAAGTGCGATTACGCCCAAATTAGCGAAAACCGGCACTTTTTTGGTCTTCGGAAATGGATAAAAGTTCTTCGTGATGGTCCCAGGAGCGATTAGATGGGTCACAACCCTATTTTTGCAACTTTGAAAATTTTAGTGGGTAAGAGTTATGCCCCTTGATTAAGCGATTTCATCAAATATTGGGAAAAACCGTCGCTTTTTTGGAATTTTTGGACCAACTTATGTCGTTCGAAATGATCTCAGCTACATTTTGATATACCACAACCCTACTTTTGGTGACTTAGATGACTTGGAATTCTTGCGCGTTGAGAGTTATGCCCCTTGATTAAGCGATTTCATCAAATATTGGGAAAACCGTCGCTTTTTTGGAATTTTTGGACCAACTTATGTCGTTTGAAATGATCTCAGCTACATTTTGATATACCACAACCCTACTTTTGGTGACTTAGATGACTTGGAATTCTTGCGCGTTGAGGGTTACGGGGCTTTAATAAGTGCGATTACGCCCAAATTAGCGAAAACCGGCACTTTTTTGGTCTTCGGAAATGGATAAAAGTTCTTCATGATGGGCCCAGGAGCAATTAGATGGGTCACAACCCTATTTTTGCAACTTTGAAAATTTTAGTGGGTAAGAGTTATGCCCCTTGATTAAGCGATTTCATCAAATATTGGGAAAACCGTCGCTTTTTTGGAATTTTTGGACCAACTTATGTCGTTCGAAATGATCTCAGCTACATTTTGATATACCACAACCCTACTTTTGGTGACTTAGATGACTTGGAATTCTTGCGCGTTGAGAGTTATGCCCCTTGATTAAGCGATTTCATCAAATATTGGGAAAACCGTCGCTTTTTTGGAATTTTTGGACCAACTTATGTCGTTCGAAATGATCTCAGCTACATTTTGATATACCACAACCCTACTTTTGGTGACTTAGATGACTTGGAATTCTTGCGCGTTGAGGGTTACGGGGCTTTAATAAGTGCGATTACGCCCAAATTAGCGAAAACCGGCACTTTTTTGGTCTTCGGAAATGGATAAAAGTTCTTCGTGATGGTCCCAGGAGCAATTAGATGGGTCACAACCCTATTTTTTGCAACTTTGAAAATTTTAGTGGGTAAGAGTTATGCCCCTTGATTAAGCGATTTCATCAAATATTGGGAAAACCGTCGCTTTTTTGGAATTTTTGGACCAACTTATGTCGTTCGAAATGATCTCAGCTACATTTTGATATACCACAACCCTACTTTTGGTGACTTAGATGACTTGGAATTCTTGCGCGTTGAGAGTTATGCCCCTTGATTAAGCGATTTCATCAAATATTGGGAAAAACCGTCGCTTTTTTGGAATTTTTGGACCAACTTATGTCGTTCGAAATGATCTCAGCTACATTTTGATATACCACAACCCTACTTTTGGTGACTTAGATGACTTGGAATTCTTGCGCGTTGAGGGTTACGGGGCTTTAATAAGTGCGATTACGCCCAAATTAGCGAAAAACGGCACTTTTTTGGTCTTCGGAAATGGATAAAAGTTCTTCGTGATGGTCCCAGGAGCAATTAGATGGGTCACAACCCTATTTTTGCAACTTTGAAAATTTTAGTGGGTAAGAGTTATGCCCCTTGATTAAGCGATTTCATCAAATATTGGGAAAACCGTCGCTTTTTTGGAATTTTTGGACCAACTTATGTCGTTCGAAATGATCTGAGCTACATTTTGATATACCACAACCCTACTTTTGGTGACTTAGATGACTTGGAATTCTTGCGCGTTGAGAGTTATGCCCCTTGATTAAGCGATTTCATCAAATATTGGGAAAACCGTCGCTTTTTTGGAATTTTTGGACCAACTTATGTCGTTCGAAATGATCTCAGCTACATTTTGATATACCACAACCCTACTTTTGGTGACTTAGATGACTTGGAATTCTTGCGCGTTGAGGGTTACGGGGCTTTAATAAGTGCGATTACGCCCAAATTAGCGAAAACCGGCACTTTTTTGGTCTTCGGAAATGGATAAAAGTTCTTCGTGATGGTCCCAGGAGCAATTAGATGGGTCACAACCCTATTTTTGCAACTTTGAAAATTTTAGTGGGTAAGAGTTATGCCCCTTGATTAAGCGATTTCATCAAATATTGGGAAAACCGTCGCTTTTTTGGAATTTTTGGACCAACTTATGTCGTTCGAAATGATCTCAGCTACATTTTGATATACCACAACCCTACTTTTGGTGACTTAGATGACTTGGAATTCTTGCGCGTTGAGAGTTATGCCCCTTGATTAAGCGATTTCATCAAATATTGGGAAAACCGTCGCTTTTTTGGAATTTTTGGACCAACTTATGTCGTTCGAAATGATCTCAGCTACATTTTGATATACCACAACCCTACTTTTGGTGACTTAGATGACTTGGAATTCTTGCGCGTTGAGGGTTAAGGGGCTTTAATAAGTGCGATTACGCCCAAATTAGCGAAAACCGGCAATTTTTTGGTCTTCGGAAATGGATAAAAGTTCTTCGTGATGGTCCCAGGAGCAATTAGATGGGTCACAACCCTATTTTTGCAACTTTGAAAATTTTAGTGGGTAAGAGTTATGCCCCTTGATTAAGCGATTTCATCAAATATTGGGAAAACCGTCGCTTTTTTGGAATTTTTGGACCAACTTATGTCGTTCGAAATGATCTCAGCTACATTTTGATATACCACAACCCTACTTTTGGTGACTTAGATGACTTGGAATTCTTGCGCGTTGAGAGTTATGCCCCTTGATTAAGCGATTTCATCAAATATTGGGAAAACCGTCGCTTTTTTGGAATTTTTGGACCAACTTATGTCGTTCGAAATGATCTCAGCTACATTTTGATATACCACAACCCTACTTTTGGTGACTTAGATGACTTGGAATTCTTGCGCGTTGAGAGTTATGCCCCTTGATTAAGCGATTTCATCAAATATTGGGAAAACCGTCGCTTTTTTGGAATTTTTGGACCAACTTATGTCGTTCGAAATGATCTCAGCTACATTTTGATATACCACAACCCTACTTTTGGTGACTTAGATGACTTGGAATTCTTGCGCGTTGAGAGTTATGCCCCTTGATTAAGCGATTTCATCAAATATTGGGAAAACCGTCGCTTTTTTGGAATTTTTGGACCAACTTATGTCGTTCGAAATGATCTCAGCTACATTTTGATATACCACAACCCTACTTTTGGTGACTTAGATGACTTGGAATTCTTGCGCGTTGAGAGTTATGCCCCTTGATTAAGCGATTTCATCAAATATTGGGAAAACCGTCGCTTTTTTGGAATTTTTGGACCAACTTATGTCGTTCGAAATGATCTCAGCTACATTTTGATATACCACAACCCTACTTTTGGTGACTTAGATGACTTGGAATTCTTGCGCGTTGAGGGTAACGGGGCTTTAATAAGTGCGATTACGCCCAAATTAGCGAAAAACGGCACTTTTTTTGGTCTTCGGAAATGGAATAAAAGTTCTTCGTGATGGTCCCAGGAGCAATTAGATGGGTCACAACCCTATTTTTTGCAACTTTGAAAATTTTAGTGGGTAAGAGTTATGCCCCTTGATTAAGCGATTTCATCAAATATTGGGAAAACCGTCGCTTTTTTGGAATTTTTGGACCAACTTATGTCGTTCGAAATGATCTCAGCTACATTTTGATATACCACAACCCTACTTTTGGTGACTTAGATGACTTGAAATTCTTGCGCGTTGAGAGTTATGCCCCTTGATTAAGCGATTTCATCAAATATTGGGAAAACCGTCGCTTTTTTGGAATTTTTGGACCAACTTATGTCGTTCGAAATGATCTCAGCTACATTTTGATATACCACAACCCTACTTTTGGTGACTTAGATGACTTGGAATTCTTGCGCGTTGAGGGTTACGGGGCTTTAATAAGTGCGATTACGCCCAAATTAGCGAAAACCGGCACTTTTTTGGTCTTCGGAAATGGATAAAAGTTCTTCGTGATGGTCCCAGGAGCAATTAGATGGGTCACAACCCTATTTTTGCAACTTTGAAAATTTTAGTGGGTAAGAGTTATGCCCCTTGATTAAGCGATTTCATCAAATATTGGGAAAACCGTCGCTTTTTTGGAATTTTTGGACCAACTTATGTCGTTCGAAATGATCTCAGCTACATTTTGATATACCACAACCCTACTTTTGGTGACTTAGATGACTTGGAATTCTTGCGCGTTGAGAGTTATGCCCCTTGATTAAGCGATTTCATCAAATATTGGGAAAAACCGTCGCTTTTTTTGGAATTTTTGGACCAACTTATGTCGTTCGAAATGATCTCAGCTACATTTTGATATACCACAACCCTACTTTTGGTGACTTAGATGACTTGGAATTCTTGCGCGTTGAGGGTTACGGGGCTTTAATAAGTGCGATTACGCCCAAATTAGCGAAAACCGGCACTTTTTTGGTCTTCGGAAATGGATAAAAGTTCTTCGTGATGGTCCCAGGAGCAATTAGATGGGTCACAACCCTATTTTTGCAACTTTGAAAATTTTAGTGGGTAAGAGTTATGCCCCTTGATTAAGCGATTTCATCAAATATTGGGAAAACCGTCGCTTTTTTGGAATTTTTGGACCAACTTATGTCGTTCGAAATGATCTCAGCTACATTTTGATATACCACAACCCTACTTTTGGTGACTTAGATGACTTGGAATTCTTGCGCGTTGAGAGTTATGCCCCTTGATTAAGCGATTTCATCAAATATTGGGAAAACCGTCGCTTTTTTGGAATTTTTGGACCAACTTATGTCGTTCGAAATGATCTCAGCTACATTTTGATATACCACAACCCTACTTTTGGTGACTTAGATGACTTGGAATTCTTGCGCGTTGAGGGTTACGGGGCTTTAATAAGTGCGATTACGCCCAAATTAGCGAAAAACCGGCACTTTTTTGGTCTTCGGAAATGGATAAAAGTTCTTCATGATGGTCCCAGGAGCAATTAGATGGGTCACAACCCTATTTTTGCAACTTTGAAAATTTTAGTGGGTAAGAGTTATGCCCCTTGATTAAGCGATTTCATCAAATATTGGGAAAACCGTCGCTTTTTTGGAATTTTTGGACCAACTTATGTCGTTCGAAATGATCTCAGCTACATTTTGATATACCACAACCCTACTTTTGGTGACTTAGATGACTTGGAATTCTTGCGCGTTGAGAGTTATGCCCCTTGATTAAGCGATTTCATCAAATATTGGGAAAACCGTCGCTTTTTTGGAATTTTTGGACCAACTTATGTCGTTCGAAATGATCTCAGCTACATTTTGATATACCACAACCCTACTTTTGGTGACTTAGATGACTTGGAATTCTTGCGCGTTGAGGGTTACGGCGCTTTAATAAGTGCGATTACGCCCAAATTAGCGAAAACCGGCACTTTTTTGGTCTTCGGAAATGGATAAAAGTTCTTCGTGATGGTCCCAGGAGCAATTAGATGGGTCACAACCCTATTTTTGCAACTTTGAAAATTTTAGTGGGTAAGAGTTATGCCCCTTGATTAAGCGATTTCATCAAATATTGGGAAAACCGTCGCTTTTTTGGAATTTTTGGACCAACTTATGTCGTTCGAAATGATCTCAGCTACATTTTGATATACCACAACCCTACTTTTGGTGACTTAGATGACTTGGAATTCTTGCGCGTTGAGAGTTATGCCCCTTGATTAAGCGATTTCATCAAATATTGGGAAAACCGTCGCTTTTTTGGAATTTTTGGACCAACTTATGTCGTTCGAAATGATCTCAGCTACATTTTGATATACCACAACCCTACTTTTGGTGACTTAGATGACTTGGAATTCTTGCGCGTTGAGGGTTACAGGGCTTTAATAAGTGCGATTACGCCCAAATTAGCGAAAACCGGCACTTTTTTGGTCTTCGGAAATGGATAAAAGTTCTTCGTGATGGTCCCAGGAGCAATTAGATGGGTCACAACCCTATTTTTGCAACTTTGAAAATTTTAGTGGGTAAGAGTTATGCCCCTTGATTAAGCGATTTCATCAAATATTGGGAAAACCGTCGCTTTTTTGGAATTTTTGGACCAACTTATGTCGTTCGAAATGATCTCAGCTACATTTTGATATACCACAACCCTACTTTTGGTGACTTAGATGACTTGGAATTCTTGCGCGTTGAGAGTTATGCCCCTTGATTAAGCGATTTCATCAAATATTGGGAAAACCGTCGCTTTTTTGGAATTTTTGGACCAACTTATGTCGTTCGAAATGATCTCAGCTACATTTTGATATACCACAACCCTACTTTTGGTGACTTAGATGACTTGGAATTCTTGCGCGTTGAGGGTTACGGGGCTTTAATAAGTGCGATTACGCCCAAATTAGCGAAAACCGGCACTTTTTTGGTCTTCGGAAATGGATAAAAGTTCTTCGTGATGGTCCCAGGAGCAATTAGATGGGTCACAACCCTATTTTTGCAACTTTGAAAATTTTAGTGGGTAAGAGTTATGCCCCTTGATTAAGCGATTTCATCAAATATTGGGAAAAACCGTCGCTTTTTTGGAATTTTTGGACCAACTTATGTCGTTCGAAATGATCTCAGCTACATTTTGATATACCACAACCCTACTTTTGGTGACTTAGATGACTTGGAATTCTTGCGCGTTGAGAGTTATGCCCCTTGATTAAGCGATTTCATCAAATATTGGGAAAACCGTCGCTTTTTTGGAATTTTTGGACCAACTTATGTCGTTCGAAATGATCTCAGCTACATTTTGATATACCACAACCCTACTTTTGGTGACTTAGATGACTTGGAATTCTTGCGCGTTGAGGGTTACGGGGCTTTAATAAGTGCGATTACGCCCAAATTAGCGAAAACCCGGCACTTTTTTGGTCTCGGAAATGGATAAAAGTTCTTCGTGATGGTCCCAGGAGCAATTAGATGGGTCAC
This sequence comes from Steromphala cineraria, assembly GCA_916613615.1. Lineage (NCBI taxonomy): Eukaryota > Metazoa > Mollusca > Gastropoda > Trochida > Trochidae > Steromphala > Steromphala cineraria. Next base: position 27,607,228 of record OU744726.1, on the reverse strand, counting down.
AACCCTATTTTTGCAACTTTGAAAATTTTAGTGGGTAAGAGTTATGCCCCTTGATTAAGCGATTTCATCAAATATTGGGAAAACCGTCGCTTTTTTGGAATTTTTGGACCAACTTATGTCGTTCGAAATGATCTCAGCTACATTTTGATATACCACAACCCTACTTTTGGTGACTTAGATGACTTGGAATTCTTGCGCGTTGAGAGTTATGCCCCTTGATTAAGCGATTTCATCAAATATTGGGAAAACCGTCGCTTTTTTGGCATTTTTGGACCAACTTATGTCGTTCGAAATGATCTCAGCTACATTTTGATATACCACAACCCTACTTTTGGTGACTTAGATGACTTGGAATTCTTGCGCGTTGAGGGTTACGGGGCTTTAATAAGTGCGATTACGCCCAAATTAGCGAAAACCGGCACTTTTTTGGTCTTCGGAAATGGATAAAAGTTCTTCGTGATGGTCCCCAGGAGCAATTAGATGGGTCACAACCCTATTTTTGCAACTTTGAAAATTTTAGTGGGTAAGAGTTATGCCCCTTGATTAAGCGATTTCATCAAATATTGGGAAAACCGTCGCTTTTTTGGAATTTTTGGACCAACTTATGTCGTTCGAAATGATCTCAGCTACATTTTGATATACCACAACCCTACTTTTGGTGACTTAGATGACTTGGAATTCTTGCGCGTTGAGAGTTATGCCCCTTGATTAAGCGATTTCATCAAATATTGGGAAAACCGTCGCTTTTTTTGGAATTTTTGGACCAACTTATGTCGTTCGAAATGATCTCAGCTACATTTTGATATACCACAACCCTACTTTTGGTGACTTAGATGACTTGGAATTCTTGCGCGTTGAGGGTTACGGGGCTTTAATAAGTGCGATTACGCCCAAATTAGCGAAAACCGGCACTTTTTTGGTCTTCGGAAATGGATAAAAGTTCTTCGTGATGGTCCCAGGAGCAATTAGATGGGTCACAACCCTATTTTTGCAACTTTGAAAATTTTAGTGGGTAAGAGTTATGCCCCTTGATTAAGCGATTTCATCAAATATTGGGAAAACCGTCGCTTTTTTGGAATTTTTGGACCAACTTATGTCGTTCGAAATGATCTCAGCTACATTTTGATATACCACAACCCTACTTTTGGTGACTTAGATGACTTGGAATTCTTGCGCGTTGAGAGTTATGCCCCTTGATTAAGCGATTTCATCAAATATTGGGAAAACCGTCGCTTTTTTGGCATTTTTGGACCAACTTATGTCGTTCGAAATGATCTCAGCTACATTTTGATATACCACAACCCTACTTTTGGTGACTTAGATGACTTGGAATTCTTGCGCGGTTGAGGGTTACGGGGCTTTAATAAGTGCGATTACGCCCAAATTAGCGAAAACCGGCACTTTTTTGGTCTTCGGAAATGGATAAAAGTTCTTCGTGATGGTCCCAGGAGCAATTAGATGGGTCACAACCCTATTTTTGCAACTTTGAAAATTTTAGTGGGTAAGAGTTATGCCCCTTGATTAAGCGATTTCATCAAATATTGGGAAAACCGTCGCTTTTTTGGAATTTTTGGACCAACTTATGTCGTTCGAAATGATCTCAGCTACATTTTGATATACCACAACCCTACTTTTGGTGACTTAGATGACTTGGAATTCTTGCGCGTTGAGAGTTATGCCCCTTGATTAAGCGATTTCATCAAATATTGGGAAAACCGTCGCTTTTTTGGAATTTTTGTACCAACTTATGTCGTTCGAAATGATCTCAGCTACATTTTGATATACCACAACCCTACTTTTGGTGACTTAGATGACTTGGAATTCTTGCGCGTTGAGGGTTACGGGGCTTTAATAAGTGCGATTACGCCCAAATTAGCGAAAACCGGCACTTTTTTGGTCTTCGGAAATGGATAAAAGTTCTTCGTGATGGTCCCAGGAGCAATTAGATGGGTCACAACCCTATTTTGCAACTTTGAAAATTTTAGTGGGTAAGAGTTATGCCCCTTGATTAAGCGATTTCATCAAATATTGGGAAAACCGTCGCTTTTTTGGAATTTTTGGACCAACTTATGTCGTTCGAAATGATCTCAGCTACATTTTGATATACCACAACCCTACTTTTGGTGACTTAGATGACTTGGAATTCTTGCGCGTTGAGAGTTATGCCCCTTGATTAAGCGATTTCATCAAATATTGGGAAAACCGTCGCTTTTTTGGAATTTTTGGACCAACTTATGTCGTTCGAAATGATCTCAGCTACATTTTGATATACCACAACCCTACTTTTGGTGACTTAGATGACTTGGAATTCTTGCGCGTTGAGGGTTACGGGGCTTTAATAAGTGCGATTACGCCCAAATTAGCGAAAACCGGCACTTTTTTGGTCTTCGGAAATGGATAAAAGTTCTTCATGATGGTCCCAGGAGCAATTAGATGGGTCACAACCCTATTTTTGCAACTTTGAAAATTTTAGTGGGTAAGAGTTATGCCCCTTGATTAAGCGATTTCATCAAATATTGGGAAAACCGTCGCTTTTTTGGAATTTTTGGACCAACTTATGTCGTTCGAAATGATCTCAGCTACATTTTGATATACCACAACCCTACTTTTGGTGACTTAGATGACTTGGAATTCTTGCGCGTTGAGAGTTATGCCCCTTGATTAAGCGATTTCATCAAATATTGGGAAAACCGTCGCTTTTTTGGAATTTTTGGACCAACTTATGTCGTTCGAAATGATCTCAGCTACATTTTGATATACCACAACCCTACTTTTGGTGACTTAGATGACTTGGAATTCTTGCGCGTTGAGGGTTACGGGGCTTTAATAAGTGCGATTACGCCCAAATTAGCGAAAACCGGCACTTTTTTGGTCTTCGGAAATGGATAAAAGTTCTTCGTGATGGTCCCAGGAGCAATTAGATGGGTCACAACCCTATTTTTGCAACTTTGAAAATTTTAGTGGGTAAGAGTTATGCCCCTTGATTAAGCGATTTCATCAAATATTGGGAAAACCGTCGCTTTTTTGGAATTTTTGGACCAACTTATGTCGTTCGAAATGATCTCAGCTACATTTTGATATACCACAACCCTACTTTTGGTGACTTAGATGACTTGGAATTCTTGCGCGTTGAGGGTTACGGGGCTTTAATAAGTGCGATTACGCCCAAATTAGCGAAAACCGGCACTTTTTTGGTCTTCGGAAATGGATAAAAGTTCTTCATGATGGTCCCAGGAGCAATTAGATGGGTCACAACCCTATTTTTGCAACTTTGAAAATTTTAGTGGGTAAGAGTTATGCCCCTTGATTAAGCGATTTCATCAAATATTGGGAAAACCGTCGCTTTTTTGGAATTTTTGGACCAACTTATGTCGTTCGAAATGATCTCAGCTACATTTTGATATACCACAACCCTACTTTTGGTGACTTAGATGACTTGGAATTCTTGCGCGTTGAGAGTTATGCCCCTTGATTAAGCGATTTCATCAAATATTGGGAAAACCGTCGCTTTTTTGGAATTTTTGGACCAACTTATGTCGTTCGAAATGATCTCAGCTACATTTTGATATACCACAACCCTACTTTTGGTGACTTAGATGACTTGGAATTCTTGCGCGTTGAGGGTTACGGGGCTTTAATAAGTGCGATTACGCCCAAATTAGCGAAAACCGGCACTTTTTTGGTCTTCGGAAATGGATAAAAGTTCTTCGTGATGGTCCCAGGAGCAATTAGATGGGTCACAACCCTATTTTTGCAACTTTGAAAATTTTAGTGGGTAAGAGTTATGCCCCTTGATTAAGCGATTTCATCAAATATTGGGAAAACCGTCGCTTTTTTGGAATTTTTGGACCAACTTATGTCGTTCGAAATGATCTCAGCTACATTTTGATATACCACAACCCTACTTTTGGTGACTTAGATGACTTGGAATTCTTGCGCGTTGAGAGTTATGCCCCTTGATTAAGCGATTTCATCAAATATTGGGAAAACCGTCGCTTTTTTGGAATTTTTGGACCAACTTGTGTCGTTCGAAATGATCTCAGCTACATTTTGATATACCACAACCCTACTTTTGGTGACTTAGATGACTTGGAATTCTTGCGCGTTGAGGGTTACGGGGCTTTAATAAGTGCGATTACGCCCAAATTAGCGAAAACCGGCACTTTTTTGGTCTTCGGAAATGGATAAAAGTTCTTCGTGATGGTCCCAGGAGCAATTAGATGGGTCACAACCCTATTTTTGCAACTTTGAAAATTTTAGTGGGTAAGAGTTATGCCCCTTGATTAAGCGATTTCATCAAATATTGGGAAAACCGTCGCTTTTTTGGAATTTTTGGACCAACTTATGTCGTTCGAAATGATCTCAGCTACATTTTGATATACCACAACCCTACTTTTGGTGACTTAGATGACTTGGAATTCTTGCGCGTTGAGAGTTATGCCCCTTGATTAAGCGATTTCATCAAATATTGGGAAAACCGTCGCTTTTTTGGAATTTTTGGACCAACTTATGTCGTTCGAAATGATCTCAGCTACATTTTGATATACCACAACCCTACTTTTGGTGACTTAGATGACTTGGAATTCTTGCGCGTTGAGGGTTACGGGGCTTTAATAAGTGCGATTACGCCCAAATTAGCGAAAACCGGCACTTTTTTGGTCTTCGGAAATGGATAAAAGTTCTTCGTGATGGTCCCAGGAGCAATTAGATGGGTCACAACCCTATTTTTGCAACTTTGAAAATTTTAGTGGGTAAGAGTTATGCCCCTTGATTAAGCGATTTCATCAAATATTGGGAAAACCGTCGCTTTTTTGGAATTTTTGGACCAACTTATGTCGTTCGAAATGATCTCAGCTACATTTTGATATACCACAACCCTACTTTTGGTGACTTAGATGACTTGGAATTCTTGCGCGTTGAGAGTTATGCCCCTTGATTAAGCGATTTCATCAAATATTGGGAAAACCGTCGCTTTTTTGGAATTTTTGGACCAACTTATGTCGTTCGAAATGATCTCAGCTACATTTTGATATACCACAACCCTACTTTTGGTGACTTAGATGACTTGGAATTCTTGCGCGTTGAGGGTTACGGGGCTTTAATAAGTGCGATTACGCCCAAATTAGCGAAAAACGGCACTTTTTTGGTCTTCGGAAATGGATAAAAGTTCTTCGTGATGGTCCCAGGAGCAATTAGATGGGTCACAACCCTATTTTTGCAACTTTGACAATTTTGGTGGGTAAGAGTTATGCCCCTTGATTAAGCGATTTCATCAAATATTGGGAAAACCGTCGCTTTTTTGGAATTTTTGGACCAACTTATGTCGTTCGAAATGATCTCAGCTACATTTTGATATACCACAACCCTACTTTTGGTGACTTAGATGACTTGGAATTCTTGCGCGTTGAGAGTTATGCCCCTTGATTAAGCGATTTCATCAAATATTGGGAAAACCGTCGCTTTTTTGGAATTTTTGGACCAACTTATGTCGTTCGAAATGATCTCAGCTACATTTTGATATACCACAACCCTACTTTTGGTGACTTAGATGACTTGGAATTCTTGCGCGTTGAGGGTTACGGGGCTTTAATAAGTGCGATTACGCCCAAATTAGCGAAAACCGGCACTTTTTTGGTCTTCGGAAATGGATAAAAGTTCTTCGTGATGGTCCCAGGAGCAATTAGATGGGTCACAACCCTATTTTTGCAACTTTGAAAATTTTAGTGGGTAAGAGTTATGCCCCTTGATTAAGCGATTTCATCAAATATTGGGAAAACCGTTGCTTTTTTGGAATTTTTGGACCAACTTATGTCGTTCGAAATGATCTCAGCTACATTTTGATATACCACAACCCTACTTTTGGTGACTTAGATGACTTGGAATTCTTGCGCGTTGAGAGTTATGCCCCTTGATTAAGCGATTTCATCAAATATTGGGAAAACCGTCGCTTTTTTGGAATTTTTGGACCAACTTATGTCGTTCGAAATGATCTCAGCTACATTTTGATATACCACAACCCTACTTTTGGTGACTTAGATGACTTGGAATTCTTGCGCGTTGAGGGTTACGGGGCTTTAATAAGTGCGATTACGCCCAAATTAGCGAAAACCGGCACTTTTTTGGTCTTCGGAAATGGATAAAAGTTCTTCGTGATGGTCCCAGGAGCAATTAGATGGGTCACAACCCTATTTTTGCAACTTTGAAAATTTTAGTGGGTAAGAGTTATGCCCCTTGATTAAGCGATTTCATCAAATATTGGGAAAACCGTTGCTTTTTTGGAATTTTTGGACCAACTTATGTCGTTCGAAATGATCTCAGCTACATTTTGATATACCACAACCCTACTTTTGGTGACTTAGATGACTTGGAATTCTTGCGCGTTGAGAGTTATGCCCCTTGATTAAGCGATTTCATCAAATATTGGGAAAACCGTCGCTTTTTTGGAATTTTTGGACCAACTTATGTCGTTCGAAATGATCTCAGCTACATTTTGATATACCACAACCCTACTTTTGGTGACTTAGATGACTTGGAATTCTTGCGCGTTGAGGGTTACGGGGCTTTAATAAGTGCGATTACGCCCAAATTAGCGAAAACCGGCACTTTTTTGGTCTTCGGAAATGGATAAAAGTTCTTCGTGATGGTCCCAGGAGCAATTAGATGGGTCACAACCCTATTTTTGCAACTTTGAAAATTTTAGTGGGTAAGAGTTATGCCCCTTGATTAAGCGATTTCATCAAATATTGGGAAAACCGCTGCTTTTTTGGAATTTTTGGACCAACTTATGTCGTTCGAAATGATCTCAGCTACATTTTGATATACCACAACCCTACTTTTGGTGACTTAGATGACTTGGAATTCTTGCGCGTTGAGAGTTATGCCCCTTGATTAAGCGATTTCATCAAATATTGGGAAAACCGTCGCTTTTTTGGAATTTTTGGACCAACTTATGTCGTTCGAAATGATCTCAGCTACATTTTGATATACCACAACCCTACTTTTGGTGACTTAGATGACTTGGAATTCTTGCGCGTTGAGGGTTACGGGGCTTTAATAAGTGCGATTACGCCCAAATTAGCGAAAACCGGCACTTTTTTGGTCTTCGGAAATGGATAAAAGTTCTTCGTGATGGTCCCAGGAGCAATTAGATGGGTCACAACCCTATTTTTGCAACTTTGAAAATTTTAGTGGGTAAGAGTTATGCCCCTTGATTAAGCGATTTCATCAAATATTGGGAAAACCGTTGCTTTTTTGGAATTTTTGGACCAACTTATGTCGTTCGAAATGATCTCAGCTACATTTTGATATACCACAACCCTACTTTTGGTGACTTAGATGACTTGGAATTCTTGCGCGTTGAGAGTTATGCCCCTTGATTAAGCGATTTCATCAAATATTGGGAAAACCGTCGCTTTTTTGGAATTTTTGGACCAACTTATGTCGTTCGAAATGATCTCAGCTACATTTTGATATACCACAACCCTACTTTTGGTGACTTAGATGACTTGGAATTCTTGCGCGTTGAGGGTTACGGGGCTTTAATAAGTGCGATTACGCCCAAATTAGCGAAAACCGGCACTTTTTTGGTCTTCGGAAATGGATAAAAGTTCTTCGTGATGGTCCCAGGAGCAATTAGATGGGTCACAACCCTATTTTTGCAACTTTGAAAATTTTAGTGGGTAAGAGTTATGCCCCTTGATTAAGCGATTTCATCAAATATTGGGAAAACCGTCGCTTTTTTGGAATTTTTGGACCAACTTATGTCGTTCGAAATGATCTCAGCTACATTTTGATATACCACAACCCTACTTTTGGTGACTTAGATGACTTGGAATTCTTGCGCGTTGAGAGTTATGCCCCTTGATTAAGCGATTTCATCAAATATTGGGAAAACCGTCGCTTTTTTGGAATTTTTGGACCAACTTATGTCGTTCGAAATGATCTCAGCTACATTTTGATATACCACAACCCTACTTTTGGTGACTTAGATGACTTGGAATTCTTGCGCGTTGAGGGTTACGGGGCTTTAATAAGTGCGATTACGCCCAAATTAGCGAAAACCGGCACTTTTTTGGTCTTCGGAAATGGATAAAAGTTCTTCGTGATGGTCCCAGGAGCAATTAGATGGGTCACAACCCTATTTTTGCAACTTTGAAAATTTTAGTGGGTAAGAGTTATGCCCCTTGATTAAGCGATTTCATCAAATATTGGGAAAACCGTCGCTTTTTTGGAATTTTTGGACCAACTTATGTCGTTCGAAATGATCTCAGCTACATTTTGATATACCACAACCCTACTTTTGGTGACTTAGATGACTTGGAATTCTTGCGCGTTGAGAGTTATGCCCCTTGATTAAGCGATTTCATCAAATATTGGGAAAACCGTCGCTTTTTTGGAATTTTTGGACCAACTTATGTCGTTCGAAATGATCTCAGCTACATTTTGATATACCACAACCCTACTTTTGGTGACTTAGATGACTTGGAATTCTTGCGCGTTGAGGGTTACGGGGCTTTAATAAGTGCGATTACGCCCAAATTAGCGAAAACCGGCACTTTTTTGGTCTTCGGAAATGGATAAAAGTTCTTCATGATGGTCCCAGGAGCAATTAGATGGGTCACAACCCTATTTTTGCAACTTTGAAAATTTTAGTGGGTAAGAGTTATGCCCCTTGATTAAGCGATTTCATCAAATATTGGGAAAACCGTCGCTTTTTTGGAATTTTTGGACCAACTTATGTCGTTCGAAATGATCTCAGCTACATTTTGATATACCACAACCCTACTTTTGGTGACTTAGATGACTTGGAATTCTTGCGCGTTGAGAGTTATGCCCCTTGATTAAGCGATTTCATCAAATATTGGGAAAACCGTCGCTTTTTTGGAATTTTTGGACCAACTTATGTCGTTCGAAATGATCTCAGCTACATTTTGATATACCACAACCCTACTTTTGGTGACTTAGATGACTTGGAATTCTTGCGCGTTGAGGGTTACGGGGCTTTAATAAGTGCGATTACGCCCAAATTAGCGAAAACCGGCACTTTTTTGGTCTTCGGAAATGGATAAAAGTTCTTCGTGATGGTCCCAGGAGCAATTAGATGGGTCACAACCCTATTTTTGCAACTTTGAAAATTTTAGTGGGTAAGAGTTATGCCCCTTGATTAAGCGATTTCATCAAATATTGGGAAAACCGTCGCTTTTTTGGAATTTTTGGACCAACTTATGTCGTTCGAAATGATCTCAGCTACATTTTGATATACCACAACCCTACTTTTGGTGACTTAGATGACTTGGAATTCTTGCGCGTTGAGGGTTACGGGGCTTTAATAAGTGCGATTACGCCCAAATTAGCGAAAACCGGCACTTTTTTGGTCTTCGGAAATGGATAAAAGTTCTTCGTGATGGTCCCAGGAGCAATTAGATGGGTCACAACCCTATTTTTGCAACTTTGAAAATTTTAGTGGGTAAGAGTTATGCCCCTTGATTAAGCGATTTCATCAAATATTGGGAAAACCGTCGCTTTTTCGGAATTTTTGGACCAACTTATGTCGTTCGAAATGATCTCAGCTACATTTTGATATACCACAACCCTACTTTTGGTGACTTAGATGACTTGGAATTCTTGCGCGTTGAGAGTTATGCCCCTTGATTAAGCGATTTCATCAAATATTGGGAAAACCGTCGCTTTTTTGGAATTTTTGGACCAACTTATGTCGTTCGAAATGATCTCAGCTACATTTTGATATACCACAACCCTACTTTTGGTGACTTAGATGACTTGGAATTCTTGCGCGTTGAGGGTTACGGGGCTTTAATAAGTGCGATTACGCCCAAATTAGCGAAAACCGGCACTTTTTTGGTCTTCGGAAATGGATAAAAGTTCTTCGTGATGGTCCCAGGAGCAATTAGATGGGTCACAACCCTATTTTTGCAACTTTGAAAATTTTAGTGGGTAAGAGTTATGCCCCTTGATTAAGCGATTTCATCAAATATTGGGAAAACCGTCGCTTTTTTGGAATTTTTGGACCAACTTATGTCGTTCGAAATGATCTCAGCTACATTTTGATATACCACAACCCTACTTTTGGTGACTTAGATGACTTGGAATTCTTGCGCGTTGAGAGTTATGCCCCTTGATTAAGCGATTTCATCAAATATTGGGAAAACCGTCGTTTTTTTGGAATTTTTGGACCAACTTATGTCGTTCGAAATGATCTCAGCTACATTTTGATATACCACAACCCTACTTTTGGTGACTTAGATGACTTGGAATTCTTGCGCGTTGAGGGTTACGGGGCTTTAATAAGTGCGATTACGCCCAAATTAGCGAAAACCGGCACTTTTTTGGTCTTCGGAAATGGATAAAAGTTCTTCGTGATGGTCCCAGGAGCAATTAGATGGGTCACAACCCTATTTTTGCAACTTTGAAAATTTTAGTGGGTAAGAGTTATGCCCCTTGATTAAGCGATTTCATCAAATATTGGGAAAACCGTCGCTTTTTTGGAATTTTTGGACCAACTTATGTCGTTCGAAATGATCTCAGCTACATTTTGATATACCACAACCCTACTTTTGGTGACTTAGATGACTTGGAATTCTTGCGCGTTGAGAGTTATGCCCCTTGATTAAGCGATTTCATCAAATATTGGGAAAACCGTCGCTTTTTTGGAATTTTTGGACCAACTTATGTCGTTCGAAATGATCTCAGCTACATTTTGATATACCACAACCCTACTTTTGGTGACTTAGATGACTTGGAATTCTTGCGCGTTGAGGGTTACGGGGCTTTAATAAGTGCGATTACGCCCAAATTAGCGAAAACCGGCACTTTTTTGGTCTTCGGAAATGGATAAAAGTTCTTCGTGATGGTCCCAGGAGCAATTAGATGGGTCACAACCCTATTTTTGCAACTTTGAAAATTTTAGTGGGTAAGAGTTATGCCCCTTGATTAAGCGATTTCATCAAATATTGGGAAAACCGTCGCTTTTTTGGAATTTTTGGACCAACTTATGTCGTTCGAAATGATCTCAGCTACATTTTGATATACCACAACCCTACTTTTGGTGACTTAGATGACTTGGAATTCTTGCGCGTTGAGAGTTATGCCCCTTGATTAAGCGATTTCATCAAATATTGGGAAAACCGTCGCTTTTTTGGAATTTTTGGACCAACTTATGTCGTTCGAAATGATCTCAGCTACATTTTGATATACCACAACCCTACTTTTGGTGACTTAGATGACTTGGAATTCTTGCGCGTTGAGGGTTACGGGGCTTTAATAAGTGCGATTACGCCCAAATTAGCGAAAACCGGCACTTTTTTGGTCTTCGGAAATGGATAAAAGTTCTTCATGATGGTCCCAGGAGCAATTAGATGGGTCACAACCCTATTTTTGCAACTTTGAAAATTTTAGTGGGTAAGAGTTATGCCCCTTGATTAAGCGATTTCATCAAATATTGGGAAAACCGTCGCTTTTTTGGAATTTTTGGACCAACTTATGTCGTTCGAAATGATCTCAGCTACATTTTGATATACCACAACCCTACTTTTGGTGACTTAGATGACTTGGAATTCTTGCGCGTTGAGAGTTATGCCCCTTGATTAAGCGATTTCATCAAATATTGGGAAAACCGTCGCTTTTTTGGAATTTTTGGACCAACTTATGTCGTTCGAAATGATCTCAGCTACATTTTGATATACCACAACCCTACTTTTGGTGACTTAGATGACTTGGAATTCTTGCGCGTTGAGGGTTACGGGGCTTTAATAAGTGCGATTACGCCCAAATTAGCGAAAACCGGCACTTTTTTGGTCTTCGGAAATGGATAAAAGTTCTTCGTGATGGTCCCAGGAGCAATTAGATGGGTCACAACCCTATTTTTGCAACTTTGAAAATTTTAGTGGGTAAGAGTTATGCCCCTTGATTAAGCGATTTCATCAAATATTGGGAAAACCGTCGCTTTTTTGGAATTTTTGGACCAACTTATGTCGTTCGAAATGATCTCAGCTACATTTTGATATACCACAACCCTACTTTTGGTGACTTAGATGACTTGGAATTCTTGCGCGTTGAGAGTTATGCCCCTTGATTAAGCGATTTCATCAAATATTGGGAAAACCGTCGCTTTTTTGGAATTTTTGGACCAACTTATGTCGTTCGAAATGATCTCAGCTACATTTTGATATACCACAACCCTACTTTTGGTGACTTAGATGACTTGGAATTCTTGCGCGTTGAGGGTTACGGGGCTTTAATAAGTGCGATTACGCCCAAATTAGCGAAAACCGGCACTTTTTTGGTCTTCGGAAATGGATAAAAGTTCTTCGTGATGGTCCCAGGAGCAATTAGATGGGTCACAACCCTATTTTTGCAACTTTGAAAATTTTAGTGGGTAAGAGTTATGCCCCTTGATTAAGCGATTTCATCAAATATTGGGAAAACCGTCGCTTTTTTGGAATTTTTGGACCAACTTATGTCGTTCGAAATGATCTCAGCTACATTTTGATATACCACAACCCTACTTTTGGTGACTTAGATGACTTGGAATTCTTGCGCGTTGAGAGTTATGCCCCTTGATTAAGCGATTTCATCAAATATTGGGAAAACCGTCGCTTTTTTGGAATTTTTGGACCAACTTATGTCGTTCGAAATGATCTCAGCTACATTTTGATATACCACAACCCTACTTTTGGTGACTTAGATGACTTGGAATTCTTGCGCGTTGAGGGTTACGGGGCTTTAATAAGTGCGATTACGCCCAAATTAGCGAAAACCGGCACTTTTTTGGTCTTCGGAAATGGATAAAAGTTCTTCGTGATGGTCCCAGGAGCAATTAGATGGGTCACAACCCTATTTTTGCAACTTTGAAAATTTTAGTGGGTAAGAGTTATGCCCCTTGATTAAGCGATTTCATCAAATATTGGGAAAACCGTCGCTTTTTTGGAATTTTTGGACCAACTTATGTCGTTCGAAATGATCTCAGCTACATTTTGATATACCACAACCCTACTTTTGGTGACTTAGATGACTTGGAATTCTTGCGCGTTGAGAGTTATGCCCCTTGATTAAGCGATTTCATCAAATATTGGGAAAACCGTCGCTTTTTTGGAATTTTTGGACCAACTTATGTCGTTCGAAATGATCTCAGCTACATTTTGATATACCACAACCCTACTTTTGGTGACTTAGATGACTTGGAATTCTTGCGCGTTGAGGGTTACGGGGCTTTAATAAGTGCGATTACGCCCAAATTAGCGAAAAACGGCACTTTTTGGGTCTTCGGAAATGGATAAAAGTTCTTCGTGATGGTCCCAGGAGCAATTAGATGGGTCACAACCCTATTTTTGCAACTTTGAAAATTTTAGTGGGTAAGAGTTATGCCCCTTGATTAAGCGATTTCATCAAATATTGGGAAAACCGTCGCTTTTTTGGAATTTTTGGACCAACTTATGTCGTTCGAAATGATCTCAGCTACATTTTGATATACCACAACCCTACTTTTGGTGACTAAGATGACTTGGAATTCTTGCGCGTTGAGAGTTATGCCCCTTGATTAAGCGATTTCATCAAATATTGGGAAAACCGTCGCTTTTTTGGAATTTTTGGACCAACTTATGTCGTTCGAAATGATCTCAGCTACATTTTGATATACCACAACCCTACTTTTGGTGACTTAGATGACTTGGAATTCTTGCGCGTTGAGGGTTACGGGGCTTTAATAAGTGCGATTACGCCCAAATTAGCGAAAACCGGCACTTTTTTGGTCTTCGGAAATGGATAAAAGTTCTTCGTGATGGTCCCAGGAGCAATTAGATGGGTCACAACCCTATTTTTGCAACTTTGAAAATTTTAGTGGGTAAGAGTTATGCCCCTTGATTAAGCGATTTCATCAAATATTGGGAAAACCGTCGCTTTTTTGGAATTTTTGGACCAACTTATGTCGTTCGAAATGATCTCAGCTACATTTTGATATACCACAACCCTACTTTTGGTGACTTAGATGACTTGGAATTCTTGCGCGTTGAGAGTTATGCCCCTTGATTAAGCGATTTCATCAAATATTGGGAAAACCGTCGCTTTTTTGGAATTTTTGGACCAACTTATGTCGTTCGAAATGATCTCAGCTACATTTTGATATACCACAACCCTACTTTTGGTGACTTAGATGACTTGGAATTCTTGCGCGTTGAGGGTTACGGGGCTTTAATAAGTGCGATTACGCCCAAATTAGCGAAAACCGGCACTTTTTTGGTCTTCGGAAATGGATAAAAGTTCTTCGTGATGGTCCCAGGAGCAATTAGATGGGTCACAACCCTATTTTTGCAACTTTGAAAATTTTAGTGGGTAAGAGTTATGCCCCTTGATTAAGCGATTTCATCAAATATTGGGAAAACCGTCGCTTTTTTGGAATTTTTGGATCAACTTATGTCGTTCGAAATGATCTCAGCTACATTTTGATATACCACAACCCTACTTTTGGTGACTTAGATGACTTGGAATTCTTGCGCGTTGAGGGTTACGGGGCTTTAATAAGTGCGATTACGCCCAAATTAGCGAAAACCGGCACTTTTTTGGTCTTCGGAAATGGATAAAAGTTCTTCGTGATGGTCCCAGGAGCAATTAGATGGGTCACAACCCTATTTTTGCAACTTTGAAAATTTTAGTGGGTAAGAGTTATGCCCCTTGATTAAGCGATTTCATCAAATATTGGGAAAACCGTTGCTTTTTTGGAATTTTTGGACCAACTTATGTCGTTCGAAATGATCTCAGCTACATTTTGATATACCACAACCCTACTTTTGGTGACTTAGATGACTTGGAATTCTTGCGCGTTGAGAGTTATGCCCCTTGATTAAGCGATTTCATCAAATATTGGGAAAACCGTCGCTTTTTTGGAATTTTTGGACCAACTTATGTCGTTCGAAATGATCTCAGCTACATTTTGATATACCACAACCCTACTTTTGGTGACTTAGATGACTTGGAATTCTTGCGCGTTGAGGGTTACGGGGCTTTAATAAGTGCGATTTCGCCCAAATTAGCGAAAACCGGCACTTTTTTGGTCTTCGGAAATGGATAAAAGTTCTTCGTGATGGTCCCAGGAGCAATTAGATGGGTCACAACCCTATTTTTGCAACTTTGAAAATTTTAGTGGGTAAGAGTTATGCCCCTTGATTAAGCGATTTCATCAAATATTGGGAAAACCGTCGCTTTTTTGGAATTTTTGGACCAACTTATGTCGTTCGAAATGATCTCAGCTACATTTTGATATACCACAACCCTACTTTTGGTGACTTAGATGACTTGGAATTCTTGCGCGTTGAGAGTTATGCCCCTTGATTAAGCGATTTCATCAAATATTGGGAAAACCGTCGCTTTTTTGGAATTTTTGGACCAACTTATGTCGTTCGAAATGATCTCAGCTACATTTTGATATACCACAACCCTACTTTTGGTGACTTAGATGACTTGGAATTCTTGCGCGTTGAGGGTTACGGGGCTTTAATAAGTGCGATTACGCCCAAATTAGCGAAAACCGGCACTTTTTTGGTCTTCGGAAATGGATAAAAGTTCTTCGTGATGGTCCCAGGAGCAATTAGATGGGTCACAACCCTATTTTTGCAACTTTGAAAATTTTAGTGGGTAAGAGTTATGCCCCTTGATTAAGCGATTTCATCAAATATTGGGAAAACCGTCGCTTTTTTGGAATTTTTGGACCAACTTATGTCGTTCGAAATGATCTCAGCTACATTTTGATATACCACAACCCTACTTTTGGTGACTTAGATGACTTGGAATTCTTGCGCGTTGAGAGTTATGCCCCTTGATTAAGCGATTTCATCAAATATTGGGAAAACCGTCGCTTTTTTGGAATTTTTGGACCAACTTATGTCGTTCGAAATGATCTCAGCTACATTTTGATATACCACAACCCTACTTTTGGTGACTTAGATGACTTGGAATTCTTGCGCGTTGAGGGTTACGGGGCTTTAATAAGTGCGATTACGCCCAAATTAGCGAAAACCGGCACTTTTTTGGTCTTCGGAAATGGATAAAAGTTCTTCGTGATGGTCCCAGGAGCAATTAGATGGGTCACAACCCTATTTTTGCAACTTTGAAAATTTTAGTGGGTAAGAGTTATGCCCCTTGATTAAGCGATTTCATCAAATATTGGGAAAACCGTCGCTTTTTTGGAATTTTTGGACCAACTTATGTCGTTCGAAATGATCTCAGCTACATTTTGATATACCACAACCCTACTTTTGGTGACTTAGATGACTTGGAATTCTTGCGCGTTGAGAGTTATGCCCCTTGATTAAGCGATTTCATCAAATATTGGGAAAACCGTCGCTTTTTTTTGAATTTTTGGACCAACTTATGTCGTTCGAAATGATCTCAGCTACATTTTGATATACCACAACCCTACTTTTGGTGACTTAGATGACTTGGAATTCTTGCGCGTTGAGGGTTACGGGGCTTTAATAAGTGCGATTACGCCCAAATTAGCGAAAACCGGCACTTTTTTGGTCTTCGGAAATGGATAAAAGTTCTTCGTGATGGTCCCAGGAGCAATTAGATGGGTCACAACCCTATTTTTGCAACTTTGAAAATTTTAGTGGGTAAGAGTTATGCCCCTTGATTAAGCGATTTCATCAAATATTGGGAAAACCGTCGCTTTTTTGGAATTTTTGGACCAACTTATGTCGTTCGAAATGATCTCAGCTACATTTTGATATACCACAACCCTACTTTTGGTGACTTAGATGACTTGGAATTCTTGCGCGTTGAGAGTTATGCCCCTTGATTAAGCGATTTCATCAAATATTGGGAAAACCGTCGCTTTTTTGGAATTTTTGGACCAACTTATGTCGTTCGAAATGATCTCAGCTACATTTTGATATACCACAACCCTACTTTTGGTGACTTAGATGACTTGGAATTCTTGCGCGTTGAGGGTTACGGGGCTTTAATAAGTGCGATTACGCCCAAATTAGCGAAAACCGGCACTTTTTTGGTCTTCGGAAATGGATAAAAGTTCTTCGTGATGGTCCCAGGAGCAATTAGATGGGTCACAACCCTATTTTTGCAACTTTGAAAATTTTAGTGGGTAAGAGTTATGCCCCTTGATTAAGCGATTTCATCAAATATTGGGAAAACCGTCGCTTTTTTGGAATTTTTGGACCAACTTATGTCGTTCGAAATGATCTCAGCTACATTTTGATATACCACAACCCTACTTTTGGTGACTTAGATGACTTGGAATTCTTGCGCGTTGAGAGTTATGCCCCTTGATTAAGCGATTTCATCAAATATTGGGAAAACCGTCGCTTTTTTGGAATTTTTGGACCAACTTATGTCGTTCGAAATGATCTCAGCTACATTTTGATATACCACAACCCTACTTTTGGTGACTTAGATGACTTGGAATTCTTGCGCGTTGAGGGTTACGGGGCTTTAATAAGTGCGATTACGCCCAAATTAGCGAAAACCGGCACTTTTTTGGTCTTCGGAAATGGATAAAAGTTCTTCGTGATGGTCCCAGGAGCAATTAGATGGGTCACAACCCTATTTTTGCAACTTTGAAAATTTTAGTGGGTAAGAGTTATGCCCCTTGATTAAGCGATTTCATCAAATATTGGGAAAACCGTCGCTTTTTTGGAATTTTTGGACCAACTTATGTCGTTCGAAATGATCTCAGCTACATTTTGATATACCACAACCCTACTTTTGGTGACTTAGATGACTTGGAATTCTTGCGCGTTGAGAGTTATGCCCCTTGATTAAGCGATTTCATCAAATATTGGGAAAACCGTCGCTTTTTTGGAATTTTTGGACCAACTTATGTCGTTCGAAATGATCTCAGCTACATTTTGATATACCACAACCCTACTTTTGGTGACTTAGATGACTTGGAATTCTTGCGCGTTGAGGGTTACGGGGCTTTAATAAGTGCGATTACGCCCAAATTAGCGAAAACCGGCACTTTTTTGGTCTTCGGAAATGGATAAAAGTTCTTCGTGATGGTCCCAGGAGCAATTAGATGGGTCACAACCCTATTTTTGCAACTTTGAAAATTTTAGTGGGTAAGAGTTATGCCCCTTGATTAAGCGATTTCATCAAATATTGGGAAAACCGTCGCTTTTTTGGAATTTTTGGACCAACTTATGTCGTTCGAAATGATCTCAGCTACATTTTGATATACCACAACCCTACTTTTGGTGACTTAGATGACTTGGAATTATTGCGCGTTGAGAGTTATGCCCCTTGATTAAGCGATTTCATCAAATATTGGGAAAACCGTTGCTTTTTTGGAATTTTTGGACCAACTTATGTCGTTCGAAATGATCTCAGCTACATTTTGATATACCACAACCCTACTTTTGGTGACTTAGATGACTTGGAATTCTTGCGCGTTGAGGGTTACGGGGCTTTAATAAGTGCGATTACGCCCAAATTAGCGAAAACCGGCACTTTTTTGGTCTTCGGAAATGGATAAAAGTTCTTCGTGATGGTCCCAGGAGCAATTAGATGGGTCACAACCCTATTTTTGCAACTTTGAAAATTTTAGTGGGTAAGAGTTATGCCCCTTGATTAAGCGATTTCATCAAATATTGGGAAAACCGTCGCTTTTTTGGAATTTTTGGACCAACTTATGTCGTTCGAAATGATCTCAGCTACATTTTGATATACCACAACCCTACTTTTGGTGACTTAGATGACTTGGAATTCTTGCGCGTTGAGAGTTATGCCCCTTGATTAAGCGATTTCATCAAATATTGGGAAAACCGTCGCTTTTTTTGAATTTTTGGACCAACTTATGTCGTTCGAAATGATCTCAGCTACATTTTGATATACCACAACCCTACTTTTGGTGACTTAGATGACTTGGAATTCTTGCGCGTTGAGGGTTACGGGGCTTTAATAAGTGCGATTACGCCCAAATTAGCGAAAACCGGCACTTTTTTGGTCTTCGGAAATGGATAAAAGTTCTTCGTGATGGTCCCAGGAGCAATTAGATGGGTCACAACCCTATTTTTGCAACTTTGAAAATTTTAGTGGGTAAGAGTTATGCCCCTTGATTAAGCGATTTCATCAAATATTGGGAAAACCGTCGCTTTTTTGGAATTTTTGGACCAACTTATGTCGTTCGAAATGATCTCAGCTACATTTTAATATACCACAACCCTACTTTTGGTGACTTAGATGACTTGGAATTCTTGCGCGTTGAGGGTTACGGGGCTTTAATAAGTGCGATTACGCCCAAATTAGCGAAAACCGGCACTTTTTTGGTCTTCGGAAATGAATAAAAGTTCTTCGTGATGGTCCCAGGAGCAATTAGATGGGTCACAACCCTATTTTTGCAACTTTGAAAATTTTAGTGGGTAAGAGTTATGCCCCTTGATTAAGCGATTTCATCAAATATTGGGAAAACCGTCGCTTTTTTGGAATTTTTGGACCAACTTATGTCGTTCGAAATGATCTCAGCTACATTTTGATATACCACAACCCTACTTTTGGTGACTTAGATGACTTGGAATTCTTGCGCGTTGAGGGTTACGGGGCTTTAATAAGTGCGATTACGCCCAAATTAGCGAAAACCGGCACTTTTTTGGTCTTCGGAAATGAATAAAAGTTCTTCGTGATGGTCCCAGGAGCAATTAGATGGGTCACAACCCTATTTTTGCAACTTTGAAAATTTTAGTGGGTAAGAGTTATGCCCCTTGATTAAGCGATTTCATCAAATATTGGGAAAACCGTCGCTTTTTTGGAATTTTTGGACCAACTTATGTCGTTCGAAATGATCTCAGCTACATTTTGATATACCACAACCCTACTTTTGGTGACTTAGATGACTTGGAATTCTTGCGCGTTGAGAGTTATGCCCCTTGATTAAGCGATTTCATCAAATATTGGGAAAACCGTCGCTTTTTTGGAATTTTTGGACCAACTTATGTCGTTCGAAATGATCTCAGCTACATTTTGATATACCACAACCCTACTTTTGGTGACTTAGATGACTTGGAATTCTTGCGCGTTGAGGGTTACGGGGCTTTAATAAGTGCGATTACGCCCAAATTAGCGAAAACCGGCACTTTTTTGGTCTTCGGAAATGGATAAAAGTTCTTCGTGATGGTCCCAGGAGCAATTAGATGGGTCACAACCCTATTTTTGCAACTTTGAAAATTTTAGTGGGTAAGAGTTATGCCCCTTGATTAAGCGATTTCATCAAATATTGGGAAAACCGTCGCTTTTTTGGAATTTTTGGACCAACTTATGTCGTTCGAAATGATCTCAGCTACATTTTGATATACCATAACCCTACTTTTGGTGACTTAGATGACTTGGAATTATTGCGCGTTGAGAGTTATGCCCCTTGATTAAGCGATTTCATCAAATATTGGGAAAACCGTCGCTTTTTTGGAATTTTTGGACCAACTTATGTCGTTCGAAATGATCTCAGCTACATTTTGATATACCACAACCCTACTTTTGGTGACTTAGATGACTTGGAATTCTTGCGCGTTGAGGGTTACGGGGCTTTAATAAGTGCGATTACGCCCAAATTAGCGAAAACCGGCACTTTTTTGGTCTTCGGAAATGGATAAAAGTTCTTCGTGATGGTCCCAGGAGCAATTAGATGGGTCACAACCCTATTTTTGCAACTTTGAAAATTTTAGTGGGTAAGAGTTATGCCCCTTGATTAAGCGATTTCATCAAATATTGGGAAAACCGTCGCTTTTTTGGAATTTTTGGACCAACTTATGTCGTTCGAAATGATCTCAGCTACATTTTGATATACCACAACCCTACTTTTGGTGACTTAGATGACTTGGAATTCTTGCGCGTTGAGAGTTATGCCCCTTGATTAAGCGATTTCATCAAATATTGGGAAAACCGTCGCTTTTTTGGAATTTTTGGACCAACTTATGTCGTTCGAAATGATCTCAGCTACATTTTGATATACCACAACCCTACTTTTGGTGACTTAGATGACTTGGAATTCTTGCGCGTTGAGGGTTACGGGGCTTTAATAAGTGCGATTACGCCCAAATTAGCGAAAACCGGCACTTTTTTGGTCTTCGGAAATGGATAAAAGTTCTTCGTGATGGTCCCAGGAGCAATTAGATGGGTCACAACCCTATTTTTGCAACTTTGAAAATTTTAGTGGGTAAGAGTTATGCCCCTTGATTAAGCGATTTCATCAAATATTGGGAAAACCGTCGCTTTTTTGGAATTTTTGGACCAACTTATGTCGTTCGAAATGATCTCAGCTACATTTTGATATACCACAACCCTACTTTTGGTGACTTAGATGACTTGGAATTCTTTCGCGTTGAGAGTTATGCCCCTTGATTAAGCGATTTCATCAAATATTGGGAAAACCGTCGCTTTTTTGGAATTTTTGGACCAACTTATGTCGTTCGAAATGATCTCAGCTACATTTTGATATACCACAACCCTACTTTTGGTGACTTAGATGACTTGGAATTCTTGCGCGTTGAGAGTTATGCCCCTTGATTAAGCGATTTCATCAAATATTGGGAAAACCGTCGCTTTTTTGGAATTTTTGGACCAACTTATGTCGTTCGAAATGATCTCAGCTACATTTTGATATACCACAACCCTACTTTTGGTGACTTAGATGACTTGGAATTCTTGCGCGTTGAGGGTTACGGGGCTTTAATAAGTGCGATTACGCCCAAATTAGCGAAAACCGGCACTTTTTTGGTCTTCGGAAATGGATAAAAGTTCTTCGTGATGGTCCCAGGAGCAATTAGATGGGTCACAACCCTATTTTTGCAACTTTGAAAATTTTAGTGGGTAAGAGTTATGCCCCTTGATTAAGCGATTTCATCAAATATTGGGAAAACCGTCGCTTTTTTGGAATTTTTGGACCAACTTATGTCGTTCGAAATGATCTCAGCTACATTTTGATATACCACAACCCTACTTTTGGTGACTTAGATGACTTGGAATTCTTGCGCGTTGAGAGTTATGCCCCTTGATTAAGCGATTTCATCAAATATTGGGAAAACCGTCGCTTTTTTGGAATTTTTGGACCAACTTATGTCGTTCGAAATGATCTCAGCTACATTTTGATATACCACAACCCTACTTTTGGTGACTTAGATGACTTGGAATTCTTGCGCGTTGAGGGTTACGGGGCTTTAATAAGTGCGATTACGACCAAATTAGCGAAAACCGGCACTTTTTTGGTCTTCGGAAATGGATAAAAGTTCTTCGTGATGGTCCCAGGAGCAATTAGATGGGTCACAACCCTATTTTTGCAACTTTGAAAATTTTAGTGGGTAAGAGTTATGCCCCTTGATTAAGCGATTTCATCAAATATTGGGAAAACCGTCGCTTTTTTGGAATTTTTGGACCAACTTATGTCGTTCGAAATGATCTCAGCTACATTTTGATATACCACAACCCTACTTTTGGTGACTTAGATGACTTGGAATTCTTGCGCGTTGAGAGTTATGCCCCTTGATTAAGCGATTTCATCAAATATTGGGAAAACCGTCGCTTTTTTGGAATTTTTGGACCAACTTATGTCGTTCGAAATGATCTCAGCTACATTTTGATATACCACAACCCTACTTTTGGTGACTTAGATGACTTGGAATTCTTGCGCGTTGAGGGTTACGGGGCTTTAATAAGTGCGATTACGCCCAAATTAGCGAAAACCGGCACTTTTTTGGTCTTCGGAAATGGATAAAAGTTCTTCGTGATGGTCCCAGGAGCAATTAGATGGGTCACAACCCTATTTTTGCAACTTTGAAAATTTTAGTGGGTAAGAGTTATGCCCCTTGATTAAGCGATTTCATCAAATATTGGGAAAACCGTCGCTTTTTTGGAATTTTTGGACCAACTTATGTCGTTCGAAATGATCTCAGCTACATTTTGATATACCACAACCCTACTTTTGGTGACTTAGATGACTTGGAATTCTTGCGCGTTGAGAGTTATGCCCCTTGATTAAGCGATTTCATCAAATATTGGGAAAACCGTCGCTTTTTTGGAATTTTTGGACCAACTTATGTCGTTCGAAATGATCTCAGCTACATTTTGATATACCACAACCCTACTTTTGGTGACTTAGATGACTTGGAATTCTTGCGCGTTGAGGGTTACGGGGCTTTAATAAGTGCGATTACGCCCAAATTAGCGAAAACCGGCACTTTTTTGGTCTTCGGAAATGGATAAAAGTTCTTCGTGATGGTCCCAGGAGCAATTAGATGGGTCACAACCCTATTTTTGCAACTTTGAAAATTTTAGTGGGTAAGAGTTATGCCCCTTGATTAAGCGATTTCATCAAATATTGGGAAAACCGTCGCTTTTTTGGAATTTTTGGACCAACTTATGTCGTTCGAAATGATCTCAGCTACATTTTGATATACCACAACCCTACTTTTGGTGACTTAGATGACTTGGAATTCTTGCGCGTTGAGAGTTATGCCCCTTGATTAAGCGATTTCATCAAATATTGGGAAAACCGTCGCTTTTTTGGAATTTTTGGACCAACTTATGTCGTTCGAAATGATCTCAGCTACATTTTGATATACCACAACCCTACTTTTGGTGACTTAGATGACTTGGAATTCTTGCGCGTTGAGGGTTACGGGGCTTTAATAAGTGCGATTACGCCCAAATTAGCGAAAACCGGCACTTTTTTGGTCTTCGGAAATGGATAAAAGTTCTTCGTGATGGTCCCAGGAGCAATTAGATGGGTCACAACCCTATTTTTGCAACTTTGAAAATTTTAGTGGGTAAGAGTTATGCCCCTTGATTAAGCGATTTCATCAAATATTGGGAAAACCGTCGCTTTTTTGGAATTTTTGGACCAACTTATGTCGTTCGAAATGATCTCAGCTACATTTTGATATACCACAACCCTACTTTTGGTGACTTAGATGACTTGGAATTCTTGCGCGTTGAGGGTTACGGGGCTTTAATAAGTGCGATTACGCCCAAATTAGCGAAAACCGGCACTTTTTTGGTCTTCGGAAATGGATAAAAGTTCTTCGTGATGGTCCCAGGAGCAATTAGATGGGTCACAACCCTATTTTTGCAACTTTGAAAATTTTAGTGGGTAAGAGTTATGCCCCTTGATTAAGCGATTTCATCAAATATTGGGAAAACCGTCGCTTTTTTGGAATTTTTGGACCAACTTATGTCGTTCGAAATGATCTCAGCTACATTTTGATATACCACAACCCTACTTTTGGTGACTTAGATGACTTGGAATTCTTGCGCGTTGAGAGTTATGCCCCTTGATTAAGCGATTTCATCAAATATTGGGAAAACCGTCGCTTTTTTGGAATTTTTGGACCAACTTATGTCGTTCGAAATGATCTCAGCTACATTTTGATATACCACAACCCTACTTTTGGTGACTTAGATGACTTGGAATTCTTGCGCGTTGAGGGTTACGGGGCTTTAATAAGTGCGATTACGCCCAAATTAGCGAAAACCGGCACTTTTTTGGTCTTCGGAAATGGATAAAAGTTCTTCGTGATGGTCCCAGGAGCAATTAGATGGGTCACAACCCTATTTTTGCAACTTTGAAAATTTTAGTGGGTAAGAGTTATGCCCCTTGATTAAGCGATTTCATCAAATATTGGGAAAACCGTCGCTTTTTTGGAATTTTTGGACCAACTTATGTCGTTCGAAATGATCTCAGCTACATTTTGATATACCACAACCCTACTTTTGGTGACTTAGATGACTTGGAATTCTTGCGCGTTGAGAGTTATGCCCCTTGATTAAGCGATTTCATCAAATATTGGGAAAACCGTCGCTTTTTTGGAATTTTTGGACCAACTTATGTCGTTCGAAATGATCTCAGCTACATTTTGATATACCACAACCCTACTTTTGGTGACTTAGATGACTTGGAATTCTTGCGCGTTGAGGGTTACGGGGCTTTAATAAGTGCGATTACGCCCAAATTAGCGAAAACCGGCACTTTTTTGGTCTTCGGAAATGGATAAAAGTTCTTCGTGATGGTCCCAGGAGCAATTAGATGGGTCACAACCCTATTTTTGCAACTTTGAAAATTTTAGTGGGTAAGAGTTATGCCCCTTGATTAAGCGATTTCATCAAATATTGGGAAAACCGTCGCTTTTTTGGAATTTTTGGACCAACTTATGTCGTTCGAAATGATCTCAGCTACATTTTGATATACCACAACCCTACTTTTGGTGACTTAGATGACTTGGAATTCTTGCGCGTTGAGAGTTATGCCCCTTGATTAAGCGATTTCATCAAATATTGAGAAAACCGTCGCTTTTTTGGAATTTTTGGACCAACTTATGTCGTTCGAAATGATCTCAGCTACATTTTGATATACCACAACCCTACTTTTGGTGACTTAGATGACTTGGAATTCTTGCACGTTGAGGGTTACGGGGCTTTAATAAGTGCGATTACGCCCAAATTAGCGAAAACCGGCACTTTTTTGGTCTTCGGAAATGGATAAAAGTTCTTCGTGATGGTCCCAGGAGCAATTAGATGGGTCACAACCCTATTTTTGCAACTTTGAAAATTTTAGTGGGTAAGAGTTATGCCCCTTGATTAAGCGATTTCATCAAATATTGGGAAAACCGTCGCTTTTTTGGAATTTTTGGACCAACTTATGTCGTTCGAAATGATCTCAGCTACATTTTGATATACCACAACCCTACTTTTGGTGACTTAGATGACTTGGAATTCTTGCGCGTTGAGAGTTATGCCCCTTGATTAAGCGATTTCATCAAATATTGGGAAAACCGTCGCTTTTTTGGAATTTTTGGACCAACTTATGTCGTTCGAAATGATCTCAGCTACATTTTGATATACCACAACCCTACTTTTGGTGACTTAGATGACTTGGAATTCTTGCGCGTTGAGGGTTACGGGGCTTTAATAAGTGCGATTACGCCCAAATTAGCGAAAACCGGCACTTTTTTGGTCTTCGGAAATGGATAAAAGTTCTTCGTGATGGTCCCAGGAGCAATTAGATGGGTCACAACCCTATTTTTGCAACTTTGAAAATTTTAGTGGGTAAGAGTTATGCCCCTTGATTAAGCGATTTCATCAAATATTGGGAAAACCGTCGCTTTTTTGGAATTTTTGGACCAACTTATGTCGTTCGAAATGATCTCAGCTACATTTTGATATACCACAACCCTACTTTTGGTGACTTAGATGACTTGGAATTCTTGCGCGTTGAGAGTTATGCCCCTTGATTAAGCGATTTCATCAAATATTGGGAAAACCGTCGCTTTTTTGGAATTTTTGGACCAACTTATGTCGTTCGAAATGATCTCAGCTACATTTTGATATACCACAACCCTACTTTTGGTGACTTAGATGACTTGGAATTCTTGCGCGTTGAGGGTTACGGGGCTTTAATAAGTGCGATTACGCCCAAATTAGCGAAAACCGGCACTTTTTTGGTCTTCGGAAATGGATAAAAGTTCTTCGTGATGGTCCCAGGAGCAATTAGATGGGTCACAACCCTATTTTTGCAACTTTGAAAATTTTAGTGGGTAAGAGTTATGCCCCTTGATTAAGCGATTTCATCAAATATTGGGAAAACCGTCGCTTTTTTGGAATTTTTGGACCAACTTATGTCGTTCGAAATGATCTCAGCTACATTTTGATATACCACAACCCTACTTTTGGTGACTTAGATGACTTGGAATTCTTGCGCGTTGAGAGTTATGCCCCTTGATTAAGCGATTTCATCAAATATTGGGAAAACCGTCGCTTTTTTGGAATTTTTGGACCAACTTATGTCGTTCGAAATGATCTCAGCTACATTTTGATATACCACAACCCTACTTTTGGTGACTTAGATGACTTGGAATTCTTGCGCGTTGAGAGTTATGCCCCTTGATTAAGCGATTTCATCAAATATTGGGAAAACCGTCGCTTTTTTGGAATTTTTGGACCAACTTATGTCGTTCGAAATGATCTCAGCTACATTTTGATATGCCACAACCCTACTTTTGGTGACTTAGATGACTTGGAATTCTTGCGCGTTGAGGGTTACGGGGCTTTAATAAGTGCGATTACGCCCAAATTAGCGAAAACCGGCACTTTTTTGGTCTTCGGAAATGGATAAAAGTTCTTCGTGATGGTCCCAGGAGCAATTAGATGGGTCACAACCCTATTTTTGCAACTTTGAAAATTTTAGTGGGTAAGAGTTATGCCCCTTGATTAAGCGATTTCATCAAATATTGGGAAAACCGTTGCTTTTTTGGAATTTTTGGACCAACTTATGTCGTTCGAAATGATCTCAGCTACATTTTGATATACCACAACCCTACTTTTGGTGACTTAGATGCCTTGGAATTCTTGCGCGTTGAGAGTTATGCCCCTTGATTAAGCGATTTCATCAAATATTGGGAAAACCGTCGCTTTTTTGGAATTTTTGGACCAACTTATGTCGTTCGAAATGATCTCAGCTACATTTTGATATACCACAACCCTACTTTTGGTGACTTAGATGACTTGGAATTCTTGCGCGTTGAGGGTTACGGGGCTTTAATAAGTGCGATTACGCCCAAATTAGCGAAAACCGGCACTTTTTTGGTCTTCGGAAATGGATAAAAGTTCTTCGTGATGGTCCCAGGAGCAATTAGATGGGTCACAACCCTATTTTTGCAACTTTGAAAATTTTAGTGGGTAAGAGTTATGCCCCTTGATTAAGCGATTTCATCAAATATTGGGAAAACCGTCGCTTTTTTGGAATTTTTGGACCAACTTATGTCGTTCGAAATGATCTCAGCTACATTTTGATATACCACAACCCTACTTTTGGTGACTTAGATGACTTGGAATTCTTGCGCGTTGAGAGTTATGCCCCTTGATTAAGCGATTTCATCAAATATTGGGAAAACCGTCGCTTTTTTGGAATTTTTGGACCAACTTATGTCGTTCGAAATGATCTCAGCTACATTTTGATATACCACAACCCTACTTTTGGTGACTTAGATGACTTGGAATTCTTGCGCGTTGAGGGTTACGGGGCTTTAATAAGTGCGATTACGCCCAAATTAGCGAAAACCGGCACTTTTTTGGTCTTCGGAAATGGATAAAAGTTCTTCGTGATGGTCCCAGGAGCAATTAGATGGGTCACAACCCTATTTTTGCAACTTTGAAAATTTTAGTGGGTAAGAGTTATGCCCCTTGATTAAGCGATTTCATCAAATATTGGGAAAACCGTCGCTTTTTTGGAATTTTTGGACCAACTTATGTCGTTCGAAATGATCTCAGCTACATTTTGATATACCACAACCCTACTTTTGGTGACTTAGATGACTTGGAATTCTTGCGCGTTGAGAGTTATTTCCCTTGATTAAGCGATTTCATCAAATATTGGGAAAACCGTCGCTTTTTTGGAATTTTTGGACCAACTTATGTCGTTCGAAATGATCTCAGCTACATTTTGATATACCACAACCCTACTTTTGGTGACTTAGATGACTTGGAATTCTTGCGCGTTGAGGGTTACGGGGCTTTAATAAGTGCGATTACGCCCAAATTAGCGAAAACCGGCACTTTTTTGGTCTTCGGAAATGGATAAAAGTTCTTCGTGATGGTCCCAGGAGCAATTAGATGGGTCACAACCCTATTTTTGCAACTTTGAAAATTTTAGTGGGTAAGAGTTATGCCCCTTGATTAAGCGATTTCATCAAATATTGGGAAAACCGTCGCTTTTTTGGAATTTTTGGACCAACTTATGTCGTTCGAAATGATCTCAGCTACATTTTGATATACCACAACCCTACTTTTGGTGACTTAGATGACTTGGAATTCTTGCGCGTTGAGAGTTATGCCCCTTGATTAAGCGATTTCATCAAATATTGGGAAAACCGTCGCTTTTTTTGGAATTTTTGGACCAACTTATGTCGTTCGAAATGATCTCAGCTACATTTTGATATACCACAACCCTACTTTTGGTGACTTAGATGACTTGGAATTCTTGCGCGTTGAGGGTTACGGGGCTTTAATAAGTGCGATTACGCCCAAATTAGCGAAAACCGGCACTTTTTTGGTCTTCGGAAATGGATAAAAGTTCTTCGTGATGGTCCCAGGAGCAATTAGATGGGTCACAACCCTATTTTTGCAACTTTGAAAATTTTAGTGGGTAAGAGTTATGCCCCTTGATTAAGCGATTTCATCAAATATTGGGAAAACCGTCGCTTTTTTGGAATTTTTGGACCAACTTATGTCGTTCGAAATGATCTCAGCTACATTTTGATATACCACAACCCTACTTTTGGTGACTTAGATGACTTGGAATTCTTGCGCGTTGAGAGTTATGCCCCTTGATTAAGCGATTTCATCAAATATTGGGAAAACCGTCGCTTTTTTGGAATTTTTGGACCAACTTATGTCGTTCGAAATGATCTCAGCTACATTTTGATATACCACAAGCCTACTTTTGGTGACTTAGATGACTTGGAATTCTTGCGCGTTGAGGGTTACGGGGCTTTAATAAGTGCGATTACGCCCAAATTAGCGAAAACCGGCACTTTTTTGGTCTTCGGAAATGGATAAAAGTTCTTCGTGATGGTCCCAGGAGCAATTAGATGGGTCACAACCCTATTTTTGCAACTTTGAAAATTTTAGTGGGTAAGAGTTATGCCCCTTGATTAAGCGATTTCATCAAATATTGGGAAAACCGTCGCTTTTTTGGAATTTTTGGACCAACTTATGTCGTTCGAAATGATCTCAGCTACATTTTGATATACCACAACCCTACTTTTGGTGACTTAGATGACTTGGAATTCTTGCGCGTTGAGAGTTATGCCCCTTGATTAAGCGATTTCATCAAATATTGGGAAAACCGTCGCTTTTTTGGAATTTTTGGACCAACTTATGTCGTTCGAAATGATCTCAGCTACATTTTGATATACCACAACCCTACTTTTGGTGACTTAGATGACTTGGAATTCTTGCGCGTTGAGGGTTACGGGGCTTTAATAAGTGCGATTACGCCCAAATTAGCGAAAACCGGCACTTTTTTGGTCTTCGGAAATGGATAAAAGTTCTTCGTGATGGTCCCAGGAGCAATTAGATGGGTCACAACCCTATTTTTGCAACTTTGAAAATTTTAGTGGGTAAGAGTTATGCCCCTTGATTAAGCGATTTCATCAAATATTGGGAAAACCGTCGCTTTTTTTGGAATTTTTGGACCAACTTATGTCGTTCGAAATGATCTCAGCTACATTTTGATATACCACAACCCTACTTTTGGTGACTTAGATGACTTGGAATTCTTGCGCGTTGAGAGTTATGCCCCTTGATTAAGCGATTTCATCAAATATTGGGAAAACCGTCGCTTTTTTGGAATTTTTGGACCAACTTATGTCGTTCGAAATGATCTCAGCTACATTTTGATATACCACAACCCTACTTTTGGTGACTTAGATGACTTGGAATTCTTGCGCGTTGAGGGTTACGGGGCTTTAATAAGTGCGATTACGCCCAAATTAGCGAAAACCGGCACTTTTTTGGTCTTCGGAAATGGATAAAAGTTCTTCGTGATGGTCCCAGGAGCAATTAGATGGGTCACAACCCTATTTTTGCAACTTTGAAAATTTTAGTGGGTAAGAGTTATGCCCCTTGATTAAGCGATTTCATCAAATATTGGGAAAACCATCGCTTTTTTGGAATTTTTGGACCAACTTATGTCGTTCGAAATGATCTCAGCTACATTTTGATATACCACAACCCTACTTTTGGTGACTTAGATGACTTGGAATTCTTGCGCGTTGAGAGTTATGCCCCTTGATTAAGCGATTTCATCAAATATTGGGAAAACCGTCGCTTTTTTGGAATTTTTGGACCAACTTATGTCGTTCGAAATGATCTCAGCTACATTTTGATATACCACAAGCCTACTTTTGGTGACTTAGATGACTTGGAATTCTTGCGCGTTGAGGGTTACGGGGCTTTAATAAGTGCGATTACGCCCAAATTAGCGAAAACCGGCACTTTTTTGGTCTTCGGAAATGGATAAAAGTTCTTCGTGATGGTCCCAGGAGCAATTAGATGGGTCACAACCCTATTTTTGCAACTTTGAAAATTTTAGTGGGTAAGAGTTATGCCCCTTGATTAAGCGATTTCATCAAATATTGGGAAAACCGTCGCTTTTTTTGGAATTTTTGGACCAACTTATGTCGTTCGAAATGATCTCAGCTACATTTTGATATACCACAACCCTACTTTTGGTGACTTAGATGACTTGGAATTCTTGCGCGTTGAGAGTTATGCCCCTTGATTAAGCGATTTCATCAAATATTGGGAAAACCGTCGCTTTTTTGGAATTTTTGGACCAACTTATGTCGTTCGAAATGATCTCAGCTACATTTTGATATACCACAACCCTACTTTTGGTGACTTAGATGACTTGGAATTCTTGCGCGTTGAGGGTTACGGGGCTTTAATAAGTGCGATTACGCCCAAATTAGCGAAAACCGGCACTTTTTTGGTCTTCGGAAATGGATAAAAGTTCTTCGTGATGGTCCCAGGAGCAATTAGATGGGTCACAACCCTATTTTTGCAACTTTGAAAATTTTAGTGGGTAAGAGTTATGCCCCTTGATTAAGCGATTTCATCAAATATTGGGAAAACCGTCGCTTTTTTGGAATTTTTGGACCAACTTATGTCGTTCGAAATGATCTCAGCTACATTTTGATATACCACAACCCTACTTTTGGTGACTTAGATGACTTGGAATTCTTGCGCGTTGAGAGTTATGCCCCTTGATTAAGCGATTTCATCAAATATTGGGAAAACCGTCGCTTTTTTGGAATTTTTGGACCAACTTATGTCGTTCGAAATGATCTCAGCTACATTTTGATATACCACAACCCTACTTTTGGTGACTTAGATGACTTGGAATTCTTGCGCGTTGAGGGTTACGGGGCTTTAATAAGTGCGATTACGCCCAAATTAGCGAAAACCGGCACTTTTTTGGTCTTCGGAAATGGATAAAAGTTCTTCGTGATGGTCCCAGGAGCAATTAGATGGGTCACAACCCTATTTTTGCAACTTTGAAAATTTTAGTGGGTAAGAGTTATGCCCCTTGATTAAGCGATTTCATCAAATATTGGGAAAACCATCGCTTTTTTGGAATTTTTGCACCAACTTATGTCGTTCGAAATGATCTCAGCTACATTTTGATATACCACAACCCTACTTTTGGTGACTTAGATGACTTGGAATTCTTGCGCGTTGAGAGTTATGCCCCTTGATTAAGCGATTTCATCAAATATTGGGAAAACCGTCGCTTTTTTGGAATTTTTGGACCAACTTATGTCGTTCGAAATGATCTCAGCTACATTTTGATATACCACAACCCTACTTTTGGTGACTTAGATGACTTGGAATTCTTGCGCGTTGAGGGTTACGCGGCTTTAATAAGTGCGATTACGCCCAAATTAGCGAAAACCGGCACTTTTTTGGTCTTCGGAAATGGATAAAAGTTCTTCGTGATGGTCCCAGGAGCAATTAGATGGGTCACAACCCTATTTTTGCAACTTTGAAAATTTTAGTGGGTAAGAGTTATGCCCCTTGATTAAGCGATTTCATCAAATATTGGGAAAACCGTCGCTTTTTTGGAATTTTTGGACCAACTTATGTCGTTCGAAATGATCTCAGCTACATTTTGATATACCACAACCCTACTTTTGGTGACTTAGATGACTTGGAATTCTTGCGCGTTGAGGGTTACGGGGCTTTAATAAGTGCGATTACGCCCAAATTAGCGAAAACCGGCACTTTTTTGGTCTTCGGAAATGGATAAAAGTTCTTCGTGATGGTCCCAGGAGCAATTAGATGGGTCACAACCCTATTTTTGCAACTTTGAAAATTTTAGTGGGTAAGAGTTATGCCCCTTGATTAAGCGATTTCATCAAATATTGGGAAAACCATCGCTTTTTTGGAATTTTTGGACCAACTTATGTCGTTCGAAATGATCTCAGCTACATTTTGATATACCACAACCCTACTTTTGGTGACTTAGATGACTTGGAATTCTTGCGCGTTGAGAGTTATGCCCCTTGATTAAGCGATTTCATCAAATATTGGGAAAACCGTCGCTTTTTTGGAATTTTTGGACCAACTTATGTCGTTCGAAATGATCTCAGCTACATTTTGATATACCACAACCCTACTTTTGGTGACTTAGATGACTTGGAATTCTTGCGCGTTGAGGGTTACGGGGCTTTAATAAGTGCGATTACGCCCAAATTAGCGAAAACCGGCACTTTTTTGGTCTTCGGAAATGGATAAAAGTTCTTCGTGATGGTCCCAGGAGCAATTAGATGGGTCACAACCCTATTTTTGCAACTTTGAAAATTTTAGTGGGTAAGAGTTATGCCCCTTGATTAAGCGATTTCATCAAATATTGGGAAAACCGTCGCTTTTTTGGAATTTTTGGACCAACTTATGTCGTTCGAAATGATCTCAGCTACATTTTGATATACCACAACCCTACTTTTGGTGACTTAGATGACTTGGAATTCTTGCGCGTTGAGAGTTATGCCCCTTGATTAAGCGATTTCATCAAATATTGGGAAAACCGTCGCTTTTTTGGAATTTTTGGACCAACTTATGTCGTTCGAAATGATCTCAGCTACATTTTGATATACCACAACCCTACTTTTGGTGACTTAGATGACTTGGAATTCTTGCGCGTTGAGGGTTACGGGGCTTTAATAAGTGCGATTACGCCCAAATTAGCGAAAACCGGCACTTTTTTGGTCTTCGGAAATGGATAAAAGTTCTTCGTGATGGTCCCAGGAGCAATTAGATGGGTCACAACCCTATTTTTGCAACTTTGAAAATTTTAGTGGGTAAGAGTTATGCCCCTTGATTAAGCGATTTCATCAAATATTGGGAAAACCGTCGCTTTTTTGGAATTTTTGGACCAACTTATGTCGTTCGAAATGATCTCAGCTACATTTTGATATACCACAACCCTACTTTTGGTGACTTAGATGACTTGGAATTCTTGCGCGTTGAGAGTTATGCCCCTTGATTAAGCGATTTCATCAAATATTGGGAAAACCGTCGCTTTTTTGGAATTTTTGGACCAACTTATGTCGTTCGAAATGATCTCAGCTACATTTTGATATACCACAACCCTACTTTTGGTGACTTAGATGACTTGGAATTCTTGCGCGTTGAGGGTTACGGGGCTTTAATAAGTGCGATTACGCCCAAAATAGCGAAAACCGGCACTTTTTTGGTCTTCGGAAATGGATAAAAGTTCTTCGTGATGGTCCCAGGAGCAATTAGATGGGTCACAACCCTATTTTTGCAACTTTGAAAATTTTAGTGGGTAAGAGTTATGCCCCTTGATTAAGCGATTTCATCAAATATTGGGAAAACCGTCGCTTTTTTGGAATTTTTGGACCAACTTATGTCGTTCGAAATGATCTCAGCTACATTTTGATATACCACAACCCTACTTTTGGTGACTTAGATGACTTGGAATTCTTGCGCGTTGAGGGTTACGGGGCTTTAATAAGTGCGATTACGCCCAAATTAGCGAAAACCGGCACTTTTTTGGTCTTCGGAAATGGATAAAAGTTCTTTGTGATGGTCCCAGGAGCAATTAGATGGGTCACAACCCTATTTTTGCAACTTTGAAAATTTTAGTGGGTAAGAGTTATGCCCCTTGATTAAGCGATTTCATCAAATATTGGGAAAACCGTCGCTTTTTTGGAATTTTTGGACCAACTTATGTCGTTCGAAATGATCTCAGCTACATTTTGATATACCACAACCCTACTTTTGGTGACTTAGCTGACTTGGAATTCTTGCGCGTTGAGAGTTATGCCCCTTGATTAAGCGATTTCATCAAATATTGGGAAAACCGTCGCTTTTTTGGAATTTTTGGACCAACTTATGTCGTTCGAAATAATCTCAGCTACATTTTGATATACCACAACCCTACTTTTGGTGACTTAGATGACTTGGAATTCTTGCGCGTTGAGGGTTACGGGGCTTTAATAAGTGCGATTACGCCCAAATTAGCGAAAACCGGCACTTTTTTGGTCTTCGGAAATGGATAAAAGTTCTTCGTGATGGTCCCAGGAGCAATTAGATGGGTCACAACCCTATTTTTGCAACTTTGAAAATTTTAGTGGGTAAGAGTTATGCCCCTTGATTAAGCGATTTCATCAAATATTGGGAAAACCGTCGCTTTTTTGGAATTTTTGGACCAACTTATGTCGTTCGAAATGATCTCAGCTACATTTTGATATACCACAACCCTACTTTTGGTGACTTAGATGACTTGGAATTCTTGCGCGTTGAGAGTTATGCCCCTTGATTAAGCGATTTCATCAAATATTGGGAAAACCGTCGCTTTTTTGGAATTTTTGGACCAACTTATGTCGTTTGAAATGATCTCAGCTACATTTTGATATACCACAACCCTACTTTTGGTGACTTAGATGACTTGGAATTCTTGCGCGTTGAGGGTTACGGGGCTTTAATAAGTGCGATTACGCCCAAATTAGCGAAAACCGGCACTTTTTTGGTCTTCGGAAATGGATAAAAGTTCTTCGTGATGGTCCCAGGAGCAATTAGATGGGTCACAACCCTATTTTTGCAACTTTGAAAATTTTAGTGGGTAAGAGTTATGCCCCTTGATTAAGCGATTTCATCAAATATTGGGAAAACCGTCGCTTTTTTGGAATTTTTGGACCAACTTATGTCGTTCGAAATGATCTCAGCTACATTTTGATATACCACAACCCTACTTTTGGTGACTTAGATGACTTGGAATTCTTGCGCGTTGAGAGTTATGCCCCTTGATTAAGCGATTTCATCAAATATTGGGAAAACCGTCACTTTTTTGGAATTTTTGGACCAACTTATGTCGTTCGAAATGATCTCAGCTACATTTTGATATACCACAACCCTACTTTTGGTGACTTAGATGACTTGGAATTCTTGCGCGTTGAGGGTTACGGGGCTTTAATAAGTGCGATTACGCCCAAATTAGCGAAAACCGGCACTTTTTTGGTCTTCGGAAATGGATAAAAGTTCTTCGTGATGGTCCCAGGAGCAATTAGATGGGTCACAACCCTATTTTTGCAACTTTGAAAATTTTAGTGGGTAAGAGTTATGCCCCTTGATTAAGCGATTTCATCAAATATTGGGAAAACCGTCGCTTTTTTGGAATTTTTGGACCAACTTATGTCGTTCGAAATGATCTCAGCTACATTTTGATATACCACAACCCTACTTTTGGTGACTTAGATGACTTGGAATTCTTGCGCGTTGAGAGTTATGCCCCTTGATTAAGCGATTTCATCAAATATTGGGAAAACCGTCGCTTTTTTGGAATTTTTGGACCAACTTATGTCGTTCGAAATGATCTCAGCTACATTTTGATATACCACAACCCTACTTTTGGTGACTTAGATGACTTGGAATTCTTGCGCGTTGAGAGTTATGCCCCTTGATTAAGCGATTTCATCAAATATTGGGAAAACCGTCGCTTTTTTGGAATTTTTGGACCAACTTATGTCGTTCGAAATGATCTCAGCTACATTTTGATATACCACAACCCTACTTTTGGTGACTTAGATGACTTGGAATTCTTGCGCGTTGAGGGTTACGGGGCTTTAATAAGTGCGATTACGCCCAAATTAGCGAAAACCGGCACTTTTTTGGTCTTCGGAAATGGATAAAAGTTCTTCGTGATGGTCCCAGGAGCAATTAGATGGGTCACAACCCTATTTTTGCAACTTTGAAAATTTTAGTGGGTAAGAGTTATGCCCCTTGATTAAGTGATTTCATCAAATATTGGGAAAACCGTCGCTTTTTTGGAATTTTTGGACCAACTTATGTCGTTCGAAATGATCTCAGCTACATTTTGATATACCACAACCCTACTTTTGGTGACTTAGATGACTTGGAATTCTTGCGCGTTGAGAGTTATGCCCCTTGATTAAGCGATTTCATCAAATATTGGGAAAACCGTCGCTTTTTTGGATTTTTGGACCAACTTATGTCGTTCGAAATGATCTCAGCTACATTTTGATATACCACAACCCTACTTTTGGTGACTTAGATGACTTGGAATTCTTGCGCGTTGAGGGTTACGGGGCTTTAATAAGTGCGATTACGCCCAAATTAGCGAAAACCGGCACTTTTTTGGTCTTCGGAAATGGATAAAAGTTCTTCGTGATGGTCCCAGGAGCAATTAGATGGGTCACAACCCTATTTTTGCAACTTTGAAAATTTTAGTGGGTAAGAGTTATGCCCCTTGATTAAGCGATTTCATCAAATATTGGGAAAACCGTCGCTTTTTTGGAATTTTTGGACCAACTTATGTCGTTCGAAATGATCTCAGCTACATTTTGATATACCACAACCCTACTTTTGGTGACTTAGATGACTTGGAATTCTTGCGCGTTGAGAGTTATGCCCCTTGATTAAGCGATTTCATCAAATATTGGGAAAACCGTCGCTTTTTTGGAATTTTTGGACCAACTTATGTCGTTCGAAATGATCTCAGCTACATTTTGATATACCACAACCCTACTTTTGGTGACTTAGATGACTTGGAATTCTTGCGCGTTGAGGGTTACTGGGCTTTAATAAGTGCGATTACGCCCAAATTAGCGAAAACCGGCACTTTTTTGGTCTTCGGAAATGGATAAAAGTTCTTCGTGATGGTCCCAGGAGCAATTAGATGGGTCACAACCCTATTTTTGAAACTTTGAAAATTTTAGTGGGTAAGAGTTATGCCCCTTGATTAAGTGATTTCATCAATATTGGGAAAACCGTCGCTTTTTTGGAATTTTTGGACCAACTTATGTCGTTCGAAATGATCTCAGCTACATTTTGATATACCACAACCCTACTTTTGGTGACTTAGATGACTTGGAATTCTTGCGCGTTGAGAGTTATGCCCCTTGATTAAGCGATTTCATCAAATATTGGGAAAACCGTCGCTTTTTTGGAATTTTTGGACCAACTTATGTCGTTCGAAATGATCTCAGCTACATTTTGATATACCACAACCCTACTTTTGGTGACTTAGATGACTTGGAATTCTTGCGCGTTGAGGGTTACGGGGCTTTAATAAGTGCGATTACGCCCAAATTAGCGAAAACCGGCACTTTTTTGGTCTTCGGAAATGGATAAAAGTTCTTCGTGATGGTCCCAGGAGCAATTAGATGGGTCACAACCCTATTTTTGCAAATTTGAAAATTTTAGTGGGTAAGAGTTATGCCCCTTGATTAAGCGATTTCATCAAATATTGGGAAAACGTAGCTTTTTTGGAATTTTTGGACCAACTTATGTCGTTCGAAATGATCTCAGCTACATTTTGATATACCACAACCCTACTTTTGGTGACTTAGATGACTTGGAATTCTTGCGCGTTGAGAGTTATGCCCCTTGATTAAGCGATTTCATCAAATATTGGGAAAACCGTCGCTTTTTTGGAATTTTTGGACCAACTTATGTCGTTCGAAATGATCTCAGCTACATTTTGATATACCACAACCCTACTTTTGGTGACTTAGATGACTTGGAATTCTTGCGCGTTGAGGGTTACGGGGCTTTAATAAGTGCGATTACGCCCAAATTAGCGAAAACCGGCACTTTTTTGGTCTTCGGAAATGGATAAAAGTTCTTCGTGATGGTCCCAGGAGCAATTAGATGGGTCACAACCCTATTTTTGCAACTTTGAAAATTTTAGTGGGTAAGAGTTATGCCCCTTGATTAAGCGATTTCATCAAATATTGGGAAAACCGTCGCTTTTTTGGAATTTTTGGACCAACTTATGTCGTTCGAAATGATCTCAGCTACATTTTGATATACCACAACCCTACTTTTGGTGACTTAGATGACTTGGAATTCTTGCGCGTTGAGAGTTATGCCCCTTGATTAAGCGATTTCATCAAATATTGGGAAAACCGTCGCTTTTTTGGAATTTTTGGACCAACTTATATCGTTCGAAATGATCTCAGCTACATTTTGATATACCACAACCCTACTTTTGGTGACTTAGATGACTTGGAATTCTTGCGCGTTGAGAGTTATGCCCCTTGATTAAGCGATTTCATCAAATATTGGGAAAACCGTCGCTTTTTTGGAATTTTTGGACCAACTTATGTTGTTCGAAATGATCTCAGCTACATTTTGATATACCACAACCCTACTTTTGGTGACTTAGATGACTTGGAATTCTTGCGCGTTGAGGGTTACGGGGCTTTAATAAGTGCGATTACGCCCAAATTAGCGAAAACCGGCACTTTTTTGGTCTTCGGAAATGGATAAAAGTTCTTCGTGATGGTCCCAGGAGCAATTAGATGGGTCACAACCCTATTTTTGCAACTTTGAAAATTTTAGTGGGTAAGAGTTATGCCCCTTGATTAAGCGATTTCATCAAATATTGGGAAAACCGTCGCTTTTTTGGAATTT
Organism: Steromphala cineraria; assembly: GCA_916613615.1. Taxonomy (NCBI): domain Eukaryota; kingdom Metazoa; phylum Mollusca; class Gastropoda; order Trochida; family Trochidae; genus Steromphala; species Steromphala cineraria. The sequence goes on along the minus strand of OU744726.1, from coordinate 27,567,766 downwards.
TTGGACCAACTTATGTCGTTCGAAATGATCTCAGCTACATTTTGATATACCACAACCCTACTTTTGGTGACTTAGATGACTTGGAATTCTTGCGCGTTGAGAGTTATGCCCCTTGATTAAGCGATTTCATCAAATATTGGGAAAACCGTCGCTTTTTTGGAATTTTTGGACCAACTTATGTCGTTCGAAATGATCTCAGCTACATTTTGATATACCACAACCCTACTTTTGGTGACTTAGATGACTTGGAATTCTTGCGCGTTGAGGGTTACGGGGCTTTAATAAGTGCGATTACGCCCAAATTAGCGAAAACCGGCACTTTTTTGGTCTTCGGAAATGGATAAAAGTTCTTCGTGATGGTCCCAGGAGCAATTAGATGGGTCACAACCCTATTTTTGCAACTTTGAAAATTTTAGTGGGTAAGAGTTATGCCCCTTGATTAAGCGATTTCATCAAATATTGGGAAAACCGTCGCTTTTTTGGAATTTTTGGACCAACTTATGTCGTTCGAAATGATCTCAGCTACATTTTGATATACCACAACCCTACTTTTGGTGACTTAGATGACTTGGAATTCTTGCGCGTTGAGAGTTATGCCCCTTGATTAAGCGATTTCATCAAATATTGGGAAAACCGTCGCTTTTTTGGAATTTTTGGACCAACTTATGTCGTTCGAAATGATCTCAGCTACATTTTGATATACCACAACCCTACTTTTGGTGACTTAGATGACTTGGAATTCTTGCGCGTTGAGAGTTATGCCCCTTGATTAAGCGATTTCATCAAATATTGGGAAAACCGTCGCTTTTTTGGAATTTTTGGACCAACTTATGTTGTTCGAAATGATCTCAGCTACATTTTGATATACCACAACCCTACTTTTGGTGACTTAGATGACTTGGAATTCTTGCGCGTTGAGGGTTACGGGGCTTTAATAAGTGCGATTACGCCCAAATTAGCGAAAACCGGCACTTTTTTGGTCTTCGGAAATGGATAAAAGTTCTTCGTGATGGTCCCAGGAGCAATTAGATGGGTCACAACCCTATTTTTGCAACTTTGAAAATTTTAGTGGGTAAGAGTTATGCCCCTTGATTAAGCGATTTCATCAAATATTGGGAAAACCGTCGCTTTTTTGGAATTTTTGGACCAACTTATGTCGTTCGAAATGATCTCAGCTACATTTTGATATACCACAACCCTACTTTTGGTGACTTAGATGACTTGGAATTCTTGCGCGTTGAGAGTTATGCCCCTTGATTAAGCGATTTCATCAAATATTGGGAAAACCGTCGCTTTTTTGGAATTTTTGGACCAACTTATGTCGTTCGAAATGATCTCAGCTACATTTTGATATACCACAACCCTACTTTTGGTGACTTAGATGACTTGGAATTCTTGCGCGTTGAGGGTTACGGGGCTTTAATAAGTGCGATTACGCCCAAATTAGCGAAAACCGGCACTTTTTTGGTCTTCGGAAATGGATAAAAGTTCTTCGTGATGGTCCCAGGAGCAATTAGATGGGTCACAACCCTATTTTTGCAACTTTGAAAATTTTAGTGGGTAAGAGTTATGCCCCTTGATTAAGCGATTTCATCAAATATTGGGAAAACCGTCGCTTTTTTGGAATTTTTGGACCAACTTATGTCGTTCGAAATGATCTCAGCTACATTTTGATATACCACAACCCTACTTTTGGTGACTTAGATGACTTGGAATTCTTGCGCGTTGAGAGTTATGCCCCTTGATTAAGCGATTTCATCAAATATTGGGAAAACCGTCGCTTTTTTGGAATTTTTGGACCAACTTATGTCGTTCGAAATGATCTCAGCTACATTTTGATATACCACAACCCTACTTTTGGTGACTTAGATGACTTGGAATTCTTGCGCGTTGAGAGTTATGCCCCTTGATTAAGCGATTTCATCAAATATTGGGAAAACCGTCGCTTTTTTGGAATTTTTGGACCAACTTATGTCGTTCGAAATGATCTCAGCTACATTTTGATATACCACAACCCTACTTTTGGTGACTTAGATGACTTGGAATTCTTGCGCGTTGAGAGTTATGCCCCTTGATTAAGCGATTTCATCAAATATTGGGAAAACCGTCGCTTTTTTGGAATTTTTGGACCAACTTTTGTTGTTCGAAATGTTCTCAGCTACATTTTGATATACCACAACCCTACTTTTGGTGACTTAGATGACTTGGAATTCTTGCGCGTTGAGGGTTACGGGGCTTTAATAAGTGCGATTACGCCCAAATTAGCGAAAACCGGCACTTTTTTGGTCTTCGGAAATGGATAAAAGTTCTTCGTGATGGTCCCAGGAGCAATTAGATGGGTCACAACCCTATTTTTGCAACTTTGAAAATTTTAGTGGGTAAGAGTTATGCCCCTTGATTAAGCGATTTCATCAAATATTGGGAAAACCGTCGCTTTTTTGGAATTTTTGGACCAACTTATGTCGTTCGAAATGATCTCAGCTACATTTTGATATACCACAACCCTACTTTTGGTGACTTAGATGACTTGGAATTCTTGCGCGTTGAGAGTTATGCCCCTTGATTAAGCGATTTCATCAAATATTGGGAAAACCGTCGCTTTTTTGGAATTTTTGGACCAACTTATGTCGTTCGAAATGATCTCAGCTACATTTTGATATACCACAACCCTACTTTTGGTGACTTAGATGACTTGGAATTCTTGCGCGTTGAGGGTTACGGGGCTTTAATAAGTGCGATTACGCCCAAATTAGCGAAAACCGGCATTTTTTTGGTCTTCGGAAATGGATAAAAGTTCTTCGTGATGGTCCCAGGAGCAATTAGATGGGTCACAACCCTATTTTTGCAACTTTGAAAATTTTAGTGGGTAAGAGTTATGCCCCTTGATTAAGCGATTTCATCAAATATTGGGAAAACCGTCGCTTTTTTGGAATTTTTGGACCAACTTATGTCGTTCGAAATGATCTCAGCTACATTTTGATATACCACAACCCTACTTTTGGTGACTTAGATGACTTGGAATTCTTGCGCGTTGAGAGTTATGCCCCTTGATTAAGCGATTTCATCAAATATTGGGAAAACCGTCGCTTTTTTGGAATTTTTGGACCAACTTATGTCGTTCGAAATGATCTCAGCTACATTTTGATATACCACAACCCTACTTTTGGTGACTTAGATGACTTGGAATTCTTGCGCGTTGAGAGTTATGCCCCTTGATTAAGCGATTTCATCAAATATTGGGAAAACCGTCGCTTTTTTGGAATTTTTGGACCAACTTATGTCGTTCGAAATGATCTCAGCTACATTTTGATATACCACAACCCTACTTTTGGTGACTTAGATGACTTGGAATTCTTGCGCGTTGAGGGTTACGGGGCTTTAATAAGTGCGATTACGCCCAAATTAGCGAAAACCGGCACTTTTTTGGTCTTCGGAAATGGATAAAAGTTCTTCGTGATGGTCCCAGGAGCAATTAGATGGGTCACAACCCTATTTTTGCAACTTTGAAAATTTTAGTGGGTAAGAGTTATGCCCCTTGATTAAGCGATTTCATCAAATATTGGGAAAACCGTCGCTTTTTTGGAATTTTTGGACCAACTTATGTCGTTCGAAATGATCTCAGCTACATTTTGATATACCACAACCCTACTTTTGGTGACTTAGATGACTTGGAATTCTTGCGCGTTGAGAGTTATGCCCCTTGATTAAGCGATTTCATCAAATATTGGGAAAACCGTCGCTTTTTTGGAATTTTTGGACCAACTTATGTCGTTCGAAATGATCTCAGCTACATTTTGATATACCACAACCCTACTTTTGGTGACTTAGATGACTTGGAATTCTTGCGCGTTGAGGGTTACGGGGCTTTAATAAGTGCGATTACGCCCAAATTAGCGAAAACCGGCACTTTTTTGGTCTTCGGAAATGGATAAAAGTTCTTCGTGATGGTCCCAGGAGCAATTAGATGGGTCACAACCCTATTTTTGCAACTTTGAAAATTTTAGTGGGTAAGAGTTATGCCCCTTGATTAAGCGATTTCATCAAATATTGGGAAAACCGTCACTTTTTTGGAATTTTTGGACCAACTTATGTCGTTCGAAATGATCTCAGCTACATTTTGATATACCACAACCCTACTTTTGGTGACTTAGATGACTTGGAATTCTTGCGCGTTGAGAGTTATGCCCCTTGATTAAGCGATTTCATCAAATATTGGGAAAACCGTCGCTTTTTTGGAATTTTTGGACCAACTTATGTCGTTCGAAATGATCTCAGCTACATTTTGATATACCACAACCCTACTTTTGGTGACTTAGATGACTTGGAATTCTTGCGCGTTGAGGGTTACGGGGCTTTAATAAGTGCGATTACGCCCAAATTAGCGAAAACCGGCACTTTTTTGGTCTTCGGAAATGGATAAAAGTTCTTCGTGATGGTCCCAGGAGCAATTAGATGGGTCACAACCCTATTTTTGCAACTTTGAAAATTTTAGTGGGTAAGAGTTATGCCCCTTGATTAAGCGATTTCATCAAATATTGGGAAAACCTTCGCTTTTTTGGAATTTTTGGACCAACTTATGTCGTTCGAAATGATCTCAGCTACATTTTGATATACCACAACCCTACTTTTGGTGACTTAGATGACTTGGAATTCTTGCGCGTTGAGGGTTACGGGGCTTTAATAAGTGCGATTACGCCCAAATTAGCGAAAACCGGCACTTTTTTGGTCTTCGGAAATGGATAAAAGTTCTTCGTGATGGTCCCAGGAGCAATTAGATGGGTCACAACCCTATTTTTGCAACTTTGAAAATTTTAGTGGGTAAGAGTTATGCCCCTTGATTAAGCGATTTCATCAAATATTGGGAAAACCGTCGCTTTTTTGGAATTTTTGGACCAACTTATGTCGTTCGAAATGATCTCAGCTACATTTTGATATACCACAACCCTACTTTTGGTGACTTAGATGACTTGGAATTCTTGCGCGTTGAGAGTTATGCCCCTTGATTAAGCGATTTCATCAAATATTGGGAAAACCGTCGCTTTTTTGGAATTTTTGGACCAACTTATGTCGTTCGAAATGATCTCAGCTACATTTTGATATACCACAACCCTACTTTTGGTGACTTAGATGACTTGGAATTCTTGCGCGTTGAGGGTTACGGGGCTTTAATAAGTGCGATTACGCCCAAATTAGCGAAAACCGGCACTTTTTTGGTCTTCGGAAATGGATAAAAGTTCTTCGTGATGGTCCCAGGAGCAATTAGATGGGGCACAACCCTATTTTTGCAACTTTGAAAATTTTAGTGGGTAAGAGTTATGCCCCTTGATTAAGCGATTTCATCAAATATTGGGAAAACCGTCACTTTTTTGGAATTTTTGGACCAACTTATGTCGTTCGAAATGATCTCAGCTACATTTTGATATACCACAACCCTACTTTTGGTGACTTAGATGACTTGGAATTCTTGCGCGTTGAGAGTTATGCCCCTTGATTAAGCGATTTCATCAAATATTGGGAAAACCGTCGCTTTTTTGGAATTTTTGGACCAACTTATGTCGTTCGAAATGATCTCAGCTACATTTTGATATACCACAACCCTACTTTTGGTGACTTAGATGACTTGGAATTCTTGCGCGTTGAGGGTTACGGGGCTTTAATAAGTGCGATTACGCCCAAATTAGCGAAAACCGGCACTTTTTTGGTCTTCGGAAATGGATAAAAGTTCTTCGTGATGGTCCCAGGAGCAATTAGATGGGTCACAACCCTATTTTTGCAACTTTGAAAATTTTAGTGGGTAAGAGTTATGCCCCTTGATTAAGCGATTTCATCAAATATTGGGAAAACCTTCGCTTTTTTGGAATTTTTGGACCAACTTATGTCGTTCGAAATGATCTCAGCTACATTTTGATATACCACAACCCTACTTTTGGTGACTTAGATGACTTGGAATTCTTGCGCGTTGAGAGTTATGCCCCTTGATTAAGCGATTTCATCAAATATTGGGAAAACCGTCGCTTTTTTGGAATTTTTGGACCAACTTATGTCGTTCGAAATGATCTCAGCTACATTTTGATATACCACAACCCTACTTTTGGTGACTTAGATGACTTGGAATTCTTGCGCGTTGAGGGTTACGGGGCTTGAATAAGTGCGATTACGCCCAAATTAGCGAAAACCGGCACTTTTTTGGTCTTCGGAAATGGATAAAAGTTCTTCGTGATGGTCCCAGGAGCAATTAGATGGGTCACAACCCTATTTTTGCAACTTTGAAAATTTTAGTGGGTAAGAGTTATGCCCCTTGATTAAGCGATTTCATCAAATATTGGGAAAACCGTCGCTTTTTTGGAATTTTTGGACCAACTTATGTCGTTCGAAATGATCTCAGCTACATTTTGATATACCACAACCCTACTTTTGGTGACTTAGATGACTTGGAATTCTTGCGCGTTGAGAGTTATGCCCCTTGATTAAGCGATTTCATCAAATATTGGGAAAACCGTCGCTTTTTTGGAATTTTTGGACCAACTTATGTCGTTCGAAATGATCTCAGCTACATTTTGATATACCACAACCCTACTTTTGGTGACTTAGATGACTTGGAATTCTTGCGCGTTGAGGGTTACGGGGCTTTAATAAGTGCGATTACGCCCAAATTAGCGAAAACCGGCACTTTTTTGGTCTTCGGAAATGGATAAAAGTTCTTCGTGATGGTCCCAGGAGCAATTAGATGGGTCACAACCCTATTTTTGCAACTTTGAAAATTTTAGTGGGTAAGAGTTATGCCCCTTGATTAAGCGATTTCATCAAATATTGGGAAAACCGTCGCTTTTTTGGAATTTTTGGACCAACTTATGTCGTTCGAAATGATCTCAGCTACATTTTGATATACCACAACCCTACTTTTGGTGACTTAGATGACTTGGAATTCTTGCGCGTTGAGGGTTACGGGGCTTTAATAAGTGCGATTACGCCCAAATTAGCGAAAACCGGCACTTTTTTGGTCTTCGGAAATGGATAAAAGTTCTTCGTGATGGTCCCAGGAGCAATTAGATGGGTCACAACCCTATTTTTGCAACTTTGAAAATTTTAGTGGGTAAGAGTTATGCCCCTTGATTAAGCGATTTCATCAAATATTGGGAAAACCGTCGCTTTTTTGGAATTTTTGGACCAACTTATGTCGTTCGAAATGATCTCAGCTACATTTTGATATACCACAACCCTACTTTTGGTGACTTAGATGACTTGGAATTCTTGCGCGTTGAGAGTTATGCCCCTTGATTAAGCGATTTCATCAAATATTGGGAAAACCGTCGCTTTTTTGGAATTTTTGGACCAACTTATGTCGTTCGAAATGATCTCAGCTACATTTTGATATACCACAACCCTACTTTTGGTGACTTAGATGACTTGGAATTCTTGCGCGTTGAGGGTTACGGGGCTTTAATAAGTGCGATTACGCCCAAATTAGCGAAAACCGGCACTTTTTTGGTCTTCGGAAATGGATAAAAGTTCTTCGTGATGGTCCCAGGAGCAATTAGATGGGTCACAACCCTATTTTTGCAACTTTGAAAATTTTAGTGGGTAAGAGTTATGCCCCTTGATTAAGCGATTTCATCAAATATTGGGAAAACCGTCGCTTTTTTGGAATTTTTGGACCAACTTATGTCGTTCGAAATGATCTCAGCTACATTTTGATATACCACAACCCTACTTTTGGTGACTTAGATGACTTGGAATTCTTGCGCGTTGAGGGTTACGGGGCTTTAATAAGTGCGATTACGCCCAAATTAGCGAAAACCGGCACTTTTTTGGTCTTCGGAAATGGATAAAAGTTCTTCGTGATGGTCCCAGGAGCAATTAGATGGGTCACAACCCTATTTTTGCAACTTTGAAAATTTTAGTGGGTAAGAGTTATGCCCCTTGATTAAGCGATTTCATCAAATATTGGGAAAACCGTCGCTTTTTTGGAATTTTTGGACCAACTTATGTCGTTCGAAATGATCTCAGCTACATTTTGATATACCACAACCCTACTTTTGGTGACTTAGATGACTTGGAATTCTTGCGCGTTGAGGGTTACGGGGCTTTAATAAGTGCGATTACGCCCAAATTAGCGAAAACCGGCACTTTTTTGGTCTTCGGAAATGGATAAAAGTTCTTCGTGATGGTCCCAGGAGCAATTAGATGGGTCACAACCCTATTTTTGCAACTTTGAAAATTTTAGTGGGTAAGAGTTATGCCCCTTGATTAAGCGATTTCATCAAATATTGGGAAAAACCGTCGCTTTTTTTGAATTTTTGGACCAACTTATGTCGTTCGAAATGATCTCAGCTACATTTTGATATACCACAACCCTACTTTTGGTGACTTAGATGACTTGGAATTCTTGCGCGTTGAGAGTTATGCCCCTTGATTAAGCGATTTCATCAAATATTGGGAAAACCGTCGCTTTTTTGGAATTTTTGGACCAACTTATGTCGTTCGAAATGATCTCAGCTACATTTTGATATACCACAACCCTACTTTTGGTGACTTAGATGACTTGGAATTCTTGCGCGTTGAGGGTTACTGGGCTTTAATAAGTGCGATTACGCCCAAATTAGCGAAAACCGGCACTTTTTTGGTCTTCGGAAATGGATAAAAGTTCTTCGTGATGGTCCCAGGAGCAATTAGATGGGTCACAACCCTATTTTTGCAACTTTGAAAATTTTAGTGGGTAAGAGTTATGCCCCTTGATTAAGCGATTTCATCAAATATTGGGAAAACCGTCGCTTTTTTGGAATTTTTGGACCAACTTATGTCGTTCGAAATGATCTCAGCTACATTTTGATATACCACAACCCTACTTTTGGTGACTTAGATGACTTGGAATTCTTGCGCGTTGAGGGTTACGGGGCTTTAATAAGTGCGATTACGCCCAAATTAGCGAAAACCGGCACTTTTTTGGTCTTCGGAAATGGATAAAAGTTCTTCGTGATGGTCCCAGGAGCAATTAGATGGGTCACAACCCTATTTTTGCAACTTTGAAAATTTTAGTGGGTAAGAGTTATGCCCCTTGATTAAGCGATTTCATCAAATATTGGGAAAACCGTCGCTTTTTTGGAATTTTTGGACCAACTTATGTCGTTCGAAATGATCTCAGCTACATTTTGATATACCACAACCCTACTTTTGGTGACTTAGATGACTTGGAATTCTTGCGCGTTGAGGGTTACGGGGCTTTAATAAGTGCGATTACGCCCAAATTAGCGAAAACCGGCACTTTTTTGGTCTTCGGAAATGGATAAAAGTTCTTCGTGATGGTCCCAGGAGCAATTAGATGGGTCACAACCCTATTTTTGCAACTTTGAAAATTTTAGTGGGTAAGAGTTATGCCCCTTGATTAAGCGATTTCATCAAATATTGGGAAAACCGTCGCTTTTTTGGAATTTTTGGACCAACTAATGTCGTTCGAAATGATCTCAGCTACATTTTGATATACCACAACCCTACTTTTGGTGACTTAGATGACTTGGAATTCTTGCGCGTTGAGGGTTACGGGGCTTTAATAAGTGCGATTACGCCCAAATTAGCGAAAACCGGCACTTTTTTGGTCTTCGGAAATGGATAAAAGTTCTTCGTGATGGTCCCAGGAGCAATTAGATGGGTCACAACCCTATTTTTGCAACTTTGAAAATTTTAGTGGGTAAGAGTTATGCCCCTTGATTAAGCGATTTCATCAAATATTGGGAAAACCGTCGCTTTTTTGGAATTTTTGGACCAACTTATGTCGTTCGAAATGATCTCAGCTACATTTTGATATACCACAACCCTACTTTTGGTGACTTAGATGACTTGGAATTCTTGCGCGTTGAGAGTTATGCCCCTTGATTAAGCGATTTCATCAAATATTGGGAAAACCGTCGCTTTTTTGGAATTTTTGGACCAACTTATGTCGTTCGAAATGATCTCAGCTACATTTTGATATACCACAACCCTACTTTTGGTGACTTAGATGACTTGGAATTCTTGCGCGTTGAGGGTTACGGGGCTTTAATAAGTGCGATTACGCCCAAATTAGCGAAAACCGGCACTTTTTTGGTCTTCGGAAATGGATAAAAGTTCTTCGTGATGGTCCCAGGAGCAATTAGATGGGTCACAACCCTATTTTTGCAACTTTGAAAATTTTAGTGGGTAAGAGTTATGCCCCTTGATTAAGCGATTTCATCAAATATTGGGAAAACCGTCGCTTTTTTGGAATTTTTGGACCAACTTATGTCGTTCGAAATGATCTCAGCTACATTTTGATATACCACAACCCTACTTTTGGTGACTTAGATGACTTGGAATTCTTGCGCGTTGAGGGTTACGGGGCTTTAATAAGTGCGATTACGCCCAAATTAGCGAAAACCGGCACTTTTTTGGTCTTCGGAAATGGATAAAAGTTCTTCGTGATGGTCCCAGGAGCAATTAGATGGGTCACAACCCTATTTTTGCAACTTTGAAAATTTTAGTGGGTAAGAGTTATGCCCCTTGATTAAGCGATTTCATCAAATATTGGGAAAACCGTCGCTTTTTTGGAATTTTTGGACCAACTAATGTCGTTCGAAATGATCTCAGCTACATTTTGATATACCACAACCCTACTTTTGGTGACTTAGATGACTTGGAATTCTTGCGCGTTGAGGGTTACGGGGCTTTAATAAGTGCGATTACGCCCAAATTAGCGAAAACCGGCACTTTTTTGGTCTTCGGAAATGGATAAAAGTTCTTCGTGATGGTCCCAGGAGCAATTAGATGGGTCACAACCCTATTTTTGCAACTTTGAAAATTTTAGTGGGTAAGAGTTATGCCCCTTGATTAAGCGATTTCATCAAATATTGGGAAAACCGTCGCTTTTTTGGAATTTTTGGACCAACTTATGTCGTTCGAAATGATCTCAGCTACATTTTGATATACCACAACCCTACTTTTGGTGACTTAGATGACTTGGAATTCTTGCGCGTTGAGAGTTATGCCCCTTGATTAAGCGATTTCATCAAATATTGGGAAAACCGTCGCTTTTTTGGAATTTTTGGACCAACTTATGTCGTTCGAAATGATCTCAGCTACATTTTGATATGCCACAACCCTACTTTTGGTGACTTAGATGACTTGGAATTCTTGCGCGTTGAGGGTTACGGGGCTTTAATAAGTGCGATTACGCCCAAATTAGCGAAAACCGGCACTTTTTTGGTCTTCGGAAATGGATAAAAGTTCTTCGTGATGGTCCCAGGAGCAATTAGATGGGTCACAACCCTATTTTTGCAACTTTGAAAATTTTAGTGGGTAAGAGTTATGCCCCTTGATTAAGCGATTTCATCAAATATTGGGAAAACCGTCGCTTTTTTGGAATTTTTGGACCAACTTATGTCGTTCGAAATGATCTCAGCTACATTTTGATATACCACAACCCTACTTTTGGTGACTTAGATGACTTGGAATTCTTGCGCGTTGAGAGTTATGCCCCTTGATTAAGCGATTTCATCAAATATTGGGAAAACCGTCGCTTTTTTGGAATTTTTGGACCAACTTATGTCGTTCGAAATGATCTCAGCTACATTTTGATATACCACAACCCTACTTTTGGTGACTTAGATGACTTGGAATTCTTGCGTGTTGAGGGTTACGGGGCTTTAATAAGTGCGATTACGCCCAAATTAGCGAAAACCGGCACTTTTTTGGTCTTCGGAAATGGATAAAAGTTCTTCGTGATGGTCCCAGGAGCAATTAGATGGGTCACAACCCTATTTTTGCAACTTTGAAAATTTTAGTGGGTAAGAGTTATGCCCCTTGATTAAGCGATTTCATCAAATATTGGGAAAACCGTCGCTTTTTTGGAATTTTTGGACCAACTTATGTCGTTCGAAATGATCTCAGCTACATTTTGATATACCACAACCCTACTTTTGGTGACTTAGATGACTTGGAATTCTTGCGCGTTGAGAGTTATGCCCCTTGATTAAGCGATTTCATCAAATATTGGGAAAACCGTCGCTTTTTTGGAATTTTTGGACCAACTTATGTCGTTCGAAATGATCTCAGCTACATTTTGATATACCACAACCCTACTTTTGGTGACTTAGATGACTTGGAATTCTTGCGCGTTGAGGGTTACGGGGCTTTAATAAGTGCGATTACGCCCAAATTAGCGAAAACCGGCACTTTTTTGGTCTTCGGAAATGGATAAAAGTTCTTCGTGATGGTCCCAGGAGCAATTAGATGGGTCACAACCCTATTTTTGCAACTTTGAAAATTTTAGTGGGTAAGAGTTATGCCCCTTGATTAAGCGATTTCATCAAATATTGGGAAAACCGTCGCTTTTTTGGAATTTTTGGACCAACTTATGTCGTTCGAAATGATCTCAGCTACATTTTGATATACCACAACCCTACTTTTGGTGACTTAGATGACTTGGAATTCTTGCGCGTTGAGAGTTATGCCCCTTGATTAAGCGATTTCATCAAATATTGGGAAAACCGTCGCTTTTTTGGAATTTTTGGACCAACTTATGTCGTTCGAAATGATCTCAGCTACATTTTGATATACCACAACCCTACTTTTGGTGACTTAGATGACTTGGAATTCTTGCGCGTTGAGGGTTACGGGGCTTTAATAAGTGCGATTACGCCCAAATTAGCGAAAACCGGCACTTTTTTGGTCTTCGGAAATGGATAAAAGTTCTTCGTGATGGTCCCAGGAGCAATTAGATGGGTCACAACCCTATTTTTGCAACTTTGAAAATTTTAGTGGGTAAGAGTTATGCCCCTTGATTAAGCGATTTCATCAAATATTGGGAAAACCGTCGCTTTTTTGGAATTTTTGGACCAACTTATGTCGTTCGAAATGATCTCAGCTACATTTTGATATACCACAACCCTACTTTTGGTGACTTAGATGACTTGGAATTCTTGCGCGTTGAGAGTTATGCCCCTTGATTAAGCAATTTCATCAAATATTGGGAAAACCGTTGCTTTTTTGGAATTTTTGGACCAACTTATGTCGTTCGAAATGATCTCAGCTACATTTTGATATACCACAACCCTACTTTTGGTGACTTAGATGACTTGGAATTCTTGCGCGTTGAGGGTTACGGGGCTTTAATAAGTGCGATTACGCCCAAATTAGCGAAAACCGGCACTTTTTTGGTCTTCGGAAATGGATAAAAGTTCTTCGTGATGGTCCCAGGAGCAATTAGATGGGTCACAACCCTATTTTTGCAACTTTGAAAATTTTAGTGGGTAAGAGTTATGCCCCTTGATTAAGCGATTTCATCAAATATTGGGAAAACCGTCGCTTTTTTGGAATTTTTGGACCAACTTATGTCGTTCGAAATGATCTCAGCTACATTTTGATATACCACAACCCTACTTTTGGTGACTTAGATGACTTGGAATTCTTGCGCGTTGAGAGTTATGCCCCTTGATTAAGCGATTTCATCAAATATTGGGAAAACCGTCGCTTTTTTGGAATTTTTGGACCAACTTATGTCGTTCGAAATGATCTCAGCTACATTTTGATATACCACAACCCTACTTTTGGTGACTTAGATGACTTGGAATTCTTGCGCGTTGAGGGTTACGGGGCTTTAATAAGTGCGATTACGCCCAAATTAGCGAAAACCGGCACTTTTTTGGTCTTCGGAAATGGATAAAAGTTCTTCGTGATGGTCCCAGGAGCAATTAGATGGGTCACAACCCTATTTTTGCAACTTTGAAAATTTTAGTGGGTAAGAGTTATGCCCCTTGATTAAGCGATTTCATCAAATATTGGGAAAACCGTCGCTTTTTTGGAATTTTTGGACCAACTTATGTCGTTCGAAAGGATCTCAGCTACATTTTGATATACCACAACCCTACTTTTGGTGACTTAGATGACTTGGAATTCTTGCGCGTTGAGAGTTATGCCCCTTGATTAAGCGATTTCATCAAATATTGGGAAAACCGTCGCTTTTTTGGAATTTTTGGACCAACTTATGTCGTTCGAAATGATCTCAGCTACATTTTGATATACCACAACCCTACTTTTGGTGACTTAGATGACTTGGAATTCTTGCGCGTTGAGGGTTACGGGGCTTTAATAAGTGCGATTACGCCCAAATTAGCGAAAACCGGCACTTTTTTGGTCTTCGGAAATGGATAAAAGTTCTTCGTGATGGTCCCAGGAGCAATTAGATGGGTCACAACCCTATTTTTGCAACTTTGAAAATTTTAGTGGGTAAGAGTTATGCCCCTTGATTAAGCGATTTCATCAAATATTGGGAAAACCGTCGCTTTTTTGGAATTTTTGGACCAACTTATGTCGTTCGAAATGATCTCAGCTACATTTTGATATACCACAACCCTACTTTTGGTGACTTAGATGACTTGGAATTCTTGCGCGTTGAGAGTTATGCCCCTTGATTAAGCGATTTCATCAAATATTGGGAAAACCGTTGCTTTTTTGGAATTTTTGGACCAACTTATGTCGTTCGAAATGATCTCAGCTACATTTTGATATACCACAACCCTACTTTTGGTGACTTAGATGACTTGGAATTCTTGCGCGTTGAGGGTTACGGGGCTTTAATAAGTGCGATTACGCCCAAATTAGCGAAAACCGGCACTTTTTTGGTCTTCGGAAATGGATAAAAGTTCTTCGTGATGGTCCCAGGAGCAATTAGATGGGTCACAACCCTATTTTTGCAACTTTGAAAATTTTAGTGGGTAAGAGTTATGCCCCTTGATTAAGCGATTTCATCAAATATTGGGAAAACCGTCGCTTTTTTGGAATTTTTGGACCAACTTATGTCGTTCGAAATGATCTCAGCTACATTTTGATATACCACAACCCTACTTTTGGTGACTTAGATGACTTGGAATTCTTGCGCGTTGAGAGTTATGCCCCTTGATTAAGCGATTTCATCAAATATTGGGAAAACCGTCGCTTTTTTGGAATTTTTGGACCAACTTATGTCGTTCGAAATGATCTCAGCTACATTTTGATATACCACAACCCTACTTTTGGTGACTTAGATGACTTGGAATTCTTGCGTGTTGAGGGTTACGGGGCTTTAATAAGTGCGATTACGCCCAAATTAGCGAAAACCGGCACTTTTTTGGTCTTCGGAAATGGATAAAAGTTCTTCGTGATGGTCCCAGGAGCAATTAGATGGGTCACAACCCTATTTTTGCAACTTTGAAAATTTTAGTGGGTAAGAGTTATGCCCCTTGATTAAGCGATTTCATCAAATATTGGGAAAACCGTCGCTTTTTTGGAATTTTTGGACCAACTTATGTCGTTCGAAATGATCTCAGCTACATTTTGATATACCACAACCCTACTTTTGGTGACTTAGATGACTTGGAATTCTTGCGCGTTGAGAGTTATGCCCCTTGATTAAGCGATTTCATCAAATATTGGGAAAACCGTCGCTTTTTTGGAATTTTTGGACCAACTTATGTCGTTCGAAATGATCTCAGCTACATTTTGATATACCACAACCCTACTTTTGGTGACTTAGATGACTTGGAATTCTTGCGCGTTGAGGGTTACGGGGCTTTAATAAGTGCGATTACGCCCAAATTAGCGAAAACCGGCACTTTTTTGGTCTTCGGAAATGGATAAAAGTTCTTCGTGATGGTCCCAGGAGCAATTAGATGGGTCACAACCCTATTTTTGCAACTTTGAAAATTTTAGTGGGTAAGAGTTATGCCCCTTGATTAAGCGATTTCATCAAATATTGGGAAAACCGTCGCTTTTTTGGAATTTTTGGACCAACTTATGTCGTTCGAAATGATCTCAGCTACATTTTGATATACCACAACCCTACTTTTGGTGACTTAGATGACTTGGAATTCTTGCGCGTTGAGAGTTATGCCCCTTGATTAAGCGATTTCATCAAATATTGGGAAAACCGTCGCTTTTTTGGAATTTTTGGACCAACTTATGTCGTTCGAAATGATCTCAGCTACATTTTGATATACCACAACCCTACTTTTGGTGACTTAGATGACTTGGAATTCTTGCGCGTTGAGGGTTACGGGGCTTTAATAAGTGCGATTACGCCCAAATTAGCGAAAACCGGCACTTTTTTGGTCTTCGGAAATGGATAAAAGTTCTTCGTGATGGTCCCAGGAGCAATTAGATGGGTCACAACCCTATTTTTGCAACTTTGAAAATTTTAGTGGGTAAGAGTTATGCCCCTTGATTAAGCGATTTCATCAAATATTGGGAAAACCGTCGCTTTTTTGGAATTTTTGGACCAACTTATGTCGTTCGAAATGATCTCAGCTACATTTTGATATACCACAACCCTACTTTTGGTGACTTAGATGACTTGGAATTCTTGCGCGTTGAGAGTTATGCCCCTTGATTAAGCGATTTCATCAAATATTGGGAAAACCGTTGCTTTTTTGGAATTTTTGGACCAACTTATGTCGTTCGAAATGATCTCAGCTACATTTTGATATACCACAACCCTACTTTTGGTGACTTAGATGACTTGGAATTCTTGCGCGTTGAGGGTTACGGGGCTTTAATAAGTGCGATTACGCCCAAATTAGCGAAAACCGGCACTTTTTTGGTCTTCGGAAATGGATAAAAGTTCTTCGTGATGGTCCCAGGAGCAATTAGATGGGTCACAACCCTATTTTTGCAACTTTGAAAATTTTAGTGGGTAAGAGTTATGCCCCTTGATTAAGCGATTTCATCAAATATTGGGAAAACCGTCGCTTTTTTGGAATTTTTGGACCAACTTATGTCGTTCGAAATGATCTCAGCTACATTTTGATATACCACAACCCTACTTTTGGTGACTTAGATGACTTGGAATTCTTGCGCGTTGAGAGTTATGCCCCTTGATTAAGCGATTTCATCAAATATTGGGAAAACCGTCGCTTTTTTGGAATTTTTGGACCAACTTATGTCGTTCGAAATGATCTCAGCTACATTTTGATATACCACAACCCTACTTTTGGTGACTTAGATGACTTGGAATTCTTGCGCGTTGAGGGTTACGGGGCTTTAATAAGTGCGATTACGCCCAAATTAGCGAAAACCGGCACTTTTTTGGTCTTCGGAAATGGATAAAAGTTCTTCGTGATGGTCCCAGGAGCAATTAGATGGGTCACAACCCTATTTTTGCAACTTTGAAAATTTTAGTGGGTAAGAGTTATGCCCCTTGATTAAGCGATTTCATCAAATATTGGGAAAACCGTCGCTTTTTTGGAATTTTTGGACCAACTTATGTCGTTCGAAAGGATCTCAGCTACATTTTGATATACCACAACCCTACTTTTGGTGACTTAGATGACTTGGAATTCTTGCGCGTTGAGAGTTATGCCCCTTGATTAAGCGATTTCATCAAATATTGGGAAAACCGTCGCTTTTTTGGAATTTTTGGACCAACTTATGTCGTTCGAAATGATCTCAGCTACATTTTGATATACCACAACCCTACTTTTGGTGACTTAGATGACTTGGAATTCTTGCGCGTTGAGGGTTACGGGGCTTTAATAAGTGCGATTACGCCCAAATTAGCGAAAACCGGCACTTTTTTGGTCTTCGGAAATGGATAAAAGTTCTTCGTGATGGTCCCAGGAGCAATTAGATGGGTCACAACCCTATTTTTGCAACTTTGAAAATTTTAGTGGGTAAGAGTTATGCCCCTTGATTAAGCGATTTCATCAAATATTGGGAAAACCGTCGCTTTTTTGGAATTTTTGGACCAACTTATGTCGTTCGAAATGATCTCAGCTACATTTTGATATACCACAACCCTACTTTTGGTGACTTAGATGACTTGGAATTCTTGCGCGTTGAGAGTTATGCCCCTTGATTAAGCGATTTCATCAAATATTGGGAAAACCGTCGCTTTTTTGGAATTTTTGGACCAACTTATGTCGTTCGAAATGATCTCAGCTACATTTTGATATACCACAACCCTACTTTTGGTGACTTAGATGACTTGGAATTCTTGCGCGTTGAGGGTTACGGGGCTTTAATAAGTGCGATTACGCCCAAATTAGCGAAAACCGGCACTTTTTTGGTCTTCGGAAATGGATAAAAGTTCTTCGTGATGGTCCCAGGAGCAATTAGATGGGTCACAACCCTATTTTTGCAACTTTGAAAATTTTAGTGGGTAAGAGTTATGCCCCTTGATTAAGCGATTTCATCAAATATTGGGAAAACCGTCGCTTTTTTGGAATTTTTGGACCAACTTATGTCGTTCGAAATGATCTCAGCTACATTTTGATATACCACAACCCTACTTTTGGTGACTTAGATGACTTGGAATTCTTGCGCGTTGAGAGTTATGCCCCTTGATTAAGCGATTTCATCAAATATTGGGAAAACCGTCGCTTTTTTGGAATTTTTGGACCAACTTATGTCGTTCGAAATGATCTCAGCTACATTTTGATATACCACAACCCTACTTTTGGTGACTTAGATGACTTGGAATTCTTGCGCGTTGAGGGTTACGGGGCTTTAATAAGTGCGATTACGCCCAAATTAGCGAAAACCGGCACTTTTTTGGTCTTCGGAAATGGATAAAAGTTCTTCGTGATGGTCCCAGGAGCAATTAGATGGGTCACAACCCTATTTTTGCAACTTTGAAAATTTTAGTGGGTAAGAGTTATGCCCCTTGATTAAGCGATTTCATCAAATATTGGGAAAACCGTCGCTTTTTTGGAATTTTTGGACCAACTTATGTCGTTCGAAAGGATCTCAGCTACATTTTGATATACCACAACCCTACTTTTGGTGACTTAGATGACTTGGAATTCTTGCGCGTTGAGAGTTATGCCCCTTGATTAAGCGATTTCATCAAATATTGGGAAAACCGTCGCTTTTTTGGAATTTTTGGACCAACTTATGTCGTTCGAAATGATCTCAGCTACATTTTGATATACCACAACCCTACTTTTGGTGACTTAGATGACTTGGAATTCTTGCGCGTTGAGGGTTACGGGGCTTTAATAAGTGCGATTACGCCCAAATTAGCGAAAACCGGCACTTTTTTGGTCTTCGGAAATGGATAAAAGTTCTTCGTGATGGTCCCAGGAGCAATTAGATGGGTCACAACCCTATTTTTGCAACTTTGAAAATTTTAGTGGGTAAGAGTTATGCCCCTTGATTAAGCGATTTCATCAAATATTGGGAAAACCGTCGCTTTTTTGGAATTTTTGGACCAACTTATGTCGTTCGAAATGATCTCAGCTACATTTTGATATACCACAACCCTACTTTTGGTGACTTAGATGACTTGGAATTCTTGCGCGTTGAGAGTTATGCCCCTTGATTAAGCGATTTCATCAAATATTGGGAAAACCGTCGCTTTTTGGGAATTTTTGGACCAACTTATGTCGTTCGAAATGATCTCAGCTACATTTTGATATACCACAACCCTACTTTTGGTGACTTAGATGACTTGGAATTCTTGCGCGTTGAGGGTTACGGGGCTTTAATAAGTGCGATTACGCCCAAATTAGCGAAAACCGGCACTTTTTTGGTCTTCGGAAATGGATAAAAGTTCTTCGTGATGGTCCCAGGAGCAATTAGATGGGTCACAACCCTATTTTTGCAACTTTGAAAATTTTAGTGGGTAAGAGTTATGCCCCTTGATTAAGCGATTTCATCAAATATTGGGAAAACCGTCGCTTTTTTGGAATTTTTGGACCAACTTATGTCGTTCGAAATGATCTCAGCTACATTTTGATATACCACAACCCTAC
This sequence comes from Steromphala cineraria, assembly GCA_916613615.1. NCBI lineage: Eukaryota > Metazoa > Mollusca > Gastropoda > Trochida > Trochidae > Steromphala > Steromphala cineraria. Next base: position 27,548,033 of record OU744726.1, on the reverse strand, counting down.
TTTTGGTGACTTAGATGACTTGGAATTCTTGCGCGTTGCGAGTTATGCCCCTTGATTAAGCGATTTCATCAAATATTGGGAAAACCGTCGCTTTTTTGGAATTTTTGGACCAACTTATGTCGTTCGAAATGATCTCAGCTACATTTTGATATACCACAACCCTACTTTTGGTGACTTAGATGACTTGGAATTCTTGCGCGTTGAGGGTTACGGGGCTTTAATAAGTGCGATTACGCCCAAATTAGCGAAAACCGGCACTTTTTTGGTCTTCGGAAATGGATAAAAGTTCTTCGTGATGGTCCCAGGAGCAATTAGATGGGTCACAACCCTATTTTTGCAACTTTGAAAATTTTAGTGGGTAAGAGTTATGCCCCTTGATTAAGCGATTTCATCAAATATTGGGAAAACCGTCGCTTTTTTGGAATTTTTGGACCAACTTATGTCGTTCGAAATGATCTCAGCTACATTTTGATATACCACAACCCTACTTTTGGTGACTTAGATGACTTGGAATTCTTGCGCGTTGAGAGTTATGCCCCTTGATTAAGCGATTTCATCAAATATTGGGAAAACCGTCGCTTTTTTGGAATTTTTGGACCAACTTATGTTGTTCGAAATGATCTCAGCTACATTTTGATATACCACAACCCTACTTTTGGTGACTTAGATGACTTGGAATTCTTGCGCGTTGAGGGTTACGGGGCTTTAATAAGTGCGATTACGCCCAAATTAGCGAAAACCGGCACTTTTTTGGTCTTCGGAAATGGATAAAAGTTCTTCGTGATGGTCCCAGGAGCAATTAGATGGGTCACAACCCTATTTTTGCAACTTTGAAAATTTTAGTGGGTAAGAGTTATGCCCCTTGATTAAGCGATTTCATCAAATATTGGGAAAACCGTCGCTTTTTTGGAATTTTTGGACCAACTTATGTCGTTCGAAATGATCTCAGCTACATTTTGATATACCACAACCCTACTTTTGGTGACTTAGATGACTTGGAATTCTTGCGCGTTGAGGGTTACGGGGCTTTAATAAGTGCGATTACGCCCAAATGAGCAAAAACCGGCACTTTTTTGGTCTTCGGAAATGGATAAAAGTTCTTCGTGATGGTCCCAGGAGCAATTAGATGGGTCACAACCCTATTTTTGCAACTTTGAAAATTTTAGTGGGTAAGAGTTATGCCCCTTGATTAAGCGATTTCATCAAATATTGGGAAAACCGTCGCTTTTTTGGAATTTTTGGACCAACTTATGTCGTTCGAAATGATCTCAGCTACATTTTGATATACCACAACCCTACTTTTGGTGACTTAGATGACTTGGAATTCTTGCGCGTTGAGAGTTATGCCCCTTGATTAAGCGATTTCATCAAATATTGGGAAAACCGTCGCTTTTTTGGAATTTTTGGACCAACTTATGTCGTTCAAAATGATCTCAGCTACATTTTGATATACCACAACCCTACTTTTGGTGACTTAGATGACTTGGAATTCTTGCGCGTTGAGGGTTACGGGGCTTTAATAAGTGCGATTACGCCCAAATTAGCAAAAACCGGCACTTTTTTGGTTTTCGGAAATGGATAAAAGTTCTTCGTGATGGTCCCAGGAGCAATTAGATGGGTTACAACCCTATTTTTGCAACTTTGAAAATTTTAGTGGGTAAGAGTTATGCCCCTTGATTAAGCGATTTCATCAAATATTGGGAAAACCGTCGCTTTTTTGGAATTTTTGGACCAACTTATGTCGTTCGAAATGATCTCAGCTACATTTTGATATACCACAACCCTACTTTTGGTGACTTAGATGACTTGGAATTCTTGCGCGTTGAGAGTTATGCCCCTTGATTAAGCGATTTCATCAAATATTGGGAAAACCGTCGCTTTTTTGGAATTTTTGGACCAACTTATGTCGTTCGAAATGATCTCAGCTACATTTTGATATACCACAACCCTACTTTTGGTGACTTAGATGACTTGGAATTCTTGCGCGTTGAGGGTTACGGGGCTTTAATAAGTGCGATTACGCCCAAATTAGCGAAAACCGGCACTTTTTTGGTCTTCGGAAATGGATAAAAGTTCTTCGTGATGGTCCCAGGAGCAATTAGATGGGTCACAACCCTATTTTTGCAACTTTGAAAATTTTAGTGGGTAAGAGTTATGCCCCTTGATTAAGCGATTTCATCAAATATTGGGAAAACCGTCGCTTTTTTGGAATTTTTGGACCAACTTATGTCGTTCGAAATGATCTCAGCTACATTTTGATATACCACAACCCTACTTTTGGTGACTTAGATGACTTGGAATTCTTGCGCGTTGAGAGTTATGCCCCTTGATTAAGCGATTTCATCAAATATTGGGAAAACCGTCGCTTTTTTGGAATTTTTGGACCAACTTATGTCGTTCGAAATGATCTCAGCTACATTTTGATATACCACAACCCTACTTTTGGTGACTTAGATGACTTGGAATTCTTGCGCGTTGAGGGTTACGGGGCTTTAATAAGTGCGATTACGCCCAAATTAGCGAAAACCGGCACTTTTTTGGTCTTCGGAAATGGATAAAAGTTCTTCGTGATGGTCCCAGGAGCAATTAGATGGGTCACAACCCTATTTTTGCAACTTTGAAAATTTTAGTGGGTAAGAGTTATGCCCCTTGATTAAGCGATTTCATCAAATATTGGGAAAACCGTCGCTTTTTTGGAATTTTTGGACCAACTTATGTCGTTCGAAATGATCTCAGCTACATTTTGATATACCACAACCCTACTTTTGGTGACTTAGATGACTTGGAATTCTTGCGCGTTGAGAGTTATGCCCCTTGATTAAGCGATTTCATCAAATATTGGGAAAACCGTCGCTTTTTTGGAATTTTTGGACCAACTTATGTCGTTCGAAATGATCTCAGCTACATTTTGATATACCACAACCCTACTTTTGGTGACTTAGATGACTTGGAATTCTTGCGCGTTGAGGGTTACGGGGCTTTAATAAGTGCGATTACGCCCAAATTAGCGAAAACCGGCACTTTTTTGGTCTTCGGAAATGGATAAAAGTTCTTCGTGATGGTCCCAGGAGCAATTAGATGGGTCACAACCCTATTTTTGCAACTTTGAAAATTTTAGTGGGTAAGAGTTATGCCCCTTGATTAAGCGATTTCATCAAATATTGGGAAAACCGTCGCTTTTTTGGAATTTTTGGACCAACTTATGTCGTTCGAAATGATCTCAGCTACATTTTGATATACCACAACCCTACTTTTGGTGACTTAGATGACTTGGAATTCTTGCGCGTTGAGGGTTACGGGGCTTTAATAAGTGCGATTACGCCCAAATGAGCGAAAACCGGCACTTTTTTGGTCTTCGGAAATGGATAAAAGTTCTTCGTGATGGTCCCAGGAGCAATTAGATGGGTCACAACCCTATTTTTGCAACTTTGAAAATTTTAGTGGGTAAGAGTTATGCCCCTTGATTAAGCGATTTCATCAAATATTGGGAAAACCGTCGCTTTTTTGGAATTTTTGGACCAACTTATGTCGTTCGAAATGATCTCAGCTACATTTTGATATACCACAACCCTACTTTTGGTGACTTAGATGACTTGGAATTCTTGCGCGTTGAGAGTTATGCCCCTTGATTAAGCGATTTCATCAAATATTGGGAAAACCGTCGCTTTTTTGGAATTTTTGGACCAACTTATGTCGTTCAAAATGATCTCAGCTACATTTTGATATACCACAACCCTACTTTTGGTGACTTAGATGACTTGGAATTCTTGCGCGTTGAGGGTTACGGGGCTTTAATAAGTGCGATTACGCCCAAATTAGCGAAAACCGGCACTTTTTTGGTCTTCGGAAATGGATAAAAGTTCTTCGTGATGGTCCCAGGAGCAATTAGATGGGTTACAACCCTATTTTTGCAACTTTGAAAATTTTAGTGGGTAAGAGTTATGCCCCTTGATTAAGCGATTTCATCAAATATTGGGAAAACCGTCGCTTTTTTGGAATTTTTGGACCAACTTATGTCGTTCGAAATGATCTCAGCTACATTTTGATATACCACAACCCTACTTTTGGTGACTTAGATGACTTGGAATTCTTGCGCGTTGAGAGTTATGCCCCTTGATTAAGCGATTTCATGAAATATTGGGAAAACCGTCGCTTTTTTGGAATTTTTGGACCAACTTATGTCGTTCGAAATGATCTCAGCTACATTTTGATATACCACAACCCTACTTTTGGTGACTTAGATGACTTGGAATTCTTGCGCGTTGAGGGTTACGGGGCTTTAATAAGTGCGATTACGCCCAAATTAGCGAAAACCGGCACTTTTTTGGTCTTCGGAAATGGATAAAAGTTCTTTGTGATGGTCCCAGGAGCAATTAGATGGGTCACAACCCTATTTTTGCAACTTTGAAAATTTTAGTGGGTAAGAGTTATGCCCCTTGATTAAGCGATTTCATCAAATATTGGGAAAACCGTCGCTTTTTTGGAATTTTTGGACCAACTTATGTCGTTCGAAATGATCTCAGCTACATTTTGATATACCACAACCCTACTTTTGGTGACTTAGATGACTTGGAATTCTTGCGCGTTGAGAGTTATGCCCCTTGATTAAGCGATTTCATCAAATATTGGGAAAACCGTCGCTTTTTTGGAATTTTTGGACCAACTTATGTCGTTCGAAATGATCTCAGCTACATTTTGATATACCACAACCCTACTTTTGGTGACTTAGCTAACTTGGAATTCTTGCGCGTTGAGGGTTACGGGGCTTTAATAAGTGCGATTACGCCCAAATTAGCGAAATCGGCACTTTTTTGGTCTTCGGAAATGGATAAAAGTTCTTCGTGATGGTCCCAGGAGCAATTAGATGGGTCACAACCCTATTTTTGCAACTTTGAAAATTTTAGTGGGTAAGAGTTATGCCCCTTGATTAAGCGATTTCATCAAATATTGGGAAAACCGTCGCTTTTTTGGAATTTTTGGACCAACTTATGTCATTCGAAATGATCTCAGCTACATTTTGATATACCACAACCCTACTTTTGGTGACTTAGATGACTTGGAATTCTTGCGCGTTGAGAGTTATGCCCCTTGATTAAGCGATTTCATCAAATATTGGGAAAACCGTCGCTTTTTTGGAATTTTTGGACCAACTTATGTCGTTCGAAATGATCTCAGCTACATTTTGATATACCACAACCCTACTTTTGGTGACTTAGATGACTTGGAATTCTTGCGCGTTGAGGGTTACGGGGCTTTAATAAGTGCGATTACGCCCAAATTAGCGAAAACCGGCACTTTTTTGGTCTTCGGAAATGGATAAAAGTTCTTCGTGATGGTCCCAGGAGCAATTAGATGGGTCACAACCCTATTTTTGCAACTTTGAAAATTTTAGTGGGTAAGAGTTATGCCCCTTGATTAAGCGATTTCATCAAATATTGGGAAAACCGTCGCTTTTTTGGAATTTTTGGACCAACTTATGTCGTTCGAAATGATCTCAGCTACATTTTGATATACCACAACCCTACTTTTGGTGACTTAGATGACTTGGAATTCTTGCGCGTTGAGAGTTATGCCCCTTGATTAAGCGATTTCATCAAATATTGGGAAAACCGTCGCTTTTTTGGAATTTTTGGACCAACTTATGTCGTTCGAAATGATCTCAGCTACATTTTGATATACCACAACCCTACTTTTGGTGACTTAGATGACTTGGAATTCTTGCGCGTTGAGGGTTACGGGGCTTTAATAAGTGCGATTACGCCCAAATTAGCGAAAACCGGCACTTTTTTGGTCTTCGGAAATGGATAAAAGTTCTTCGTGATGGTCCCAGGAGCAATTAGATGGGTCACAACCCTATTTTTGCAACTTTGAAAATTTTAGTGGGTAAGAGTTATGCCCCTTGATTAAGCGATTTCATCAAATATTGGGAAAACCGTCGCTTTTTTGGAATTTTTGGACCAACTTATGTCGTTCGAAATGATCTCAGCTACATTTTGATATACCACAACCCTACTTTTGGTGACTTAGATGACTTGGAATTCTTGCGCGTTGAGAGTTATGCCCCTTGATTAAGCGATTTCATCAAATATTGGGAAAACCGTCGCTTTTTTGGAATTTTTGGACCAACTTATGTCGTTCGAAATGATCTCAGCTACATTTTGATATACCACAACCCTACTTTTGGTGACTTAGATGACTTGGAATTCTTGCGCGTTGAGGGTTACGGGGCTTTAATAAGTGCGATTACGCCCAAATTAGCGAAAACCGGCACTTTTTTGGTCTTCGGAAATGGATAAAAGTTCTTCGTGATGGTCCCAGGAGCAATTAGATGGGTCACAACCCTATTTTTGCAACTTTGAAAATTTTAGTGGGTAAGAGTTATGCCCCTTGATTAAGCGATTTCATCAAATATTGGGAAAACCGTCGCTTTTTTGGAATTTTTGGACCAACTTATGTCGTTCGAAATGATCTCAGCTACATTTTGATATACCACAACCCTACTTTTGGTGACTTAGATGACTTGAAATTCTTGCGCGTTGAGAGTTATGCCCCTTGATTAAGCGATTTCATCAAATATTGGGAAAACCGTCGCTTTTTTGGAATTTTTGGACCAACTTATGTCGTTCGAAATGATCTCAGCTACATTTTGATATACCACAACCCTACTTTTGGTGACTTAGATGACTTGGAATTCTTGCGCGTTGAGGGTTACGGGGCTTTAATAAGTGCGATTACGCCCAAATTAGCGAAAACCGGCACTTTTTTGGTCTTCGGAAATGGATAAAAGTTCTTCGTGATGGTCCCAGGAGCAATTAGATGGGTCACAACCCTATTTTTGCAACTTTGAAAATTTTAGTGGGTAAGAGTTATGCCCCTTGATTAAGCGATTTCATCAAATATTGGGAAAACCGTCGCTTTTTTGGAATTTTTGGACCAACTTATGTCGTTCGAAATGATCTCAGCTACATTTTGATATACCACAACCCTACTTTTGGTGACTTAGATGACTTGAAATTCTTGCGCTTTGAGAGTTATGCCCCTTGATTAAGCGATTTCATCAAATATTGGGAAAACCGTCGCTTTTTTGGAATTTTTGGACCAACTTATGTCGTTCGAAATGATCTCAGCTACATTTTGATATACCACAACCCTACTTTTGGTGACTAAGATGACTTGGAATTCTTGCGCGTTGAGGGTTACGGGGCTTTAATAAGTGCGATTACGCCCAAATTAGCGAAAACCGGCACTTTTTTGGTCTTCGGAAATGGATAAAAGTTCTTCGTGATGGTCCCAGGAGCAATTAGATGGGTCACAACCCTATTTTTGCAACTTTGAAAATTTTAGTGGGTAAGAGTTATGCCCCTTGATTAAGCGATTTCATCAAATATTGGGAAAACCGTCGCTTTTTTGGAATTTTTGGACCAACTTATGTCGTTCGAAATGATCTCAGCTACATTTTGATATACCACAACCCTACTTTTGGTGACTTAGATGACTTGGAATTCTTGCGCGTTGAGAGTTATGCCCCTTGATTAAGCGATTTCATCAAATATTGGGAAAACCGTCGCTTTTTGGGAATTTTTGGACCAACTTATGTCGTTCGAAATGATCTCAGCTACATTTTGATATACCACAACCCTACTTTTGGTGACTTAGATGACTTGGAATTCTTGCGCGTTGAGGGTTACGGGGCTTTAATAAGTGCGATTACGCCCAAATTAGCGAAAACCGGCACTTTTTTGGTCTTCGGAAATGGATAAAAGTTCTTCGTGATGGTCCCAGGAGCAATTAGATGGGTCACAACCCTATTTTTGCAACTTTGAAAATTTTAGTGGGTAAGAGTTATGCCCCTTGATTAAGCGATTTCATCAAATATTGGGAAAACCGTCGCTTTTTTGGAATTTTTGGACCAACTTATGTCGTTCGAAATGATCTCAGCTACATTTTGATATACCACAACCCTACTTTTGGTGACTTAGATGACTTGGAATTCTTGCGCGTTGAGAGTTATGCCCCTTGATTAAGCGATTTCATCAAATATTGGGAAAACCGTCGCTTTTTTGGAATTTTTGGACCAACTTATGTCGTTCGAAATGATCTCAGCTACATTTTGATATACCACAACCCTACTTTTGGTGACTTAGATGACTTGGAATTCTTGCGCGTTGAGGGTTACGGGGCTTTAATAAGTGCGATTACGCCCAAATTAGCGAAAACCGGCACTTTTTTGGTCTTCGGAAATGGATAAAAGTTCTTCGTGATGGTCCCAGGAGCAATTAGATGGGTCACAACCCTATTTTTGCAACTTTGAAAATTTTAGTGGGTAAGAGTTATGCCCCTTGATTAAGCGATTTCATCAAATATTGGGAAAACCGTCGCTTTTTTGGAATTTTTGGACCAACTTATGTCGTTCGAAATGATCTCAGCTACATTTTGATATACCACAACCCTACTTTTGGTGACTTAGATGACTTGGAATTCTTGCGCGTTGAGGGTTACGGGGCTTTAATAAGTGCGATTACGCCCAAATTAGCGAAAACCGGCACTTTTTTGGTCTTCGGAAATGGATAAAAGTTCTTCGTGATGGTCCCAGGAGCAATTAGATGGGTCACAACCCTATTTTTGCAACTTTGAAAATTTTAGTGGGTAAGAGTTATGCCCCTTGATTAAGCGATTTCATCAAATATTGGGAAAACCGTCGCTTTTTTGGAATTTTTGGACCAACTTATGTCGTTCGAAATGATCTCAGCTACATTTTGATATACCACAACCCTACTTTTGGTGACTTAGATGACTTGGAATTCTTGCGCGTTGAGAGTTATGCCCCTTGATTAAGCGATTTCATCAAATATTGGGAAAACCGTCGCTTTTTTGGAATTTTTGGACCAACTTATGTCGTTCGAAATGATCTCAGCTACATTTTGATATACCACAACCCTACTTTTGGTGACTTAGATGACTTGGAATTCTTGCGCGTTGAGGGTTACGGGGCTTTAATAAGTGCGATTACGCCCAAATTAGCGAAAACCGGCACTTTTTTGGTCTTCGGAAATGGATAAAAGTTCTTCGTGATGGTCCCAGGAGCAATTAGATGGGTCACAACCCTATTTTTGCAACTTTGAAAATTTTAGTGGGTAAGAGTTATGCCCCTTGATTAAGCGATTTCATCAAATATTGGGAAAACCGTCGCTTTTTTGGAATTTTTGGACCAACTTATGTCGTTCGAAATGATCTCAGCTACATTTTGATATACCACAACCCTACTTTTGGTGACTTAGATGACTTGGAATTCTTGCGCGTTGAGGGTTACGGGGCTTTAATAAGTGCGATTACGCCCAAATTAGCGAAAACCGGCACTTTTTTGGTCTTCGGAAATGGATAAAAGTTCTTCGTGATGGTCCCAGGAGCAATTAGATGGGTCACAACCCTATTTTTGCAACTTTGAAAATTTTAGTGGGTAAGAGTTATGCCCCTTGATTAAGCGATTTCATTAAATATTGGGAAAACCGTCGCTTTTTTGGAATTTTTGGACCAACTTATGTCGTTCGAAATGATCTCAGCTACATTTTGATATACCACAACCCTACTTTTGGTGACTTAGATGACTTGGAATTCTTGCGCGTTGAGAGTTATGCCCCTTGATTAAGCGATTTCATCAAATATTGGGAAAACCGTTGCTTTTTTGGAATTTTTGGACCAACTTATGTCGTTCGAAATGATCTCAGCTACATTTTGATATACCACAACCCTACTTTTGGTGACTTAGATGACTTGGAATTCTTGCGCGTTGAGAGTTATGCCCCTTGATTAAGCGATTTCATCAAATATTGGGAAAACCGTCGCTTTTTTGGAATTTTTGGACCAACTTATGTCGTTCGAAATGATCTCAGCTACATTTTGATATACCACAACCCTACTTTTGGTGACTTAGATGACTTGGAATTCTTGCGCGTTGAGGGTTACGGGGCTTTAATTAGTGCGATTACGCCCAAATTAGCGAAAACCGGCACTTTTTTGGTCTTCGGAAATGGATAAAAGTTCTTCGTGATGGTCCCAGGAGCAATTAGATGGGTCACAACCCTATTTTTGCAACTTTGAAAATTTTAGTGGGTAAGAGTTATGCCCCTTGATTAAGCGATTTCATCAAATATTGGGAAAACCGTCGCTTTTTTGGAATTTTTGGACCAACTTATGTCGTTCGAAATGATCTCAGCTACATTTTGATATACCACAACCCTACCTTTGGTGACTTAGATGACTTGGAATTCTTGCGCGTTGAGAGTTATGCCCCTTGATTAAGCGATTTCATCAAATATTGGGAAAACCGTCGCTTTTTTGGAATTTTTGGACCAACTTATGTCGTTCGAAATGATCTCAGCTACATTTTGATATACCACAACCCTACTTTTGGTGACTTAGATGACTTGGAATTCTTGCGCGTTGAGGGTTACGGGGCTTTAATAAGTGCGATTACGCCCAAATTAGCGAAAACCGGCACTTTTTTGGTCTTCGGAAATGGATAAAAGTTCTTCGTGATGGTCCCAGGAGCAATTAGATGGGTCACAACCCTATTTTTGCAACTTTGAAAATTTTAGTGGGTAAGAGTTATGCCCCTTGATTAAGCGATTTCATCAAATATTGGGAAAACCGTCGCTTTTTTGGAATTTTTGGACCAACTTATGTCGTTCGAAATGATCTCAGCTACATTTTGATATACCACAACCCTACTTTTGGTGACTTAGATGACTTGGAATTCTTGCGCGTTGAGAGTTATGCCCCTTGATTAAGCGATTTCATCAAATATTGGGAAAACCGTCGCTTTTTTGGAATTTTTGGACCAACTTATGTCGTTCGAAATGATCTCAGCTACATTTTGATATACCACAACCCTACTTTTGGTGACTTAGATGACTTGGAATTCTTGCGCGTTGAGGGTTACGGGGCTTTAATAAGTGCGATTACGCCCAAATTAGCGAAAACCGGCACTTTTTTGGTCTTCGGAAATGGATAAAAGTTCTTCGTGATGGTCCCAGGAGAAATTAGATGGGTCACAACCCTATTTTTGCAACTTTGAAAATTTTAGTGGGTAAGAGTTATGCCCCTTGATTAAGCGATTTCATCAAATATTGGGAAAACCGTCGCTTTTTTGGAATTTTTGGACCAACTTATGTCGTTCGAAATGATCTCAGCTACATTTTGATATACCACAACCCTACTTTTGGTGACTTAGATGACTTGGAATTCTTGCGCGTTGAGAGTTATGCCCCTTGATTAAGCGATTTCATCAAATATTGGGAAAACCGTCGCTTTTTTGGAATTTTTGGACCAACTTATGTCGTTCGAAATGATCTCAGCTACATTTTGATATACCACAACCCTACTTTTGGTGACTTAGATGACTTGGAATTCTTGCGCGTTGAGGGTTACGGGGCTTTAATAAGTGCGATTACGCCCAAATTAGCGAAAACCGGCACTTTTTTGGTCTTCGGAAATGGATAAAAGTTCTTCGTGATGGTCCCAGGAGCAATTAGATGGGTCACAAGCCTATTTTTGCAACTTTGAAAATTTTAGTGGGTAAGAGTTATGCCCCTTGATTAAGCGATTTCATCAAATATTGGGAAAACCGTCGCTTTTTTGGAATTTTTGGACCAACTTATGTCGTTCGAAATGATCTCAGCTACATTTTGATATACCACAACCCTACTTTTGGTGACTTAGATGACTTGGAATTCTTGCGCGTTGAGAGTTATGCCCCTTGATTAAGCGATTTCATCAAATATTGGGAAAACCGTCGCTTTTTTGGAATTTTTGGACCAACTTATGTCGTTCGAAATGATCTCAGCTACATTTTGATATACCACAACCCTACTTTTGGTGACTTAGATGACTTGGAATTCTTGCGCGTTGAGGGTTACGGGGCTTTAATAAGTGCGATTACGCCCAAATTAGCGAAAACCGGCACTTTTTTGGTCTTCGGAAATGGATAAAAGTTCTTCGTGATGGTCCCAGGAGCAATTAGATGGGTCACAACCCTATTTTTGCAACTTTGAAAATTTTAGTGGGTAAGAGTTATGCCCCTTGATTAAGCGATTTCATCAAATATTGGGAAAACCGTCGCTTTTTTGGAATTTTTGGACCAACTTATGTCGTTCGAAATGATCTCAGCTACATTTTGATATACCACAACCCTACTTTTGGTGACTTAGATGACTTGGAATTCTTGCGCGTTGAGAGTTATGCCCCTTGATTAAGCGATTTCATCAAATATTGGGAAAACCGATGCTTTTTTGGAATTTTTGGACCAACTTATGTCGTTCGAAATGATCTCAGCTACATTTTGATATACCACAACCCTACTTTTGGTGACTTAGATGACTTGGAATTCTTGCGCGTTGAGGGTTACGGGGCTTTAATAAGTGCGATTACGCCCAAATTAGCGAAAACCGGCACTTTTTTGGTCTTCGGAAATGGATAAAAGTTCTTCGTGATGGTCCCAGGAGCAATTAGATGGGTCACAACCCTATTTTTGCAACTTTGAACATTTTAGTGGGTAAGAGTTATGCCCCTTGATTAAGCGATTTCATCAAATATTGGGAAAACCGTCGCTTTTTTGGAATTTTTGGACCAACTTATGTCGTTCGAAATGATCTCAGCTACATTTTGATATACCACAACCCTACTTTTGGTGACTTAGATGACTTGGAATTCTTGCGCGTTGAGAGTTATGCCCCTTGATTAAGCGATTTTATCAAATATTGGGAAAACCGTCGCTTTTTTGGAATTTTTGGACCAACTTATGTCGTTCGAAATGATCTCAGCTACATTTTGATATACCACAACCCTACTTTTGGTGACTTAGATGACTTGGAATTCTTGCGCGTTGAGGGTTACGGGGCTTTAATAAGTGCGATTACGCCCAAATTAGCGAAAACCGGCACTTTTTTGGTCTTCGGAAATGGATAAAAGTTCTTCGTGATGGTCCCAGGAGCAATTAGATGGGTCACAACCCTATTTTTGCAACTTTGAAAATTTTAGTGGGTAAGAGTTATGCCCCTTGATTAAGTGATTTCATCAAATATTGGGAAAACCGTCGCTTTTTTGGAATTTTTGGACCAACTTATGTCGTTCGAAATGATCTCAGCTACATTTTGATATACCACAACCCTACTTTTGGTGACTTAGATGACTTGGAATTCTTGCGCGTTGAGAGTTATGCCCCTTGATTAAGCGATTTCATCAAATATTGGGAAAACCGTCGCTTTTTTGGAATTTTTGGACCAACTTATGTCGTTCGAAATGATCTCAGCTACATTTTGATATACCACAACCCTACTTTTGGTGACTTAGATGACTTGGAATTCTTGCGCGTTGAGGGTTACGGGGCTTTAATAAGTGCGATTACGCCCAAATTAGCGAAAACCGGCACTTTTTTGGTCTTCGGAAATGGATAAAAGTTCTTCGTGATGGTCCCAGGAGCAATTAGATGGGTCACAAGCCTATTTTTGCAACTTTGAAAATTTTAGTGGGTAAGAGTTATGCCCCTTGATTAAGCGATTTCATCAAATATTGGGAAAACCGTCGCTTTTTTGGAATTTTTGGACCAACTTATGTCGTTCGAAATGATCTCAGCTACATTTTGATATACCACAACCCTACTTTTGGTGACTTAGATGACTTGGAATTCTTGCGCGTTGAGAGTTATGCCCCTTGATTAAGCGATTTCATCAAATATTGGGAAAACCGTCGCTTTTTTGGAATTTTTGGACCAACTTATGTCGTTCGAAATGATCTCAGCTACATTTTGATATACCACAACCCTACTTTTGGTGACTTAGATGACTTGGAATTCTTGCGCGTTGAGGGTTACGGGGCTTTAATAAGTGCGATTACGCCCAAATTAGCGAAAACCGGCACTTTTTTGGTCTTCGGAAATGGATAAAAGTTCTTCGTGATGGTCCCAGGAGCAATTAGATGGGTCACAACCCTATTTTTGCAACTTTGAAAATTTTAGTGGGTAAGAGTTATGTCGTTCGAAATGATCTCAGCTACATTTTGATATACCACAACCCTACTTTTGGTGACTTAGATGACTTGGAATTCTTGCGCGTTGAGAGTTATGCCCCTTGATTAAGCGATTTCATCAAATATTGGGAAAACCGTCGCTTTTTTGGAATTTTTGGACCAACTTATGTCGTTCGAAATGATCTCAGCTACATTTTGATATACCACAACCCTACTTTTGGTGACTTAGATGACTTGGAATTCTTGCGCGTTGAGGGTTACGGGGCTTTAATAAGTGCGATTACGCCCAAATTAGCGAAAACCGGCACTTTTTTGGTCTTCGGAAATGGATAAAAGTTCTTCGTGATGGTCCCAGGAGCAATTAGATGGGTCACAACCCTATTTTTGCAACTTTGAACATTTTAGTGGGTAAGAGTTATGCCCCTTGATTAAGCGATTTCATCAAATATTGGGAAAACCGTCGCTTTTTTGGAATTTTTGGACCAACTTATGTCGTTCGAAATGATCTCAGCTACATTTTGATATACCACAACCCTACTTTTGGTGACTTAGATGACTTGGAATTCTTGCGCGTTGAGAGTTATGCCCCTTGATTAAGCGATTTCATCAAATATTGGGAAAACCGTCGCTGTTTTGGAATTTTTGGACCAACTTATGTCGTTCGAAATGATCTCAGCTACATTTTGATATACCACAACCCTACTTTTGGTGACTTAGATGACTTGGAATTCTTGCGCGTTGAGGGTTACGGGGCTTTAATAAGTGCGATTACGCCCAAATTAGCGAAAACCGGCACTTTTTTGGTCTTCGGAAATGGATAAAAGTTCTTCGTGATGGTCCCAGGAGCAATTAGATGGGTCACAACCCTATTTTTGCAACTTTGAAAATTTTAGTGGGTAAGAGTTATGCCCCTTGATTAAGTGATTTCATCAAATATTGGGAAAACCGTCGCTTTTTTGGAATTTTTGGACCAACTTATGTCGTTCGAAATGATCTCAGCTACATTTTGATATACCACAACCCTACTTTTGGTGACTTAGATGACTTGGAATTCTTGCGCGTTGAGAGTTATGCCCCTTGATTAAGCGATTTCATCAAATATTGGGAAAACCGTCGCTTTTTTGGAATTTTTGGACCAACTTATGTCGTTCGAAATGATCTCAGCTACATTTTGATATACCACAACCCTACTTTTGGTGACTTAGATGACTTGGAATTCTTGCGCGTTGAGGGTTACGGGGCTTTAATAAGTGCGATTACGCCCAAATTAGCGAAAACCGGCACTTTTTTGGTCTTCGGAAATGGATAAAAGTTCTTCGTGATGGTCCCAGGAGCAATTAGATGGGTCACAACCCTATTTTTGCAACTTTGAAAATTTTAGTGGGTAAGAGTTATGCCCCTTGATTAAGCGATTTCATCAAATATTGGGAAAACCGTCGCTTTTTTGGAATTTTTGGACCAACTTATGTCGTTCGAAATGATCTCAGCTACATTTTGATATACCACAACCCTACTTTTGGTGACTTAGATGACTTGGAATTCTTGCGCGTTGAGAGTTATGCCCCTTGATTAAGCGATTTCATCAAATATTGGGAAAACCGTCGCTTTTTTGGAATTTTTGGACCAACTTATGTCGTTCGAAATGATCTCAGCTACATTTTGATATACCACAACCCTACTTTTGGTGACTTAGATGACTTGGAATTCTTGCGCGTTGAGGGTTACGGGGCTTTAATAAGTGCGATTACGCCCAAATTAGCGAAAACCGGCACTTTTTTGGTCTTCGGAAATGGATAAAAGTTCTTCGTGATGGTCCCAGGAGCAATTAGATGGGTCACAACCCTATTTTTGCAACTTTGAAAATTTTAGTGGGTAAGAGTTATGCCCCTTGATTAAGCGATTTCATCAAATATTGGGAAAACCGTCGCTTTTTTGGAATTTTTGGACCAACTTATGTCGTTCGAAATGATCTCAGCTACATTTTGATATACCACAACCCTACTTTTGGTGACTTAGATGACTTGGAATTCTTGCGCGTTGAGAGTTATGCCCCTTGATTAAGCGATTTCATCAAATATTGGGAAAACCGTCGCTTTTTTGGAATTTTTGGACCAACTTATGTCGTTCGAAATGATCTCAGCTACATTTTGATATACCACAACCCTACTTTTGGTAACTTAGATGACTTGGAATTCTTGCGCGTTGAGGGTTACGGGGCTTTAATAAGTGCGATTACGCCCAAATTAGCGAAAACCGGCACTTTTTTGGTCTTCGGAAATGGATAAAAGTTCTTCGTGATGGTCCCAGGAGCAATTAGATGGGTCACAACCCTATTTTTGCAACTTTGAAAATTTTAGTGGGTAAGAGTTATGCCCCTTGATTAAGCGATTTCATCAAATATTGGGAAAACCGTCGCTTTTTTGGAATTTTTGGACCAACTTATGTCGTTCGAAATGATCTCAGCTACAATTTGATATACCACAACCCTACTTTTGGTGACTTAGATGACTTGGAATTCTTGCGCGTTGAGAGTTATGCCCCTTGATTAAGCGATTTCATCAAATATTGGGAAAACCGTCGCTTTTTTGGAATTTTTGGACCAACTTATGTCGTTCGAAATGATCTCAGCTACATTTTGATATACCACAACCCTACTTTTGGTGACTTAGATGACTTGGAATTCTTGCGCGTTGAGGGTTACGGGGCTTTAATAAGTGCGATTACGCCCAAATTAGCGAAAACCGGCACTTTTTTGGTCTTCGGAAATGGATAAAAGTTCTTCGTGATGGTCCCAGGAGCAATTAGATGGGTCACAACCCTATTTTTGCAACTTTGAAAATTTTAGTGGGTAAGAGTTATGCCCCTTGATTAAGCGATTTCATCAAATATTGGGAAAACCGTCGCTTTTTTGGAATTTTTGGACCAACTTATGTCGTTCGAAATGATCTCAGCTACATTTTGATATACCACAACCCTACTTTTGGTGACTTAGATGACTTGGAATTCTTGCGCGTTGAGGGTTACGGGGCTTTAATAAGTGCGATTACGCCCAAATTAGCGAAAACCGGCACTTTTTTGGTCTTCGGAAATGGATAAAAGTTCTTCGTGATGGTCCCAGGAGCAATTAGATGGGTCACAACCCTATTTTTGCAACTTTGAAAATTTTAGTGGGTAAGAGTTATGCCCCTTGATTAAGCGATTTCATCAAATATTGGGAAAACCGTCGCTTTTTTGGAATTTTTGGACCAACTTATGTCGTTCGAAATGATCTCAGCTACATTTTGATATACCACAACCCTACTTTTGGTGACTTAGATGACTTGGAATTTTTGCGCGTTGAGAGTTATGCCCCTTGATTAAGCGATTTCATCAAATATTGGGAAAACCGTCGCTTTTTTGGAATTTTTGGACCAACTTACGTCGTTCGAAATGATCTCAGCTACATTTTGATATACCACAACCCTACTTTTGGTGACTTAGATGACTTGGAATTCTTGCGTGTTGAGGGTTACGGGGCTTTAATAAGTGCGATTACGCCCAAATTAGCGAAAACCGGCACTTTTTTGGTCTTCGGAAATGGATAAAAGTTCTTCGTGATGGTCCCAGGAGCAATTAGATGGGTCACAACCCTATTTTTGCAACTTTGAAAATTTTAGTGGGTAAGAGTTATGCCCCTTGATTAAGCGATTTCATCAAATATTGGGAAAACCGTCACTTTTTTGGAATTTTTGGACCAACTTATGTCGTTCGAAATGATCTCAGCTACATTTTGATATACCACAACCCTACTTTTGGTGACTTAGATGACTTGGAATTCTTGCGCGTTGAGAGTTATGCCCCTTGATTAAGCGATTTCATCAAATATTGGGAAAACCGTCGCTTTTTTGGAATTTTTGGACCAACTTATGTCGTTCGAAATGATCTCAGCTACATTTTGATATACCACAACCCTAGTTTTGGTGACTTAGATGACTTGGAATTCTTGCGCGTTGAGGGTTACGGGGCTTTAATAAGTGCGATTACGCCCAAATTAGCGAAAACCGGCACTTTTTTGGTCTTCGGAAATGGATAAAAGTTCTTCGTGATGGTCCCAGGAGCAATTAGATGGGTCACAACCCTATTTTTGCAACTTTGAAAATTTTAGTGGGTAAGAGTTATGCCCCTTGATTAAGCGATTTCATCAAATATTGGGAAAACCGTCGCTTTTTTGGAATTTTTGGACCAACTTATGTCGTTCGAAATGATCTCAGCTACATTTTGATATACCACAACCCTACTTTTGGTGACTTAGATGACTTGGAATTCTTGCGCGTTGAGAGTTATGCCCCTTGATTAAGCGATTTCATCAAATATTGGGAAAACCGTCGCTTTTTTGGAATTTTTGGACCAACTTATGTCGTTCGAAATGATCTCAGCTACATTTTGATATACCACAACCCTACTTTTGGTGACTTAGATGACTTGGAATTCTTGCGCGTTGAGGGTTACGGGGCTTTAATAAGTGCGATTACGCCCAAATTAGCGAAAACCGGCACTTTTTTGGTCTTCGGAAATGGATAAAAGTTCTTCGTGATGGTCCCAGGAGCAATTAGATGGGTCACAACCCTATTTTTGCAACTTTGAAAATTTTAGTGGGTAAGAGTTATGCCCCTTGATTAAGCGATTTCATCAAATATTGGGAAAACCGTCGCTTTTTTGGAATTTTTGGACCAACTTATGTCGTTCGAAATGATCTCAGCTACATTTTGATATACCACAACCCTACTTTTGGTGACTTAGATGACTTGGAATTCTTGCGCGTTGAGAGTTATGCCCCTTGATTAAGCGATTTCATCAAATATTGGGAAAACCGTCGCTTTTTTGGAATTTTTGGACCAACTTATGTCGTTCGAAATGATCTCAGCTACATTTTGATATACCACAACCCTACTTTTGGTGACTTAGATGACTTGGAATTCTTGCGCGTTGAGAGTTATGCCCCTTGATTAAGCGATTACATCAAATATTGGGAAAACCGTCGCTTTTTTGGAATTTTTGGACCAACTTATGTCGTTCGAAATGATCTCAGCTACATTTTGATATACCACAACCCTACTTTTGGTGACTTAGATGACTTGGAATTCTTGCGCGTTGAGAGTTATGCCCCTTGATTAAGCGATTTCATCAAATATTGGGAAAACCGTCGCTTTTTTGGAATTTTTGGACCAACTTATGTCGTTCGAAATGATCTCAGCTACATTTTGATATACCACAACCCTACTTTTGGTGACTTAGATGACTTGGAATTCTTGCGCGTTGAGGGTTACGGGGCTTTAATAAGTGCGATTACGCCCAAATTAGCGAAAACCGGCACTTTTTTGGTCTTCGGAAATGGATAAAAGTTCTTCGTGATGGTCCCAGGAGCAATTAGATGGGTCACAACCCTATTTTTGCAACTTTGAACATTTTAGTGGGTAAGAGTTATGCCCCTTGATTAAGCGATTTCATCAAATATTGGGAAAACCGTCGCTTTTTTGGAATTTTTGGACCAACTTATGTCGTTCGAAATGATCTCAGCTACATTTTGATATACCACAACCCTACTTTTGGTGACTTAGATGACTTGGAATTCTTGCGCGTTGAGAGTTATGCCCCTTGATTAAGCGATTTCATCAAATATTGGGAAAACCGTCGCTTTTTTGGAATTTTTGGACCAACTTATGTCGTTCGAAATGATCTCAGCTACATTTTGATATACCACAACCCTACTTTTGGTGACTTAGATGACTTGGAATTCTTGCGCGTTGAGGGTTACGGGGCTTTAATAAGTGCGATTACGCCCAAATTAGCGAAAACCGGCACTTTTTTGGTCTTCGGAAATGGATAAAAGTTCTTCGTGATGGTCCCAGGAGCAATTAGATGGGTCACAACCCTATTTTTGCAACTTTGAAAATTTTAGTGGGTAAGAGTTATGCCCCTTGATTAAGCGATTTCATCAAATATTGGGAAAACCGTCGCTTTTTTGGAATTTTTGGACCAACTTATGTCGTTCGAAATGATCTCAGCTACATTTTGATATACCACAACCCTACTTTTGGTGACTTAGATGACTTGGAATTCTTGCGCGTTGAGAGTTATGCCCCTTGATTAAGCGATTTCATCAAATATTGGGAAAACCGTCGCTTTTTTGGAATTTTTGGACCAACTTATGTCGTTCGAAATGATCTCAGCTACATTTTGATATACCACAACCCTACTTTTGGTGACTTAGATGACTTGGAATTCTTGCGCGTTGAGGGTTACGGGGCTTTAATAAGTGCGATTACGCCCAAATTAGCGAAAACCGGCACTTTTTTGGTCTTCGGAAATGGATAAAAGTTCTTCGTGATGGTCCCAGGAGCAATTAGATGGGTCACAACCCTATTTTTGCAACTTTGAAAATTTTAGTGGGTAAGAGTTATGCCCCTTGATTAAGCGATTTCATCAAATATTGGGAAAACCGTCGCTTTTTTGGAATTTTTGGACCAACTTATGTCGTTCGAAATGATCTCAGCTACATTTTGATATACCACAACCCTACTTTTGGTGACTTAGATGACTTGGAATTCTTGCGCGTTGAGAGTTATGCCCCTTGATTAAGCGATTTCATCAAATATTGGGAAAACCGTCGCTTTTTTGGAATTTTTGGACCAACTTATGTCGTTCGAAATGATCTCAGCTACATTTTGATATACCACAACCCTACTTTTGGTGACTTAGATGACTTGGAATTCTTGCGCGTTGAGGGTTACGGGGCTTTAATAAGTGCGATTACGCCCAAATTAGCGAAAACCGGCACTTTTTTGGTCTTCGGAAATGGATAAAAGTTCTTCGTGATGGTCCCAGGAGCAATTAGATGGGTCACAACCCTATTTTTGCAACTTTGAAAATTTTAGTGGGTAAGAGTTATGCCCCTTGATTAAGCGATTTCATCAAATATTGGGAAAACCGTCGCTTTTTTGGAATTTTTGGACCAACTTATGTCGTTCGAAATGATCTCAGCTACATTTTGATATACCACAACCCTACTTTTGGTGACTTAGATGACTTGGAATTCTTGCGCGTTGAGAGTTATGCCCCTTGATTAAGCGATTTCATCAAATATTGGGAAAACCGTCGCTTTTTTGGAATTTTTGGACCAACTTATGTCGTTCGAAATGATCTCAGCTACATTTTGATATACCACAACCCTACTTTTGGTGACTTAGATGACTTGGAATTCTTGCGCGTTGAGGGTTACGGGGCTTTAATAAGTGCGATTACGCCCAAATTAGCGAAAACCGGCACTTTTTTGGTCTTCGGAAATGGATAAAAGTTCTTCGTGATGGTCCCAGGAGCAATTAGATGGGTCACAACCCTATTTTTGCAACTTTGAAAATTTTAGTGGGTAAGAGTTATGCCCCTTGATTAAGCGATTTCATCAAATATTGGGAAAACCGTCGCTTTTTTGGAATTTTTGGACCAACTTATGTCGTTCGAAATGATCTCAGCTACATTTTGATATGCCACAACCCTACTTTTGGTGACTTAGATGACTTGGAATTCTTGCGCGTTGAGGGTTACGGGGCTTTAATAAGTGCGATTACGCCCAAATTAGCGAAAACCGGCACTTTTTTGGTCTTCGGAAATGGATAAAAGTTCTTCGTGATGGTCCCAGGAGCAATTAGATGGGTCACAACCCTATTTTTGCAACTTTGAAAATTTTAGTGGGTAAGAGTTATGCCCCTTGATTAAGCGATTTCATCAAATATTGGGAAAACCGTCGCTTTTTTGGAATTTTTGGACCAACTTATGTCGTTCGAAATGATCTCAGCTACATTTTGATATACCACAACCCTACTTTTGGTGACTTAGATGACTTGGAATTCTTGCGCGTTGAGAGTTATGCCCCTTGATTAAGCGATTTCATCAAATATTGGGAAAACCGTCGCTTTTTTGGAATTTTTGGACCAACTTATGTCGTTCGAAATGATCTCAGCTACATTTTGATATACCACAACCCTACTTTTGGTGACTTAGATGACTTGGAATTCTTGCGCGTTGAGGGTTACGGGGCTTTAATAAGTGCGATTACGCCCAAATTAGCGAAAACCGGCACTTTTTTGGTCTTCGGAAATGGATAAAAGTTCTTCGTGATGGTCCCAGGAGCAATTAGATGGGTCACAACCCTATTTTTGCAACTTTGAAAATTTTAGTGGGTAAGAGTTATGCCCCTTGATTAAGCGATTTCATCAAATATTGGGAAAACCGTCGCTTTTTTGGAATTTTTGGACCAACTTATGTCGTTCGAAATGATCTCAGCTACATTTTGATATACCACAACCCTACTTTTGGTGACTTAGATGACTTGGAATTCTTGCGCGTTGAGAGTTATGCCCCTTGATTAAGCGATTTCATCAAATATTGGGAAAACCGTCGCTTTTTTGGAATTTTTGGACCAACTTATGTCGTTCGAAATGATCTCAGCTACATTTTGATATACCACAACCCTACTTTTGGTGACTTAGATGACTTGGAATTCTTGCGCGTTGAGGGTTACGGGGCTTTAATAAGTGCGATTACGCCCAAATTAGCGAAAACCGGCACTTTTTTGGTCTTCGGAAATGGATAAAAGTTCTTCGTGATGGTCCCAGGAGCAATTAGATGGGTCACAACCCTATTTTTGCAACTTTGAAAATTTTAGTGGGTAAGAGTTATGCCCCTTGATTAAGCGATTTCATCAAATATTGGGAAAACCGTCGCTTTTTTGGAATTTTTGGACCAACTTATGTCGTTCGAAATGATCTCAGCTACATTTTGATATACCACAACCCTACTTTTGGTGACTTAGATGACTTGGAATTCTTGCGCGTTGAGAGTTATGCCCCTTGATTAAGCGATTTCATCAAATATTGGGAAAACCGTCGCTTTTTTGGAATTTTTGGACCAACTTATGTCGTTCGAAATGATCTCAGCTACATTTTGATATACCACAACCCTACTTTTGGTGACTTAGATGACTTGGAATTCTTGCGCGTTGAGGGTTACGGGGCTTTAATAAGTGCGATTACGCCCAAATTAGCGAAAACCGGCACTTTTTTGGTCTTCGGAAATGGATAAAAGTTCTTCGTGATGGTCCCAGGAGCAATTAGATGGGTCACAACCCTATTTTTGCAACTTTGAAAATTTTAGTGGGTAAGAGTTATGCCCCTTGATTAAGCGATTTCATCAAATATTGGGAAAACCGTCGCTTTTTTGGAATTTTTGGACCAACTTATGTCGTTCGAAATGATCTCAGCTACATTTTGATATACCACAACCCTACTTTTGGTGACTTAGATGACTTGGAATTCTTGCGCGTTGAGAGTTATGCCCCTTGATTAAGCGATTTCATCAAATATTGGGAAAACCGTCGCTTTTTTGGAATTTTTGGACCAACTTATGTCGTTCGAAATGATCTCAGCTACATTTTGATATACCACAACCCTACTTTTGGTGACTTAGATGACTTGGAATTCTTGCGCGTTGAGGGTTACGGGGCTTTAATAAGTGCGATTACGCCCAAATTAGCGAAAACCGGCACTTTTTTGGTCTTCGGAAATGGATAAAAGTTCTTCGTGATGGTCCCAGGAGCAATTAGATGGGTCACAACCCTATTTTTGCAACTTTGAAAATTTTAGTGGGTAAGAGTTATGCCCCTTGATTAAGCGATTTCATCAAATATTGGGAAAACCGTCGCTTTTTTGGAATTTTTGGACCAACTTATGTCGTTCGAAATGATCTCAGCTACATTTTGATATACCACAACCCTACTTTTGGTGACTTAGATGACTTGGAATTCTTGCGCGTTGAGAGTTATGCCCCTTGATTAAGCGATTTCATCAAATATTGGGAAAACCGTCGCTTTTTTGGAATTTTTGGACCAACTTATGTCGTTCGAAATGATCTCAGCTACATTTTGATATACCACAACCCTACTTTTGGTGACTTAGATGACTTGGAATTCTTGCGCGTTGAGGGTTACGGGGCTTTAATAAGTGCGATTACGCCCAAATTAGCGAAAACCGGCACTTTTTTGGTCTTCGGAAATGGATAAAAGTTCTTCGTGATGGTCCCAGGAGCAATTAGATGGGTCACAACCCTATTTTTGCAACTTTGAAAATTTTAGTGGGTAAGAGTTATGCCCCTTGATTAAGCGATTTCATCAAATATTGGGAAAACCGTCGCTTTTTTGGAATTTTTGGACCAACTTATGTCGTTCGAAATGATCTCAGCTACATTTTGATATACCACAACCCTACTTTTGGTGACTTAGATGACTTGGAATTCTTGCGCGTTGAGAGTTATGCCCCTTGATTAAGCGATTTCATCAAATATTGGGAAAACCGTCGCTTTTTTGGAATTTTTGGACCAACTTATGTCGTTCGAAATGATCTCAGCTACATTTTGATATACCACAACCCTACTTTTGGTGACTTAGATGACTTGGAATTCTTGCGCGTTGAGGGTTACGGGGCTTTAATAAGTGCGATTACGCCCAAATTAGCGAAAACCGGCACTTTTTTGGTCTTCGGAAATGGATAAAAGTTCTTCGTGATGGTCCCAGGAGCAATTAGATGGGTCACAACCCTATTTTTGCAACTTTGAAAATTTTAGTGGGTAAGAGTTATGCCCCTTGATTAAGCGATTTCATCAAATATTGGGAAAACCGTCGCTTTTTTGGAATTTTTGGACCAACTTATGTCGTTCGAAATGATCTCAGCTACATTTTGATATACCACAACCCTACTTTTGGTGACTTAGATGACTTGGAATTCTTGCGCGTTGAGAGTTATGCCCCTTGATTAAGCGATTTCATCAAATATTGGGAAAACCGTCGCTTTTTTGGAATTTTTGGACCAACTTATGTCGTTCGAAATGATCTCAGCTACATTTTGATATACCACAACCCTACTTTTGGTGACTTAGATGACTTGGAATTCTTGCGCGTTGAGAGTTATGCCCCTTGATTAAGAGATTTCATCAAATATTGGGAAAACCGTCGCTTTTTTGGAATTTTTGGACCAACTTATGTCGTTCGAAATGATCTCAGCTACATTTTGATATACCACAACCCTACTTTTGGTGACTTAGATGACTTGGAATTCTTGCGCGTTGAGAGTTATGCCCCTTGATTAAGCGATTTCATCAAATATTGGGAAAACCGTCGCTTTTTTGGAATTTTTGGACCAACTTATGTCGTTCGAAATGATCTCAGCTACATTTTGATATACCACAACCCTACTTTTGGTGACTTAGATGACTTGGAATTCTTGCGCGTTGAGGGTTACGGGGCTTTAATAAGTGCGATTACGCCCAAATTAGCGAAAACCGGCACTTTTTTGGTCTTCGGAAATGGATAAAAGTTCTTCGTGATGGTCCCAGGAGCAATTAGATGGGTCACAACCCTATTTTTGCAACTTTGAAAATTTTAGTGGGTAAGAGTTATGCCCCTTGATTAAGCGATTTCATCAAATATTGGGAAAACCGTCGCTTTTTTGGAATTTTTGGACCAACTTATGTCGTTCGAAATGATCTCAGCTACATTTTGATATACCACAACCCTACTTTTGGTGACTTAGATGACTTGGAATTCTTGCGCGTTGAGGGTTACGGGGCTTTAATAAGTGCGATTACGCCCAAATTAGCGAAAACCGGCACTTTTTTGGTCTTCGGAAATGGATAAAAGTTCTTCGTGATGGTCCCAGGAGCAATTAGATGGGTCACAACCCTATTTTTGCAACTTTGAAAATTTTAGTGGGTAAGAGTTATGCCCCTTGATTAAGCGATTTCATCAAATATTGGGAAAACCGTCGCTTTTTTGGAATTTTTGGACCAACTTATGTCGTTCGAAATGATCTCAGCTACATTTTGATATACCACAACCCTACTTTTGGTGACTTAGATGACTTGGAATTCTTGCGCGTTGAGAGTTATGCCCCTTGATTAAGCGATTTCATCAAATATTGGGAAAACCGTCGCTTTTTTGGAATTTTTGGACCAACTTATGTCGTTCGAAATGATCTCAGCTACATTTTGATATACCACAACCCTACTTTTGGTGACTTAGATGACTTGGAATTCTTGCGCGTTGAGAGTTATGCCCCTTGATTAAGCGATTTCATCAAATATTGGGAAAACCGTCGCTTTTTTGGAATTTTTGGACCAACTTATGTCGTTCGAAATGATCTCAGCTACATTTTGATATACCACAACCCTACTTTTGGTGACTTAGATGACTTGGAATTCTTGCGCGTTGAGGGTTACGGGGCTTTAATAAGTGCGATTACGCCCAAATTAGCGAAAACCGGCACTTTTTTGGTCTTCGGAAATGGATAAAAGTTCTTCGTGATGGTCCCAGGAGCAATTAGATGGGTCACAACCCTATTTTTGCAACTTTGAAAATTTTAGTGGGTAAGAGTTATGCCCCTTGATTAAGCGATTTCATCAAATATTGGGAAAACCGTCGCTTTTTTGGAATTTTTGGACCAACTTATGTCGTTCGAAATGATCTCAGCTACATTTTGATATACCACAACCCTACTTTTGGTGACTTAGATGACTTGGAATTCTTGCGCGTTGAGAGTTATGCCCCTTGATTAAGCGATTTCATCAAATATTGGGAAAACCGTCGCTTTTTTGGAATTTTTGGACCAACTTATGTCGTTCGAAATGATCTCAGCTACATTTTGATATGCCACAACCCTACTTTTGGTGACTTAGATGACTTGGAATTCTTGCGCGTTGAGGGTTACGGGGCTTTAATAAGTGCGATTACGCCCAAATTAGCGAAAACCGGCACTTTTTTGGTCTTCGGAAATGGATAAAAGTTCTTCGTGATGGTCCCAGGAGCAATTAGATGGGTCACAACCCTATTTTTGCAACTTTGAAAATTTTAGTGGGTAAGAGTTATGCCCCTTGATTAAGCGATTTCATCAAATATTGGGAAAACCGTCGCTTTTTTGGAATTTTTGGACATACTTATGTCGTTCGAAATGATCTCAGCTACATTTTGATATACCACAACCCTACTTTTGGTGACTTAGATGACTTGGAATTCTTGCGCGTTGAGAGTTATGCCCCTTGATTAAGCGATTTCATCAAATATTGGGAAAACCGTCGCTTTTTTGGAATTTTTGGACCAACTTATGTCGTTCGAAATGATCTCAGCTACATTTTGATATACCACAACCCTACTTTTGGTGACTTAGATGACTTGGAATTCTTGCGCGTTGAGAGTTATGCCCCTTGATTAAGCGATTTCATCAAATATTGGGAAAACCGTCGCTTTTTTGGAATTTTTGGACCAACTTATGTCGTTCGAAATGATCTCAGCTACATTTTGATATACCACAACCCTACTTTTGGTGACTTAGATGACTTGGAATTCTTGCGCGTTGAGAGTTATGCCCCTTGATTAAGCGATTTCATCAAATATTGGGAAAACCGTCGCTTTTTTGGAATTTTTGGACCAACTTATGTCGTTCGAAATGATCTCAGCTACATTTTGATATACCACAACCCTACTTTTGGTGACTTAGATGACTTGGAATTCTTGCGCGTTGAGGGTTACGGGGCTTTAATAAGTGCGAATACGCCCAAATTAGCGAAAACCGGCACTTTTTTGGTCTTCGGAAATGGATAAAAGTTCTTCGTGATGGTCCCAGGAGCAATTAGATGGGTCACAACCCTATTTTTGCAACTTTGAAAATTTTAGTGGGTAAGAGTTATGCCCCTTGATTAAGCGATTTCATCAAATATTGGGAAAACCGTCGCTTTTTTGGAATTTTTGGACCAACTTATGTCGTTCGAAATGATCTCAGCTACATTTTGATATGCCACAACCCTACTTTTGGTGACTTAGATGACTTGGAATTCTTGCGCGTTGAGGGTTACGGGGCTTTAATAAGTGCGATTACGCCCAAATTAGCGAAAACCGGCACTTTTTTGGTCTTCGGAAATGGATAAAAGTTCTTCGTGATGGTCCCAGGAGCAATTAGATGGGTCACAACCCTATTTTTGCAACTTTGAAAATTTTAGTGGGTAAGAGTTATGCCCCTTGATTAAGCGATTTCATCAAATATTGGGAAAACCGTCGCTTTTTTGGAATTTTTGGACCAACTTATGTCGTTCGAAATGATCTCAGCTACATTTTGATATACCACAACCCTACTTTTGGTGACTTAGATGACTTGGAATTCTTGCGCGTTGAGAGTTATGCCCCTTGATTAAGCGATTTCATCAAATATTGGGAAAACCGTCGCTTTTTTGGAATTTTTGGACCAACTTATGTCGTTCGAAATGATCTCAGCTACATTTTGATATACCACAACCCTACTTTTGGTGACTTAGATGACTTGGAATTCTTGCGCGTTGAGGGTTACGGGGCTTTAATAAGTGCGATTACGCCCAAATTAGCGAAAACCTGCACTTTTTTGGTCTTCGGAAATGGATAAAAGTTCTTCGTGATGGTCCCAGGAGCAATTAGATGGGTCACAACCCTATTTTTGCAACTTTGAAAATTTTAGTGGGTAAGAGTTATGCCCCTTGATTAAGCGATTTCATCAAATATTGGGAAAACCGTCGCTTTTTTGGAATTTTTGGACCAACTTATGTCGTTCGAAATGATCTCAGCTACATTTTGATATACCACAACCCTACTTTTGGTGACTTAGATGACTTGGAATTCTTGCGCGTTGAGAGTTATGCCCCTTGATTAAGCGATTTCATCAAATATTGGGAAAACCTTCGCTTTTTTGGAATTTTTGGACCAACTTATGTCGTTCGAAATGATCTCAGCTACATTTTGATATACCACAACCCTACTTTTGGTGACTTAGATGACTTGGAATTCTTGCGCGTTGAGGGTTACGGGGCTTTAATAAGTGCGATTACGCCCAAATTAGCGAAAACCGGCACTTTTTTGGTCTTCGGAAATGGATAAAAGTTCTTCGTGATGGTCCCAGGAGCAATTAGATGGGTCACAACCCTATTTTTGCAACTTTGAAAATTTTAGTGGGTAAGAGTTATGCCCCTTGATTAAGCGATTTCATCAAATATTGGGAAAACCGTCGCTTTTTTGGAATTTTTGGACCAACTTATGTCGTTCGAAATGATCTCAGCTACATTTTGATATACCACAACCCTACTTTTGGTGACTTAGATGACTTGGAATTCTTGCGCGTTGAGAGTTATGCCCCTTGATTAAGCGATTTCATCAAATATTGGGAAAACCGTCGCTTTTTTGGAATTTTTGGACCAACTTATGTCGTTCGAAATGATCTCAGCTACATTTTGATATACCACAACCCTACTTTTGGTGACTTAGATGACTTGGAATTCTTGCGCGTTGAGGGTTACGGGGCTTTAATAAGTGCGATTACGCCCAAATTAGCGAAAACCGGCACTTTTTTGGTCTTCGGAAATGGATAAAAGTTCTTCGTGATGGTCCCAGGAGCAATTAGATGGGTCACAACCCTATTTTTGCAACTTTGAAAATTTTAGTGGGTAAGAGTTATGCCCCTTGATTAAGCGATTTCATCAAATATTGGGAAAACCGTCGCTTTTTTGGAATTTTTGGACCAACTTATGTCGTTCGAAATGATCTCAGCTACATTTTGATATACCACAACCCTACTTTTGGTGACTTAGATGACTTGGAATTCTTGCGCGTTGAGAGTTATGCCCCTTGATTAAGCGATTTCATCAAATATTGGGAAAACCGTCGCTTTTTTGGAATTTTTGGACCAACTTATGTCGTTCGAAATGATCTCAGCTACATTTTGATATGCCACAACCCTACTTTTGGTGACTTAGATGACTTGGAATTCTTGCGCGTTGAGGGTTACGGGGCTTTAATAAGTGCGATTACGCCCAAATTAGCGAAAACCTGCACTTTTTTGGTCTTCGGAAATGGATAAAAGTTCTTCGTGATGGTCCCAGGAGCAATTAGATGGGTCACAACCCTATTTTTGCAACTTTGAAAATTTTAGTGGGTAAGAGTTATGCCCCTTGATTAAGCGATTTCATCAAATATTGGGAAAACCGTCGCTTTTTTGGAATTTTTGGACCAACTTATGTCGTTCGAAATGATCTCAGCTACATTTTGATATACCACAACCCTACTTTTGGTGACTTAGATGACTTGGAATTCTTGCGCGTTGAGAGTTATGCCCCTTGATTAAGCGATTTCATCAAATATTGGGAAAACCTTCGCTTTTTTGGAATTTTTGGACCAACTTATGTCGTTCGAAATGATCTCAGCTACATTTTGATATACCACAACCCTACTTTTGGTGACTTAGATGACTTGGAATTCTTGCGCGTTGAGGGTTACGGGGCTTTAATAAGTGCGATTACGCCCAAATTAGCGAAAACCGGCACTTTTTTGGTCTTCGGAAATGGATAAAAGTTCTTCGTGATGGTCCCAGGAGCAATTAGATGGGTCACAACCCTATTTTTGCAACTTTGAAAATTTTAGTGGGTAAGAGTTATGCCCCTTGATTAAGCGATTTCATCAAATATTGGGAAAACCGTCGCTTTTTTGGAATTTTTGGACCAACTTATGTCGTTCGAAATGATCTCAGCTACATTTTGATATACCACAACCCTACTTTTGGTGACTTAGATGACTTGGAATTCTTGCGCGTTGAGAGTTATGCCCCTTGATTAAGCGATTTCATCAAATATTGGGAAAACCGTCGCTTTTTTGGAATTTTTGGACCAACTTATGTCGTTCGAAATGATCTCAGCTACATTTTGATATACCACAACCCTACTTTTGGTGACTTAGATGACTTGGAATTCTTGCGCGTTGAGGGTTACGGGGCTTTAATAAGTGCGATTACGCCCAAATTAGCGAAAACCGGCACTTTTTTGGTCTTCGGAAATGGATAAAAGTTCTTCGTGATGGTCCCAGGAGCAATTAGATGGGTCACAACCCTATTTTTGCAACTTTGAAAATTTTAGTGGGTAAGAGTTATGCCCCTTGATTAAGCGATTTCATCAAATATTGGGAAAACCGTCGCTTTTTTGGAATTTTTGGACCAACTTATGTCGTTCGAAATGATCTCAGCTACATTTTGATATACCACAACCCTACTTTTGGTGACTTAGATGACTTGGAATTCTTGCCCGTTGAGAGTTATGCCCCTTGATTAAGCGATTTCATCAAATATTGGGAAAACCGTCGCTTTTTTGGAATTTTTGGACCAACTTATGTCGTTCGAAATGATCTCAGCTACATTTTGATATACCACAACCCTACTTTTGGTGACTTAGATGACTTGGAATTCTTGCGCGTTGAGGGTTACGGGGCTTTAATAAGTGCGATTACACCCAAATTAGCGAAAACCGGCACTTTTTTGGTCTTCGGAAATGGATAAAAGTTCTTCGTGATGGTCCCAGGAGCAATTAGATGGGTCACAACCCTATTTTTGCAACTTTGAAAATTTTAGTGGGTAAGAGTTATGCCCCTTGATTAAGCGATTTCATCAAATATTGGGAAAACCGTCGCTTTTTTGGAATTTTTGGACCAACTTATGTCGTTCGAAATGATCTCAGCTACATTTTGATATACCACAACCCTACTTTTGGTGACTTAGATGACTTGGAATTCTTGCGCGTTGAGAGTTATGCCCCTTGATTAAGCGATTTCATCAAATATTGGGAAAACCGTCGCTTTTTTGGAATTTTTGGACCAACTTATGTCGTTCGAAATGATCTCAGCTACATTTTGATATACCACAACCCTACTTTTGGTGACTTAGATGACTTGGAATTCTTGCGCGTTGAGGGTTACGGGGCTTTAATAAGTGCGATTACGCCCAAATTAGCGAAAACCGGCACTTTTTTGGTCTTCGGAAATGGATAAAAGTTCTTCGTGATGGTCCCAGGAGCAATTAGATGGGTCACAACCCTATTTTTGCAACTTTGAAAATTTTAGTGGGTAAGAGTTATGCCCCTTGATTAAGCGATTTCATCAAATATTGGGAAAACCGTCGCTTTTTTGGAATTTTTGGACCAACTTATGTCGTTCGAAATGATCTCAGCTACATTTTGATATACCACAACCCTACTTTTGGTGACTTAGATGACTTGGAATTCTTGCGCGTTGAGAGTTATGCCCCTTGATTAAGCGATTTCATCAAATATTGGGAAAACCGTCGCTTTTTTGGAATTTTTGGACCAACTTATGTCGTTCGAAATGATCTCAGCTACATTTTGATATACCACAACCCTACTTTTGGTGACTTAGATGACTTGGAATTCTTGCGCGTTGAGGGTTACGGGGCTTTAATAAGTGCGATTACGCCCAAATTAGCGAAAACCGGCACTTTTTTGGTCTTCGGAAATGGATAAAAGTTCTTCGTGATGGTCCCAGGAGCAATTAGATGGGTCACAACCCTATTTTTGCAACTTTGAAAATTTTAGTGGGTAAGAGTTATGCCCCTTGATTAAGCGATTTCATCAAATATTGGGAAAACCGTCGCTTTTTTGGAATTTTTGGACCAACTTATGTCGTTCGAAATGATCTCAGCTACATTTTGATATACCACAACCCTACTTTTGGTGACTTAGATGACTTGGAATTCTTGCGCGTTGAGAGTTATGCCCCTTGATTAAGCGATTTCATCAAATATTGGGAAAACCGTCGCTTTTTTGGAATTTTTGGACCAACTTATGTCGTTCGAAATGATCTCAGCTACATTTTGATATACCACAACCCTACTTTTGGTGACTTAGATGACTTGGAATTCTTGCGCGTTGAGAGTTATGCCCCTTGATTAAGCGATTTCATCAAATATTGGGAAAACCGTCGCTTTTTTGGAATTTTTGGACCAACTTATGTCGTTCGAAATGATCTCAGCTACATTTTGATATACCACAACCCTACTTTTGGTGACTTAGATGACTTGGAATTCTTGCGCGTTGAGAGTTATGCCCCTTGATTAAGCGATTTCATCAAATATTGGGAAAACCGTCGCTTTTTTGGAATTTTTGGACCAACTTATGTCGTTCGAAATGATCTCAGCTACATTTTGATATACCACAACCCTACTTTTGGTGACTTAGATGACTTGGAATTCTTGCGCGTTGAGAGTTATGCCCCTTGATTAAGCGATTTCATCAAATATTGGGAAAACCGTCGCTTTTTTGGAATTTTTGGACCAACTTATGTCGTTCGAAATGATCTCAGCTACATTTTGATATGCCACAACCCTACTTTTGGTGACTTAGATGACTTGGAATTCTTGCGCGTTGAGGGTTACGGGGCTTTAATAAGTGCGATTACGCCCAAATTAGCGAAAACCGGCACTTTTTTGGTCTTCGGAAATGGATAAAAGTTCTTCGTGATGGTCCCAGGAGCAATTAGATGGGTCACAACCCTATTTTTGCAACTTTGAAAATTTTAGTGGGTAAGAGTTATGCCCCTTGATTAAGCGATTTCATCAAATATTGGGAAAACCGTCGCTTTTTTGGAATTTTTGGACCAACTTATGTCGTTCGAAATGATCTCAGCTACATTTTGATATACCACAACCCTACTTTTGGTGACTTAGATGACTTGGAATTCTTGCGCGTTGAGAGTTATGCCCCTTGATTAAGCGATTTCATCAAATATTGGGAAAACCGTCGCTTTTTTGGAATTTTTGGACCAACTTATGTCGTTCGAAATGATCTCAGCTACATTTTGATATACCACAACCCTACTTTTGGTGACTTAGATGACTTGGAATTCTTGCGCGTTGAGGGTTACGGGGCTTTAATAAGTGCGATTACGCCCAAATTAGCGAAAACCGGCACTTTTTTGGTCTTCGGAAATGGATAAAAGTTCTTCGTGATGGTCCCAGGAGCAATTAGATGGGTCACAACCCTATTTTTGCAACTTTGAAAATTTTAGTGGGTAAGAGTTATGCCCCTTGATTAAGCGATTTCATCAAATATTGGGAAAACCGTCGCTTTTTTGGAATTTTTGGACCAACTTATGTCGTTCGAAATGATCTCAGCTACATTTTGATATACCACAACCCTACTTTTGGTGACTTAGATGACTTGGAATTCTTGCGCGTTGAGAGTTATGCCCCTTGATTAAGCGATTTCATCAAATATTGGGAAAACCGTCGCTTTTTTGGAATTTTTGGACCAACTTATGTCGTTCGAAATGATCTCAGCTACATTTTGATATACCACAACCCTACTTTTGGTGACTTAGATGACTTGGAATTCTTGCGCGTTGAGAGTTATGCCCCTTGATTAAGCGATTTCATCAAATATTGGGAAAACCGTCGCTTTTTTGGAATTTTTGGACAAACTTATGTCGTTCGAAATGATCTCAGCTACATTTTGATATACCACAACCCTACTTTTGGTGACTTAGATGACTTGGAATTCTTGCGCGTTGAGAGTTATGCCCCTTGATTAAGCGATTTCATCAAATATTGGGAAAACCGTCGCTTTTTTGGAATTTTTGGACCAACTTATGTCGTTCGAAATGATCTCAGCTACATTTTGATATACCACAACCCTACTTTTGGTGACTTAGATGACTTGGAATTCTTGCGCGTTGAGAGTTATGCCCCTTGATTAAGCGATTTCATCAAATATTGGGAAAACCGTCGCTTTTTTGGAATTTTTGGACCAACTTATGTCGTTCGAAATGATCTCAGCTACATTTTGATATACCACAACCCTACTTTTGGTGACTTAGATGACTTGGAATTCTTGCGCGTTGAGGGTTACGGGGCTTTAATAAGTGCGATTACGCCCAAATTAGCGAAAACCGGCACTTTTTTGGTCTTCGGAAATGGATAAAAGTTCTTCGTGATGGTCCCAGGAGCAATTAGATGGGTCACAACCCTATTTTTGCAACTTTGAAAATTTTAGTGGGTAAGAGTTATGCCCCTTGATTAAGCGATTTCATCAAATATTGGGAAAACCGTCGCTTTTTTGGAATTTTTGGACCAACTTATGTCGTTCGAAATGATCTCAGCTACATTTTGATATACCACAACCCTACTTTTGGTGACTTAGATGACTTGGAATTCTTGCGCGTTGAGAGTTATGCCCCTTGATTAAGCGATTTCATCAAATATTGGGAAAACCGTCGCTTTTTTGGAATTTTTGGACCAACTTATGTCGTTCGAAATGATCTCAGCTACATTTTGATATACCACAACCCTACTTTTGGTGACTTAGATGACTTGGAATTCTTGCGCGTTGAGGGTTACGGGGCTTTAATAAGTGCGATTACGCCCAAATTAGCGAAAACCGGCACTTTTTTGGTCTTCGGAAATGGATAAAAGTTCTTCGTGATGGTCCCAGGAGCAATTAGATGGGTCACAACCCTATTTTTGCAACTTTGAAAATTTTAGTGGGTAAGAGTTATGCCCCTTGATTAAGCGATTTCATCAAATATTGGGAAAACCGTCGCTTTTTTGGAATTTTTGGACCAACTTATGTCGTTCGAAATGATCTCAGCTACATTTTGATATACCACAACCCTACTTTTGGTGACTTAGATGACTTGGAATTCTTGCGCGTTGAGAGTTATGCCCCTTGATTAAGCGATTTCATCAAATATTGAGAAAACCGTCGCTTTTTTGGAATTTTTGGACCAACTTATGTCGTTCGAAATGATCTCAGCTACATTTTGATATACCACAACCCTACTTTTGGTGACTTAGATGACTTGGAATTCTTGCGCGTTGAGAGTTATGCCCCTTGATTAAGCGATTTCATCAAATATTGGGAAAACCGTCGCTTTTTTGGAATTTTTGGACCAACTTATGTCGTTCGAAATGATCTCAGCTACATTTTGATATACCACAACCCTACTTTTGGTGACTTAGATGACTTGGAATTCTTGCGCGTTGAGAGTTATGCCCCTTGATTAAGCGATTTCATCAAATATTGGGAAAACCGTCGCTTTTTTGGAATTTTTGGACCAACTTATGTCGTTCGAAATGATCTCAGCTACATTTTGATATACCACAACCCTACTTTTGGTGACTTAGATGACTTGGAATTCTTGCGCGTTGAGAGTTATGCCCCTTGATTAAGCGATTTCATCAAATATTGGGAAAACCGTCGCTTTTTTGGAATTTTTGGACCAACTTATGTCGTTCGAAATGATCTCAGCTACATTTTGATATACCACAACCCTACTTTTGGTGACTTAGATGACTTGGAATTCTTGCTCGTTGAGGGTTACGGGGCTTTAATAAGTGCGATTACGCCCAAATTAGCGAAAACCGGCACTTTTTTGGTCTTCGGAAATGGATAAAAGTTCTTCGTGATGGTCCCAGGAGCAATTAGATGGGTCACAACCCTATTTTTGCAACTTTGAAAATTTTAGTGGGTAAGAGTTATGCCCCTTGATTAAGCGATTTCATCAAATATTGGGAAAACCGTCGCTTTTTTGGAATTTTTGGACCAACTTATGTCGTTCGAAATGATCTCAGCTACATTTTGATATACCACAACCCTACTTTTGGTGACTTAGATGACTTGGAATTCTTGCGCGTTGAGAGTTATGCCCCTTGATTAAGCGATTTCATCAAATATTGGGAAAACCGTCGCTTTTTTGGAATTTTTGGACCAACTTATGTCGTTCGAAATGATCTCAGCTACATTTTGATATACCACAACCCTACTTTTGGTGACTTAGATGACTTGGAATTCTTGCGCGTTGAGAGTTATGCCCCTTGATTAAGCGATTTCATCAAATATTGGGAAAACCGTCGCTTTTTTGGAATTTTTGGACAAACTTATGTCGTTCGAAATGATCTCAGCTACATTTTGATATACCACAACCCTACTTTTGGTGACTTAGATGACTTGGAATTCTTGCGCGTTGAGAGTTATGCCCCTTGATTAAGCGATTTCATCAAATATTGGGAAAACCGTCGCTTTTTTGGAATTTTTGGACCAACTTATGTCGTTCGAAATGATCTCAGCTACATTTTGATATACCACAACCCTACTTTTGGTGACTTAGATGACTTGGAATTCTTGCGCGTTGAGAGTTATGCCCCTTGATTAAGCGATTTCATCAAATATTGGGAAAACCGTCGCTTTTTTGGAATTTTTGGACCAACTTATGTCGTTCGAAATGATCTCAGCTACATTTTGATATACCACAACCCTACTTTTGTTGACTTAGATGACTTGGAATTCTTGCGCGTTGAGGGTTACGGGGCTTTAATAAGTGCGATTACGCCCAAATTAGCGAAAACCGGCACTTTTTTGGTCTTCGGAAATGGATAAAAGTTCTTCGTGATGGTCCCAGGAGCAATTAGATGGGTCACAACCCTATTTTTGCAACTTTGAAAATTTTAGTGGGTAAGAGTTATGCCCCTTGATTAAGCGATTTCATCAAATATTGGGAAAACCGTCGCTTTTTTGGAATTTTTGGACCAACTTATGTCGTTCGAAATGATCTCAGCTACATTTTGATATACCACAACCCTACTTTTGGTGACTTAGATGACTTGGAATTCTTGCGCGTTGAGAGTTATGCCCCTTGATTAAGCGATTTCATCAAATATTGGGAAAACCGTCGCTTTTTTGGAATTTTTGGACCAACTTATGTCGTTCGAAATGATCTCAGCTACATTTTGATATACCACAACCCTACTTTTGGTGACTTAGATGACTTGGAATTCTTGCGCGTTGAGGGTTACGGGGCTTTAATAAGTGCGATTACGCCCAAATTAGCGAAAACCGGCACTTTTTTGGTCTTCGGAAATGGATAAAAGTTCTTCGTGATGGTCCCAGGAGCAATTAGATGGGTCACAACCCTATTTTTGCAACTTTGAAAATTTTAGTGGGTAAGAGTTATGCCCCTTGATTAAGCGATTTCATCAAATATTGGGAAAACCGTCGCTTTTTTGGAATTTTTGGACCAACTTATGTCGTTCGAAATGATCTCAGCTACATTTTGATATACCACAACCCTACTTTTGGTGACTTAGATGACTTGGAATTCTTGCGCGTTGAGAGTTATGCCCCTTGATTAAGCGATTTCATCAAATATTGGGAAAACCGTTGCTTTTTTGGAATTTTTGGACCAACTTATGTCGTTCGAAATGATCTCAGCTACATTTTGATATACCACAACCCTACTTTTGGTGACTTAGATGACTTGGAATTCTTGCGCGTTGAGAGTTATGCCCCTTGATTAAGCGATTTCATCAAATATTGGGAAAACCGTCGCTTTTTTGGAATTTTTGGACCAACTTATGTCGTTCGAAATGATCTCAGCTACATTTTGATATACCACAACCCTACTTTTGGTGACTTAGATGACTTGGAATTCTTGCGCGTTGAGGGTTACGGGGCTTTAATAAGTGCGATTACGCCCAAATTAGCGAAAACCGGCACTTTTTTGGTCTTCGGAAATGGATAAAAGTTCTTCGTGATGGTCCCAGGAGCAATTAGATGGGTCACAACCCTATTTTTGCAACTTTGAAAATTTTAGTGGGTAAGAGTTATGCCCCTTGATTAAGCGATTTCATCAAATATTGGGAAAACCGTCGCTTTTTTGGAATTTTTGGACCAACTTATGTCGTTCGAAATGATCTCAGCTACATTTTGATATACCACAACCCTACTTTTGGTGACTTAGATGACTTGGAATTCTTGCGCGTTGAGAGTTATGCCCCTTGATTAAGCGATTTCATCAAATATTGGGAAAACCGTCGCTTTTTTGGAATTTTTGGACCAACTTATGTCGTTCGAAATGATCTCAGCTACATTTTGATATACCACAACCCTACTTTTGGTGACTTAGATGACTTGGAATTCTTGCGCGTTGAGAGTTATGCCCCTTGATTAAGCGATTTCATCAAGTATTGGGAAAACCGTCGCTTTTTTGGAATTTTTGGACCAACTTATGTCGTTCGAAATGATCTCAGCTACATTTTGATATACCACAACCCTACTTTTGGTGACTTAGATGACTTGGAATTCTTGCGCGTTGAGGGTTACGGGGCTTTAATAAGTGCGATTACGCCCAAATTAGCGAAAACCGGCACTTTTTTGGTCTTCGGAAATGGATAAAAGTTCTTCGTGATGGTCCCAGGAGCAATTAGATGGGTCACAACCCTATTTTTGCAACTTTGAAAATTTTAGTGGGTAAGAGTTATGCCCCTTGATTAAGCGATTTCATCAAATATTGGGAAAACCGTCGCTTTTTTGGAATTTTTGGACCAACTTATGTCGTTCGAAATGATCTCAGCTACATTTTGATATACCACAACCCTACTTTTGGTGACTTAGATGACTTGGAATTCTTGCGCGTTGAGAGTTATGCCCCTTGATTAAGCGATTTCATCAAATATTGGGAAAACCGTCGCTTTTTTGGATTTTTTTGGACCAACTTATGTCGTTCGAAATGATCTCAGCTACATTTTGATATACCACAACCCTACTTTTGGTGACTTAGATGACTTGGAATTCTTGCGCGTTGAGGGTTACAGGGCTTTAATAAGTGCGATTACGCCCAAATTAGCGAAAACCGGCACTTTTTTGGTCTTTGGAAATGGATAAAAGTTCTTCGTGATGGTCCCAGGAGCAATTAGATGGGTCACAACCCTATTTTTGCAACTTTGAAAATTTTAGTGGGTAAGAGTTATGCCCCTTGATTAAGCGATTTCATCAAATATTGGGAAAACCGTCGCTTTTTTGGAATTTTTGGACCAACTTATGTCGTTCGAAATGATCTCAGCTACATTTTGATATACCACAACCCTACTTTTGGTGACTTAGATGACTTGGAATTCTTGCGCGTTGAGGGTTACAGGGCTTTAATAAGTGCGATTACGCCCAAATTAGCGAAAACCGGCACTTTTTTGGTCTTTGGAAATGGATAAAAGTTCTTCGTGATGGTCCCAGGAGCAATTAGATGGGTCACAACCCTATTTTTGCAACTTTGAAAATTTTAGTGGGTAAGAGTTATGCCCCTTGATTAAGCGATTTCATCAAATATTGGGAAAACCGTCGCTTTTTTGGAATTTTTGGACCAACTTATGTCGTTCGAAATGATCTCAGCTACATTTTGATATACCACAACCCTACTTTTGGTGACTTAGATGACTTGGAATTCTTGCGCGTTGAGAGTTATGCCCCTTGATTAAGCGATTTCATCAAATATTGGGAAAACCGTCGCTTTTTTTGGAATTTTTGGACCAACTTATGTCGTTCGAAATGATCTCAGCTACATTTTGATATACCACAACCCTACTTTTGGTGACTTAGATGACTTGGAATTCTTGCGCGTTGAGAGTTATGCCCCTTGATTAAGCGATTTCATCAAATATTGGGAAAACCGTCGCTTTTTTGGAATTTTTGGACCAACTTATGTCGTTCGAAATGATCTCAGCTACATTTTGATATACCACAACCCTACTTTTGGTGACTTAGATGACTTGGAATTCTTGCGCGTTGAGGGTTACGGGGCTTTAATAAGTGCGATTACGCCCAAATTAGCGAAAACCGGCACTTTTTTGGTCTTCGGAAATGGATAAAAGTTCTTCGTGATGGTCCCAGGAGCAATTAGATGGGTCACAACCCTATTTTTGCAACTTTGAAAATTTTAGTGGGTAAGAGTTATGCCCCTTGATTAAGCGATTTCATCAAATATTGGGAAAACCGTCGCTTTTTTGGAATTTTTGGACCAACTTATGTCGTTCGAAATGATCTCAGCTACATTTTGATATACCACAACCCTACTTTTGGTGACTTAGATGACTTGGAATTCTTGCGCGTTGAGAGTTATGCCCCTTGATTAAGCGATTTCATCAAATATTGGGAAAACCGTCGCTTTTTTGGATTTTTTTGGACCAACTTATGTCGTTCGAAATGATCTCAGCTACATTTTGATATACCACAACCCTACTTTTGGTGACTTAGATGACTTGGAATTCTTGCGCGTTGAGGGTTACAGGGCTTTAATAAGTGCGATTACGCCCAAATTAGCGAAAACCGGCACTTTTTTGGTCTTCGGAAATGGATAAAAGTTCTTCGTGATGGTCCCAGGAGCAATTAGATGGGTCACAACCCTATTTTTGCAACTTTGAAAATTTTAGTGGGTAAGAGTTATGCCCCTTGATTAAGCGATTTCATCAAATATTGGGAAAACCGTCGCTTTTTTGGAATTTTTGGACCAACTTATGTCGTTCGAAATGATCTCAGCTACATTTTGATATACCACAACCCTACTTTTGGTGACTTAGATGACTTGGAATTCTTGCGCGTTGAGAGTTATGCCCCTTGATTAAGCGATTTCATCAAATATTGGGAAAACCGTCGCTTTTTTGGAATTTTTGGACCAACTTATGTCGT
This sequence comes from Steromphala cineraria, assembly GCA_916613615.1. Lineage (NCBI taxonomy): Eukaryota > Metazoa > Mollusca > Gastropoda > Trochida > Trochidae > Steromphala > Steromphala cineraria. The sequence continues at coordinate 27,506,630 of OU744726.1, read as the reverse complement.
TCAAAATGATCTCAGCTACATTTTGATATACCACAACCCTACTTTTGGTGACTTAGATGACTTGGAATTCTTGCGCGTTGAGGGTTACGGGGCTTTAATAAGTGCGATTACGCCCAAATTAGCGAAAACCGGCACTTTTTTGGTCTTCGGAAATGGATAAAAGTTCTTCGTGATGGTCCCAGGAGCAATTAGATGGGTCACAACCCTATTTTTGCAACTTTGAAAATTTTAGTGGGTAAGAGTTATGCCCCTTGATTAAGCGATTTCATCAAATATTGGGAAAACCGTCGCTTTTTTGGAATTTTTGGACCAACTTATGTCGTTCGAAATGATCTCAGCTACATTTTGATATACCACAACCCTACTTTTGGTGACTTAGATGACTTGGAATTCTTGCGCGTTGAGAGTTATGCCCCTTGATTAAGCGATTTCATCAAATATTGGGAAAACCGTCGCTTTTTTGGATTTTTTTGGACCAACTTATGTCGTTCGAAATGATCTCAGCTACATTTTGATATACCACAACCCTACTTTTGGTGACTTAGATGACTTGGAATTCTTGCGCGTTGAGAGTTATGCCCCTTGATTAAGCGATTTCATCAAATATTGGGAAAACCGTCGCTTTTTTGGAATTTTTGGACCAACTTATGTCGTTCGAAATGATCTCAGCTACATTTTGATATACCACAACCCTACTTTTGGTGACTTAGATGACTTGGAATTCTTGCGCGTTGAGGGTTACGGGGCTTTAATAAGTGCGATTACGCCCAAATTACGAAAACCGGCACTTTTTTGGTCTTCGGAAATGGATAAAAGTTCTTCGTGATGGTCCCAGGAGCAATTAGATGGGTCACAACCCTATTTTTGCAACTTTGAAAATTTTAGTGGGTAAGAGTTATGCCCCTTGATTAAGCGATTTCATCAAATATTGGGAAAACCGTCGCTTTTTTGGAATTTTTGGACCAACTTATGTCGTTCGAAATGATCTCAGCTACATTTTGATATACCACAACCCTACTTTTGGTGACTTAGATGACTTGGAATTCTTGCGCGTTGAGAGTTATGCCCCTTGATTAAGCGATTTCATCAAATATTGGGAAAACCGTCGCTTTTTTGGATTTTTTTGGACCAACTTATGTCGTTCGAAATGATCTCAGCTACATTTTGATATACCACAACCCTACTTTTGGTGACTTAGATGACTTGGAATTCTTGCGCGTTGAGAGTTATGCCCCTTGATTAAGCGACTTCATCAAATATTGGGAAAACCGTCGCTTTTTTGGAATTTTTGGACCAACTTATGTCGTTCGAAATGATCTCAGCTACATTTTGATATACCACAACCCTACTTTTGGTGACTTAGATGACTTGGAATTCTTGCGCGTTGAGGGTTACGGGGCTTTAATAAGTGCGATTACGCCCAAATTAGCGAAAACCGGCACTTTTTTGGTCTTCGGAAATGGATAAAAGTTCTTCGTGATGGTCCCAGGAGCAATTAGATGGGTCACAACCCTATTTTTGCAACTTTGAAAATTTTAGTGGGTAAGAGTTATGCCCCTTGATTAAGCGATTTCATCAAATATTGGGAAAACCGTCGCTTTTTTGGAATTTTTGGACCAACTTATGTCGTTCGAAATGATCTCAGCTACATTTTGATATACCACAACCCTACTTTTGGTGACTTAGATGACTTGGAATTCTTGCGCGTTGAGAGTTATGCCCCTTGATTAAGCGATTTCATCAAATATTGGGAAAACCGTCGCTTTTTTGGAATTTTTGGACCAACTTATGTCGTTCGAAATGATCTCAGCTACATTTTGATATACCACAACCCTACTTTTGGTGACTTAGATGACTTGGAATTCTTGCGCGTTGAGGGTTACGAGGCTTCATCAAATATTGGGAAAACCGTCGCTTTTTTGGAATTTTTGGACCAACTTATGTCGTTCGAAATGATCTCAGCTACATTTTGATATACCACAACCCTACTTTTGGTGACTTAGATGACTTGGAATTCTTGCGCGTTGAGGGTTACGGGGCTTTAATAAGTGCGATTACGCCCAAATTAGCGAAAACCGGCACTTTTTTGGTCTTCGGAAATGGATAAAAGTTCTTCGTGATGGTCCCAGGAGCAATTAGATGGGTCACAACCCTATTTTTGCAACTTTGAAAATTTTAGTGGGTAAGAGTTATGCCCCTTGATTAAGCGATTTCATCAAATATTGGGAAAACCGTCGCTTTTTTTGAATTTTTGGACCAACTTATGTCGTTCGAAATGATCTCAGCTACATTTTGATATACCACAACCCTACTTTTGGTGACTTAGATGACTTGGAATTCTTGCGCGTTGAGAGTTATGCCCCTTGATTAAGCGATTTCATCAAATATTGGGAAAACCGTCGCTTTTTTGGAATTTTTGGACCAACTTATGTCGTTCGAAATGATCTCAGCTACATTTTGATATACCACAACCCTACTTTTGGTGACTTAGATGACTTGGAATTCTTGCGCGTTGAGGGTTACGGGGCTTTAATAAGTGCGATTACGCCCAAATTAGCGAAAACCGGCACTTTTTTGGTCTTCGGAAATGGATAAAAGTTCTTCGTGATGGTCCCAGGAGCAAATAGATGGGTCACAACCCTATTTTTGCAACTTTGAAAATTTTAGTGGGTAAGAGTTATGCCCCTTGATTAAGCGATTTCATCAAATATTGGGAAAACCGTCGCTTTTTTGGAATTTTTGGACCAACTTATGTCGTTCGAAATGATCTCAGCTACATTTTGATATACCACAACCCTACTTTTGGTGACTTAGATGACTTGGAATTCTTGCGCGTTGAGAGTTATGCCCCTTGATTAAGCGATTTCATCAAATATTGGGAAAACCGTCGCTTTTTTGGAATTTTTGGACCAACTTATGTCGTTCGAAATGATCTCAGCTACATTTTGATATAACACAACCCTACTTTTGGTGACTTAGATGACTTGGAATTCTTGCGCGTTGAGGGTTACGGGGCTTTAATAAGTGCGATTACGCCCAAATTAGCGAAAACCGGCACTTTTTTGGTCTTCGGAAATGGATAAAAGTTCTTCGTGATGGTCCCAGGAGCAATTAGATGGGTCACAACCCTATTTTTGCAACTTTGAAAATTTTAGTGGGTAAGAGTTATGCCCCTTGATTAAGCGATTTCATCAAATATTGGGAAAACCGTCGCTTTTTTGGAATTTTTGGACCAACTTATGTCGTTCGAAATGATCTCAGCTACATTTTGATATACCACAACCCTACTTTTGGTGACTTAGATGACTTGGAATTCTTGCGCGTTGAGAGTTATGCCCCTTGATTAAGCGATTTCATCAAATATTGGGAAAACCGTCGCTTTTTTGGAATTTTTGGACCAACTTATGTCGTTCGAAATGATCTCAGCTACATTTTGATATACCACAACCCTACTTTTGGTGACTTAGATGACTTGGAATTCTTGCGCGTTGAGGGTTACGGGGCTTTAATAAGTGCGATTACGCCCAAATTAGCGAAAACCGGCACTTTTTTGGTCTTCGGAAATGGATAAAAGTTCTTCGTGATGGTCCCAGGAGCAATTAGATGGGTCACAACCCTATTTTTGCAACTTTGAAAATTTTAGTGGGTAAGAGTTATGCCCCTTGATTAAGCGATTTCATCAAATATTGGGAAAACCGTCGCTTTTTTGGAATTTTTGGACCAACTTATGTCGTTCGAAATGATCTCAGCTACATTTTGATATACCACAACCCTACTTTTGGTGACTTAGATGACTTGGAATTCTTGCGCGTTGAGAGTTATGCCCCTTGATTAAGCGATTTCATCAAATATTGGGAAAACCGTCGCTTTTTTGGAATTTTTGGACCAACTTATGTCGTTCGAAATGATCTCAGCTACATTTTGATATACCACAACCCTACTTTTGGTGACTTAGATGACTTGGAATTCTTGCGCGTTGAGAGTTATGCCCCTTGATTAAGCGATTTCATCAAATATTGGGAAAACCGTCGCTTTTTTGGAATTTTTGGACCAACTTATGTCGTTCGAAATGATCTCAGCTACATTTTGATATACCACAACCCTACTTTTGGTGACTTAGATGACTTGGAATTCTTGCGAGTTGAGGGTTACGGGGTTTTAATAAGTGCGATTACGCCCAAATTAGCGAAAACCGGCACTTTTTTGGTCTTCGGAAATGGATAAAAGTTCTTCGTGATGGTCCCAGGAGCAATTAGATGGGTCACAACCCTATTTTTGCAACTTTGAAAATTTTAGTGGGTAAGAGTTATGCCCCTTGATTAAGCGATTTCATCAAATATTGGGAAAACCGTCGCTTTTTTTGAATTTTTGGACCAACTTATGTCGTTCGAAATGATCTCAGCTACATTTTGATATACCACAACCCTACTTTTGGTGACTTAGATGACTTGGAATTCTTGCGCGTTGAGAGTTATGCCCCTTGATTAAGCGATTTCATCAAATATTGGGAAAACCGTCGCTTTTTTGGAATTTTTGGACCAACTTATGTCGTTCGAAATGATCTCAGCTACATTTTGATATACCACAACCCTACTTTTGGTGACTTAGATGACTTGGAATTCTTGCGCGTTGAGGGTTACGGGGCTTTAATAAGTGCGATTACGCCCAAATTAGCGAAAACCGGCACTTTTTTGGTCTTCGGAAATGGATAAAAGTTCTTCGTGATGGTCCCAGGAGCAAATAGATGGGTCACAACCCTATTTTTGCAACTTTGAAAATTTTAGTGGGTAAGAGTTATGCCCCTTGATTAAGCGATTTCATCAAATATTGGGAAAACCGTCGCTTTTTTGGAATTTTTGGACCAACTTATGTCGTTCGAAATGATCTCAGCTACATTTTGATATACCACAACCCTACTTTTGGTGACTTAGATGACTTGGAATTCTTGCGCGTTGAGGGTTACGGGGCTTTAATAAGTGCGATTACGCCCAAATTAGCGAAAACCGGCACTTTTTTGGTCTTCGGAAATGGATAAAAGTTCTTCGTGATGGTCCAAGGAGCAATTAGATGGGTCACAACCCTATTTTTGCAACTTTGAAAATTTTAGTGGGTAAGAGTTATGCCCCTTGATTAAGCGATTTCATCAAATATTGGGAAAACCGTCGCTTTTTTGGAATTTTTGGACCAACTTATGTCGTTCGAAATGATCTCAGCTACATTTTGATATACCACAACCCTACTTTTGGTGACTTAGATGACTTGGAATTCTTGCGCGTTGAGAGTTATGCCCCTTGATTAAGCGATTTCATCAAATATTGGGAAAACCGTCGCTTTTTTGGAATTTTTGGACCAACTTATGTCGTTCGAAATGATCTCAGCTACATTTTGATATACCACAACCCTACTTTTGGTGACTTAGATGACTTGGAATTCTTGCGCGTTGAGGGTTACGGGGCTTTAATAAGTGCGATTACGCCCAAATTAGCGAAAACCGGCACTTTTTTGGTCTTCGGAAATGGATAAAAGTTCTTCGTGATGGTCCCAGGAGCAATTAGATGGGTCACAACCCTATTTTTGCAACTTTGAAAATTTTAGTGGGTAAGAGTTATGCCCCTTGATTAAGCGATTTCATCAAATATTGGGAAAACCGTCGCTTTTTTGGAATTTTTGGACCAACTTATGTCGTTCGAAATGATCTCAGCTACATTTTGATATACCACAACCCTACTTTTGGTGACTTAGATGACTTGGAATTCTTGCGCGTTGAGAGTTATGCCCCTTGATTAAGCGATTTCATCAAATATTGGGAAAACCATTGCTTTTTTGGAATTTTGGACCAACTTATGTCGTTCGAAATGATCTCAGCTACATTTTGATATACCACAACCCTACTTTTGGTGACTTAGATGACTTGGAATTCTTGCGCGTTGAGAGTTATGCCCCTTGATTAAGCGATTTCATCAAATATTGGGAAAACCGTCGCTTTTTTGGAATTTTTGGACCAACTTATGTCGTTCGAAATGATCTCAGCTACATTTTGATATACCACAACCCTACTTTTGGTGACTTAGATGACTTGGAATTCTTGCGCGTTGAGAGTTATGCCCCTTGATTAAGCGATTTCATCAAATATTGGGAAAACCGTCGCTTTTTTGGAATTTTTGGACCAACTTATGTCGTTCGAAATGATCTCAGCTACATTTTGATATACCACAACCCTACTTTTGGTGACTTAGATGACTTGGAATTCTTGCGCGTTGAGGGTTACGGGGCTTTAATAAGTGCGATTACGCCCAAATTAGCGAAAACTGGCACTTTTTTGGTCTTCGGAAATGGATAAAAGTTCTTCGTGATGGTCCCAGGAGCAATTAGATGGGTCACAACCCTATTTTTGCAACTTTGAAAATTTTAGTGGGTAAGAGTTATGCCCCTTGATTAAGCGATTTCATCAAATATTGGTAAAAACCGTCGCTTTTTTGGAATTTTTGGACCAACTTATGTCGTTCGAAATGATCTCAGCTACATTTTGATATACCACAACCCTACTTTTGGTGACTTAGATGACTTGGAATTCTTGCGCGTTGAGAGTTATGCCCCTTGATTAAGCGATTTCATCAAATATTGGGAAAACCGTCGCTTTTTTGGAATTTTTGGACCAACTTATGTCGTTCGAAATGATCTCAGCTACATTTTGATATACCACAACCCTACTTTTGGTGACTTAGATGACTTGGAATTCTTGCGCGTTGAGGGTTACGGGGCTTTAATAAGTGCGATTACGCCCAAATTAGCGAAAAAACGGCACTTTTTTGGTCTTCGGAAATGGATAAAAGTTCTTCGTGATGGTCCCAGGAGCAATTAGATGGGTCACAACCCTATTTTTGCAACTTTGAAAATTTTAGTGGGTAAGAGTTATGCCCCTTGATTAAGCGATTTCATCAAATATTGGGAAAACAGTCGCTTTTTTGGAATTTTTGGACCAACTTATGTCGTTCGAAATGATCTCAGCTACATTTTGATATACCACAACCCTACTTTTGGTGACTTAGATGACTTGGAATTCTTGCGCGTTGAGAGTTATGCCCCTTGATTAAGCGATTTCATCAAATATTGGGAAAACCGTCGCTTTTTTGGAATTTTTGGACCAACTTATGTCGTTCGAAATTATCTCAGCTACATTTTGATATACCACAACCCTACTTTTGGTGACTTAGATGACTTGGAATTCTTGCGCGTTGAGAGTTATGCCCCTTGATTAAGCGATTTCATCAAATATTGGGAAAACCGTCGCTTTTTTGGAATTTTTGGACCAACTTATGTCGTTCGAAATGATCTCAGCTACATTTTGATATACCACAACCCTACTTTTGGTGACTTAGATGACTTGGAATTCTTGCGCGTTGAGGGTTACGGGGCTTTAATAAGTGCGATTACGCCCAAATTAGCGAAAACCGGCACTTTTTTGGTCTTCGGAAATGGATAAAAGTTCTTCGTGATGGTCCCAGGAGCAATTAGATGGGTCACAACCCTATTTTTGCAACTTTGAAAATTTTAGTGGGTAAGAGTTATGCCCCTTGATTAAGCGATTTCATCAAATATTGGGAAAACCGTCGCTTTTTTGGAATTTTTGGACCAACTTATATATGTCGTTCGAAATGATCTCAGCTACATTTTGATATACCACAACCCTACTTTTGGTGACTTAGATGACTTGGAATTCTTGCGCGTTGAGAGTTATGCCCCTTGATTAAGCGATTTCATCAAATATTGGGAAAACCGTCGCTTTTTTGGAATTTTTGGACCAACTTATGTCGTTCGAAATGATCTCAGCTACATTTTGATATACCACAACCCTACTTTTGGTGACTTAGATGACTTGGAATTCTTGCGCGTTGAGAGTTATGCCCCTTGATTAAGCGATTTCATCAAATATTGGGAAAACCGTCGCTTTTTTGGAATTTTTGGACCAACTTATGTCGTTCGAAATGATCTCAGCTACATTTTGATATACCACAACCCTACTTTTGGTGACTTAGATGACTTGGAATTCTTGCGCGTTGAGAGTTATGCCCCTTGATTAAGCGATTTCATCAAATATTGGGAAAACCGTCGCTTTTTTGGAATTTTTGGACCAACTTATGTCGTTCGAAATGATCTCAGCTACATTTTGATATACCACAACCCTACTTTTGGTGACTTAGATGACTTGGAATTCTTGCGCGTTGAGAGTTATGCCCCTTGATTAAGCGATTTCATCAAATATTGGGAAAACCGTCGCTTTTTTGGAATTTTTGGACCAACTTATGTCGTTCGAAATGATCTCAGCTACATTTTGATATACCACAACCCTACTTTTGGTGACTTAGATGACTTGGAATTCTTGCGCGTTGAGGGTTACGGGGCTTTAATAAGTGCGATTACGCCCAAATTAGCGAAAACCGGCACTTTTTTGGTCTTCGGAAATGGATAAAAGTTCTTCGTGATGGTCCCAGGAGCAATTAGATGGGTCACAACCCTATTTTTGCAACTTTGAAAATTTTAGTGGGTAAGAGTTATGCCCCTTGATTAAGCGATTTCATCAAATATTGGGAAAACCGTCGCTTTTTTGGAATTTTTGGACCAACTTATGTCGTTCGAAATGATCTCAGCTACATTTTGATATACCACAACCCTACTTTTGGTGACTTAGATGACTTGGAATTCTTGCGCGTTGAGAGTTATGCCCCTTGATTAAGCGATTTCATCAAATATTGGGAAAACCGTCGCTTTTTTGGAATTTTTGGACCAACTTATGTCGTTCGAAATGATCTCAGCTACATTTTGATATACCACAACCCTACTTTTGGTGACTTAGATGACTTGGAATTCTTGCGCGTTGAGAGTTATGCCCCTTGATTAAGCGATTTCATCAAATATTGGGAAAACCGTCGCTTTTTTGGAATTTTTGGACCAACTTATGTCGTTCGAAATGATCTCAGCTACATTTTGATATGCCACAACCCTACTTTTGGTGACTTAGATGACTTGGAATTCTTGCGCGTTGAGGGTTACGGGGCTTTAATAAGTGCGATTACGCCCAAATTAGCGAAAAACGGCACTTTTTTGGTCTTCGGAAATGGATAAAAGTTCTTCGTGATGGTCCCAGGAGCAATTAGATGGGTCACAACCCTATTTTTGCAACTTTGAAAATTTTAGTGGGTAAGAGTTATGCCCCTTGATTAAGCGATTTCATCAAATATTGGGAAAACCGTCGCTTTTTTGGAATTTTTGGACCAACTTATGTCGTTCGAAATGATCTCAGCTACATTTTGATATACCACAACCCTACTTTTGGTGACTTAGATGACTTGGAATTCTTGCGCGTTGAGAGTTATGCCCCTTGATTAAGCGATTTCATCAAATATTGGGAAAACCGTCGCTTTTTTGGAATTTTTGGACCAACTTATGTCGTTCGAAATGATCTCAGCTACATTTTGATATACCACAACCCTACTTTTGGTGACTTAGATGACTTGGAATTCTTGCGCGTTGAGAGTTATGCCCCTTGATTAAGCGATTTCATCAAATATTGGGAAAACCGTCGCTTTTTTGGAATTTTTGGACCAACTTATGTCGTTCGAAATGATCTCAGCTACATTTTGATATACCACAACCCTACTTTTGGTGACTTAGATGACTTGGAATTCTTGCGCGTTGAGGGTTACGGGGCTTTAATAAGTGCGATTACGCCCAAATTAGCGAAAACCGGCATTTTTTTGGTCTTCGGAAATGGATAAAAGTTCTTCGTGATGGTCCCAGGAGCAATTAGATGGGTCACAACCCATTTTTTGCAACTTTGAAAATTTTAGTGGGTAAGAGTTATGCCCCTTGATTAAGCGATTTCATCAAATATTGGGAAAACCGTCGCTTTTTTGGAATTTTTGGACCAACTTATATATGTCGTTCGAAATGATCTCAGCTACATTTTGATATACCACAACCCTACTTTTGGTGACTTAGATGACTTGGAATTCTTGCGCGTTGAGAGTTATGCCCCTTGATTAAGCGATTTCATCAAATATTGGGAAAACCGTCGCTTTTTTGGAATTTTTGGACAACTTATGTCGTTCGAAATGATCTCAGCTACATTTTGATATACCACAACCCTACTTTTGGTGACTTAGATGACTTGGAATTCTTGCGCGTTGAGAGTTATGCCCCTTGATTAAGCGATTTCATCAAATATTGGGAAAACCGTCGCTTTTTTGGAATTTTTGGACCAACTTATGTCGTTCGAAATTATCTCAGCTACATTTTGATATACCACAACCCTACTTTTGGTGACTTAGATGACTTGGAATTCTTGCGCGTTGAGAGTTATGCCCCTTGATTAAGCGATTTCATCAAATATTGGGAAAACCGTCGCTTTTTTGGAATTTTTGGACCAACTTATGTCGTTCGAAATGATCTCAGCTACATTTTGATATACCACAACCCTACTTTTGGTGACTTAGATGACTTGGAATTCTTGCGCGTTGAGAGTTATGCCCCTTGATTAAGCGATTTCATCAAATATTGGGAAAACCGTCGCTTTTTTGGAATTTTTGGACCAACTTATGTCGTTCGAAATGATCTCAGCTACATTTTGATATACCACAACCCTACTTTTGGTGACTTAGATGACTTGGAATTCTTGCGCGTTGAGGGTTACGGGGCTTTAATAAGTGCGATTACGCCCAAATTAGCGAAAACCGGCACTTTTTTGGTCTTCGGAAATGGATAAAAGTTCTTTGTGATGGTCCCAGGAGCAATTAGATGGGTCACAACCCTATTTTTGCAACTTTGAAAATTTTAGTGGGTAAGAGTTATGCCCCTTGATTAAGCGATTTCATCAAATATTGGGAAAACCGTCGCTTTTTGGGAATTTTTGGACCAACTTATGTCGTTCGAAATGATCTCAGCTACATTTTGATATACCACAACCCTACTTTTGGTGACTTAGATGACTTGGAATTCTTGCGCGTTGAGAGTTATGCCCCTTGATTAAGCGATTTCATCAAATATTGGGAAAACCGTCGCTTTTTTGGAATTTTTGGACCAACTTATGTCGTTCGAAATGATCTCAGCTACATTTTGATATACCACAACCCTACTTTTGGTGACTTAGATGACTTGGAATTCTTGCGCGTTGAGAGTTATGCCCCTTGATTAAGCGATTTCATCAAATATTGGGAAAACCGTCGCTTTTTTGGAATTTTTGGACCAACTTATGTCGTTCGAAATGATCTCAGCTACATTTTGATATACCACAACCCTACTTTTGGTGACTTAGATGACTTGGAATTCTTGCGCGTTGAGGGTTACGGGGCTTTAATAAGTGCGATTACGCCCAAATTAGCGAAAACCGGCACTTTTTTGGTCTTCGGAAATGGATAAAAGTTCTTCGTGATGGTCCCAGGAGCAATTAGATGGGTCACAACCCTATTTTTGCAACTTTGAAAATTTTAGTGGGTAAGAGTTATGCCCCTTGATTAAGCGATTTCATCAAATATTGGGAAAACCGTCGCTTTTTTGGAATTTTTGGACCAACTTATGTCGTTCGAAATGATCTCAGCTACATTTTGATATACCACAACCCTACTTTTGGTGACTTAGATGACTTGGAATTCTTGCGCGTTGAGAGTTATGCCCCTTGATTAAGCGATTTCATCAAATATTGGGAAAACCGTCGCTTTTTTGGAATTTTTGGACCAACTTATGTCGTTCGAAATGATCTCAGCTACATTTTGATATACCACAACCCTACTTTTGGTGACTTAGATGACTTGGAATTCTTGCGCGTTGAGAGTTATGCCCCTTGATTAAGCGATTTCATCAAATATTGGGAAAACCGTCGCTTTTTTGGAATTTTTGGACCAACTTATGTCGTTCGAAATGATCTCAGCTACATTTTGATATACCACAACCCTACTTTTGGTGACTTAGATGACTTGGAATTCTTGCGCGTTGAGGGTTACGGGGCTTTAATAAGTGCGATTACGCCCAAATTAGCGAAAACCGGCACTTTTTTGGTCTTCGGAAATGGATAAAAGTTCTTCGTGATGGTCCCAGGAGCAATTAGATGGGTCACAACCCTATTTTTGCAACTTTGAAAATTTTAGTGGGTAAGAGTTATGCCCCTTGATTAAGCGATTTCATCAAATATTGGGAAAACCGTCGCTTTTTTGGAATTTTTGGACCAACTTATGTCGTTCGAAATGATCTCAGCTACATTTTGATATACCACAACCCTACTTTTGGTGACTTAGATGACTTGGAATTCTTGCGCGTTGAGAGTTATGCCCCTTGATTAAGCGATTTCATCAAATATTGGGAAAACCGTCGCTTTTTTGGAATTTTTGGACCAACTTATGTCGTTCGAAATGATCTCAGCTACATTTTGATATACCACAACCCTACTTTTGGTGACTTAGATGACTTGGAATTCTTGCGCGTTGAGAGTTATGCCCCTTGATTAAGCGATTTCATCAAATATTGGGAAAACCGTCGCTTTTTTGGAATTTTTGGACCAACTTATGTCGTTCGAAATGATCTCAGCTACATTTTGATATACCACAACCCTACTTTTGGTGACTTAGATGACTTGGAATTCTTGCGCGTTGAGAGTTATGCCCCTTGATTAAGCGATTTCATCAAATATTGGGAAAACCGTCGCTTTTTTGGAATTTTTGGACCAACTTATGTCGTTCGAAATGATCTCAGCTACATTTTGATATACCACAACCCTACTTTTGGTGACTTAGATGACTTGGAATTCTTGCGCGTTGAGAGTTATGCCCCTTGATTAAGCGATTTCATCAAATATTGGGAAAACCGTCGCTTTTTTGGAATTTTTGGACCAACTTATGTCGTTCGAAATGATCTCAGCTACATTTTGATATACCACAACCCTACTTTTGGTGACTTAGATGACTTGGAATTCTTGCGCGTTGAGAGTTATGCCCCTTGATTAAGCGATTTCATCAAATATTGGGAAAACCGTCGCTTTTTTGGAATTTTTGGACCAACTTATGTCGTTCGAAATGATCTCAGCTACATTTTGATATACCACAACCCTACTTTTGGTGACTTAGATGACTTGGAATTCTTGCGCGTTGAGAGTTATGCCCCTTGATTAAGCGATTTCATCAAATATTGGGAAAACCATTGCTTTTTTGGAATTTTGGACCAACTTATGTCGTTCGAAATTATCTCAGCTACATTTTGATATACCACAACCCTACTTTTGGTGACTTAGATGACTTGGAATTCTTGCGCGTTGAGAGTTATGCCCCTTGATTAAGCGATTTCATCAAATATTGGGAAAACCGTCGCTTTTTTGGAATTTTTGGACCAACTTATGTCGTTCGAAATGATCTCAGCTACATTTTGATATACCACAACCCTACTTTTGGTGACTTAGATGACTTGGAATTCTTGCGCGTTGAGAGTTATGCCCCTTGATTAAGCGATTTCATCAAATATTGGGAAAACCGTCGCTTTTTTGGAATTTTTGGACCAACTTATGTCGTTCGAAATGATCTCAGCTACATTTTGATATACCACAACCCTACTTTTGGTGACTTAGATGACTTGGAATTCTTGCGCGTTGAGAGTTATGCCCCTTGATTAAGCGATTTCATCAAATATTGGGAAAACCGTCGCTTTTTTGGAATTTTTGGACCAACTTATGTCGTTCGAAATGATCTCAGCTACATTTTGATATACCACAACCCTACTTTTGGTGACTTAGATGACTTGGAATTCTTGCGCGTTGAGAGTTATGCCCCTTGATTAAGCGATTTCATCAAATATTGGGAAAACCGTCGCTTTTTTGGAATTTTTGGACCAACTTATGTCGTTCGAAATGATCTCAGCTACATTTTGATATACCACAACCCTACTTTTGGTGACTTAGATGACTTGGAATTCTTGTGCGTTGAGGGTTACGGGGCTTTAATAAGTGCGATTACGCCCAAATTAGCGAAAACCGGCACTTTTTTGGTCTTCGGAAATGGATAAAAGTTCTTCGTGATGGTCCCAGGAGCAATTAGATGGGTCACAACCCTATTTTTGCAACTTTGAAAATTTTAGTGGGTAAGAGTTATGCCCCTTGATTAAGCGATTTCATCAAATATTGGGAAAACCGTCGCTTTTTTGGAATTTTTGGACCAACTTATGTCGTTCGAAATGATCTCAGCTACATTTTGATATACCACAACCCTACTTTTGGTGACTTAGATGACTTGGAATTCTTGCGCGTTGAGAGTTATGCCCCTTGATTAAGCGATTTCATCAAATATTGGGAAAACCGTCGCTTTTTTGGAATTTTTGGACCAACTTATGTCGTTCGAAATGATCTCAGCTACATTTTGATATACCACAACCCTACTTTTGGTGACTTAGATGACTTGGAATTCTTGCGCGTTGAGGGTAACGGGGCTTTAATAAGTGCGATTACGCCCAAATTAGCGAAAACCGGCACTTTTTTGGTCTTCGGAAATGGATAAAAGTTCTTCGTGATGGTCCCAGGAGCAATTAGATGGGTCACAACCCTATTTTTGCAACTTTGAAAATTTTAGTGGGTAAGAGTTATGCCCCTTGATTAAGCGATTTCATCAAATATTGGGAAAACCGTCGCTTTTTTGGAATTTTTGGACCAACTTATGTCGTTCGAAATGATCTCAGCTACATTTTGATATACCACAACCCTACTTTTGATGACTTAGATGACTTGGAATTCTTGCGCGTTGAGAGTTATGCCCCTTGATTAAGCGATTTCATCAAATATTGGGAAAACCGTCGCTTTTTTGGAATTTTTGGACCAACTTATGTCGTTCGAAATGATCTCAGCTACATTTTGATATACCACAACCCTACTTTTGGTGACTTAGATGACTTGGAATTCTTGCGCGTTGAGAGTTATGCCCCTTGATTAAGCGATTTCATCAAATATTGGGAAAACCGTCGCTTTTTTGGAATTTTTGGACCAACTTATGTCGTTCGAAATGATCTCAGCTACATTTTGATATACCACAACCCTACTTTTGGTGACTTAGATGACTTGGAATTCTTGCGCGTTGAGGGTTACGGGGCTTTAATAAGTGCGATTACGCCCAAATTAGCGAAAACCGGCACTTTTTTGGTCTTCAGAAATGGATAAAAGTTCTTCGTGATGGTCCCAGGAGCAATTAGATGGGTCACAACCCTATTTTTGCAACTTTGAAAATTTTAGTGGGTAAGAGTTATGCCCCTTGATTAAGCGATTTCATCAAATATTGGGAAAACCGTCGCTTTTTTGGAATTTTTGGACCAACTTATGTCGTTCGAAATGATCTCAGCTACATTTTGATATACCACAACCCTACTTTTGGTGACTTAGATGACTTGGAATTCTTGCGCGTTGAGAGTTATGCCCCTTGATTAAGCGATTTCATCAAATATTGGGAAAACCGTCGCTTTTTTGGAATTTTTGGACCAACTTATGTCGTTCGAAATGATCTCAGCTACATTTTGATATACCACAACCCTACTTTTGGTGACTTAGATGACTTGGAATTCTTGCGCGTTGAGGGTAACGGGGCTTTAATAAGTGCGATTACGCCCAAATTAGCGAAAACCGGCACTTTTTTGGTCTTCGGAAATGGATAAAAGTTCTTCGTGATGGTCCCAGGAGCAATTAGATGGGTCACAACCCTATTTTTGCAACTTTGAAAATTTTAGTGGGTAAGAGTTATGCCCCTTGATTAAGCGATTTCATCAAATATTGGGAAAACCGTCGCTTTTTTGGAATTTTTGGACCAACTTATGTCGTTCGAAATGATCTCAGCTACATTTTGATATACCACAACCCTACTTTTGATGACTTAGATGACTTGGAATTCTTGCGCGTTGAGAGTTATGCCCCTTGATTAAGCGATTTCATCAAATATTGGGAAAACCGTCGCTTTTTTGGAATTTTTGGACCAACTTATGTCGTTCGAAATGATCTCAGCTACATTTTGATATACCACAACCCTACTTTTGGTGACTTAGATGACTTGGAATTCTTGCGCGTTGAGAGTTATGCCCCTTGATTAAGCGATTTCATCAAATATTGGGAAAACCGTCGCTTTTTTGGAATTTTTGGACCAACTTATGTCGTTCGAAATGATCTCAGCTACATTTTGATATACCACAACCCTACTTTTGGTGACTTAGATGACTTGGAATTCTTGCGCGTTGAGAGTTATGCCCCTTGATTAAGCGATTTCATCAAATATTGGGAAAACCATTGCTTTTTTGGAATTTTTGGACCAACTTATGTCGTTCGAAATGATCTCAGCTACATTTTGATATACCACAACCCTACTTTTGGTGACTTAGATGACTTGGAATTCTTGCGCGTTGAGAGTTATGCCCCTTGATTAAGCGATTTCATCAAATATTGGGAAAACCGTCGCTTTTTTGGAATTTTTGGACCAACTTATGTCGTTCGAAATGATCTCAGCTACATTTTGATATACCACAACCCTACTTTTGGTGACTTAGATGACTTGGAATTCTTGCGCGTTGAGA
>OU744726.1:27311868-27489855 GCA_916613615.1 Steromphala cineraria | reverse complement strand
AATGGATAAAAGTTCTTCGTGATGGTCCCAGGAGCAATTAGATGGGTCACAACCCTATTTTTGCAACTTTGAAAATTTTAGTGGGTAAGAGTTATGCCCCTTGATTAAGCGATTTCATCAAATATTGGGAAAACCGTCGCTTTTTTGGAATTTTTGGACCAACTTATGTCGTTCGAAATGATCTCAGCTACATTTTGATATACCACAACCCTACTTTTGGTGACTTAGATGACTTGGAATTCTTGCGCGTTGAGAGTTATGCCCCTTGATTAAGCGATTTCATCAAATATTGGGAAAACCGTCGCTTTTTTGGAATTTTTGGACCAACTTATGTCGTTCGAAATGATCTCAGCTACATTTTGATATACCACAACCCTACTTTTGGTGACTTAGATGACTTGGAATTCTTGCGCGTTGAGGGTTACGGGGCTTTAATAAGTGCGATTACGCCCAAATTAGCGAAAACCGGCACTTTTTTGGTCTTCGGAAATGGATAAAAGTTCTTCGTGATGGTCCCAGGAGCAATTAGATGGGTCACAACCCTATTTTTGCAACTTTGAAAATTTTAGTGGGTAAGAGTTATGCCCCTTGATTAAGCGATTTCATCAAATATTGGGAAAACCGTCGCTTTTTTGGAATTTTTGGACCAACTTATGTCGTTCGAAATGATCTCAGCTACATTTTGATATACCACAACCCTACTTTTGGTGACTTAGATGACTTGGAATTCTTGCGCGTTGAGGGTTACGGGGCTTTAATAAGTGCGATTACGCCCAAATTAGCGAAAACCGGCACTTTTTTGGTCTTCGGAAATGGATAAAAGTTCTTCGTGATGGTCCCAGGAGCAATTAGATGGGTCACAACCCTATTTTTGCAACTTTGAAAATTTTAGTGGGTAAGAGTTATGCCCCTTGATTAAGCGATTTCATCAAATATTGGGAAAACCGTCGCTTTTTTGGAATTTTTGGACCAACTTATGTCGTTCGAAATGATCTCAGCTACATTTTGATATACCACAACCCTACTTTTGGTGACTTAGATGACTTGGAATTCTTGCGCGTTGAGGGTTACGGGGCTTTAATAAGTGCGATTACGCCCAAATTAGCGAAAACCGGCACTTTTTTGGTCTTCGGAAATGGATAAAAGTTCTTCGTGATGGTCCCAGGAGCAATTAGATGGGTCACAACCCTATTTTTGCAACTTTGAAAATTTTAGTGGGTAAGAGTTATGCCCCTTGATTAAGCGATTTCATCAAATATTGGGAAAACCGTCGCTTTTTTGGAATTTTTGGACCAACTTATGTCGTTCGAAATGATGTCAGCTACATTTTGATATACCACAACCCTACTTTTGGTGACTTAGATGACTTGGAATTCTTGCGCGTTGAGGGTTACGGGGCTTTAATAAGTGCGATTACGCCCAAATTAGCGAAAACCGGCACTTTTTTGGTCTTCGGAAATGGATAAAAGTTCTTCGTGATGGTCCCAGGAGCAATTAGATGGGTCACAACCCTATTTTTGCAACTTTGAAAATTTTAGTGGGTAAGAGTTATGCCCCTTGATTAAGCGATTTCATCAAATATTGGGAAAACCGTCGCTTTTTTGGAATTTTTGGACCAACTTATGTCGTTCGAAATGATCTCAGCTACATTTTGATATACCACAACCCTACTTTTGGTGACTTAGATGACTTGGAATTCTTGCGCGTTGAGAGTTATGCCCCTTGATTAAGCGATTTCATCAAATATTGGGAAAACCGTCGCTTTTTTGGAATTTTTGGACCAACTTATGTCGTTCGAAATGATCTCAGCTACATTTTGATATACCACAACCCTACTTTTGGTGACTTAGATGACTTGGAATTCTTGCGCGTTGAGGGTTACGGGGCTTTAATAAGTGCGATTACGCCCAAATTAGCGAAAACCGGCACTTTTTTGGTCTTCGGAAATGGATAAAAGTTCTTCGTGATGGTCCCAGGAGCAATTAGATGGGTCACAACCCTATTTTTGCAACTTTGAAAATTTTAGTGGGTAAGAGTTATGCCCCTTGATTAAGCGATTTCATCAAATATTGGGAAAACCGTCGCTTTTTTGGAATTTTTGGACCAACTTATGTCGTTCGAAATGATCTCAGCTACATTTTGATATACCACAACCCTACTTTTGGTGACTTAGATGACTTGGAATTCTTGCGCGTTGAGAGTTATGCCCCTTGATTAAGTGATTTCATCAAATATTGGGAAAACCGTCGCTTTTTTGGAATTTTTGGACCAACTTATGTCGTTCGAAATGATCACAGCTACATTTTGAAATACCACAACCCTACTTTTGGTGACTTAGATGACTTGGAATTCTTGCGCGTTGAGAGTTATGCCCCTTGATTAAGCGATTTCATCAAATATTGGGAAAACCGTCGCTTTTTTGGAATTTTTGGACCAACTTATGTCGTTCGAAATGATGTCAGCTACATTTTGATATACCACAACCCTACTTTTGGTGACTTAGATGACTTGGAATTCTTGCGCGTTGAGGGTTACGGGGCTTTAATAAGTGCGATTACGCCCAAATTAGCGAAAACCGGCACTTTTTTGGTCTTCGGAAATGGATAAAAGTTCTTCGTGATGGTCCCAGGAGCAATTAGATGGGTCACAACCCTATTTTTGCAACTTTGAAAATTTTAGTGGGTAAGAGTTATGCCCCTTGATTAAGCGATTTCATCAAATATTGGGAAAACCGTCGCTTTTTTGGAATTTTTGGACCAACTTATGTCGTTCGAAATGATCTCAGCTACATTTTGATATACCACAACCCTACTTTTGGTGACTTAGATGACTTGGAATTCTTGCGCGTTGAGAGTTATGCCCCTTGATTAAGCGATTTCATCAAATATTGGGAAAACCGTCGCTTTTTTGGAATTTTTGGACCAACTTATGTCGTTCGAAATGATCTCAGCTACATTTTGATATACCACAACCCTACTTTTGGTGACTTAGATGACTTGGAATTCTTGCGCGTTGAGGGTTACGGGGCTTTAATAAGTGCGATTACGCCCAAATTAGCGAAAACCGGCACTTTTTTGGTCTTCGGAAATGGATAAAAGTTCTTCGTGATGGTCCCAGGAGCAATTAGATGGGTCACAACCCTATTTTTGCAACTTTGAAAATTTTAGTGGGTAAGAGTTATGCCCCTTGATTAAGCGATTTCATCAAATA
Organism: Steromphala cineraria; assembly: GCA_916613615.1. NCBI lineage: Eukaryota > Metazoa > Mollusca > Gastropoda > Trochida > Trochidae > Steromphala > Steromphala cineraria. The sequence continues at coordinate 27,486,645 of OU744726.1, read as the reverse complement.
TTGGGAAAACCGTCGCTTTTTTGGAATTTTTGGACCAACTTATGTCGTTCGAAATGATCTCAGCTACATTTTGATATACCACAACCCTACTTTTGGTGACTTAGATGACTTGGAATTCTTGCGCGTTGAGAGTTATGCCCCTTGATTAAGCGATTTCATCAAATATTGGGAAAACCGTCGCTTTTTTGGAATTTTTGGACCAACTTATGTCGTTCGAAATGATCACAGCTACATTTTGATATACCACAACCCTACTTTTGGTGACTTAGATGACTTGGAATTCTTGCGCGTTGAGAGTTATGCCCCTTGATTAAGCGATTTCATCAAATATTGGGAAAACCGTCGCTTTTTTGGAATTTTTGGACCAACTTATGTCGTTCGAAATGATCTCAGCTACATTTTGATATACCACAACCCTACTTTTGGTGACTTAGATGACTTGGAATTCTTGCGCGTTGAGGGTTACGGGGCTTTAATAAGTGCGATTACGCCCAAATTAGCGAAAACCGGCACTTTTTTGGTCTTCGGAAATGGATAAAAGTTCTTCGTGATGGTCCCAGGAGCAATTAGATGGGTCACAACCCTATTTTTGCAACTTTGAAAATTTTAGTGGGTAAGAGTTATGCCCCTTGATTAAGCGATTTCATCAAATATTGGGAAAACCGTCGCTTTTTTGGAATATTTGGACCAACTTATGTCGTTCGAAATGATCTCAGCTACATTTTGATATACCACAACCCTACTTTTGGTGACTTAGATGACTTGGAATTCTTGCGCGTTGAGAGTTATGCCCCTTGATTAAGCGATTTCATCAAATATTGGGAAAACCGTCGCTTTTTTGGAATTTTTGGACCAACTTATGTCGTTCGAAATTATCTCAGCTACATTTTGATATACCACAACCCTACTTTTGGTGACTTAGATGACTTGGAATTCTTGCGCGTTGAGGGTTACGGGGCTTTAATAAGTGCGATTACGCCCAAATTAGCGAAAACCGGCACTTTTTTGGTCTTCGGAAATGGATAAAAGTTCTTCGTGATGGTCCCAGGAGCAATTAGATGGGTCACAACCCTATTTTTGCAACTTTGAAAATTTTAGTGGGTAAGAGTTATGCCCCTTGATTAAGCGATTTCATCAAATATTGGGAAAACCGTCGCTTTTTTGGAATTTTTGGACCAACTTATGTCGTTCGAAATGATCTCAGCTACATTTTGATATACCACAACCCTACTTTTGGTGACTTAGATGACTTGGAATTCTTGCGCGTTGAGAGTTATGCCCCTTGATTAAGCGATTTCATCAAATATTGGGAAAACCGTCGCTTTTTTGGAATTTTTGGACCAACTTATGTCGTTCGAAATGATCACAGCTACATTTTGATATACCACAACCCTACTTTTGGTGACTTAGATGACTTGGAATTCTTGCGCGTTGAGAGTTATGCCCCTTGATTAAGCGATTTCATCAAATATTGGGAAAACCGTCGCTTTTTTGGAATTTTTGGACCAACTTATGTCGTTCGAAATGATCTCAGCTACATTTTGATATACCACAACCCTACTTTTGGTGACTTAGATGACTTGGAATTCTTGCGCGTTGAGGGTTACGGGGCTTTAATAAGTGCGATTACGCCCAAATTAGCGAAAACCGGCACTTTTTTGGTCTTCGGAAATGGATAAAAGTTCTTCGTGATGGTCCCAGGAGCAATTAGATGGGTCACAACCCTATTTTTGCAACTTTGAAAATTTTAGTGGGTAAGAGTTATGCCCCTTGATTAAGCGATTTCATCAAATATTGGGAAAACCGTCGCTTTTTTGGAATTTTTGGACCAACTTATGTCGTTCGAAATGATCTCAGCTACATTTTGATATACCACAACCCTACTTTTGGTGACTTAGATGACTTGGAATTCTTGCGCGTTGAGGGTTACAGGGCTTTAATAAGTGCGATTACGCCCAAATTAGCGAAAACCGGCACTTTTTTGGTCTTCGGAAATGGATAAAAGTTCTTTGTGATGGTCCCAGGAGCAATTAGATGGGTCACAACCCTATTTTTGCAACTTTGAAAATTTTAGTGGGTAAGAGTTATGCCCCTTGATTAAGCGATTTCATCAAATATTGGGAAAACCGTCGCTTTTTTGGAATTTTTGGACCAACTTATGTCGTTCGAAATGATCTCAGCTACATTTTGATATACCACAACCCTATTTTTGGTGACTTAGATGACTTGGAATTCTTGCGCGTTGAGAGTTATGCCCCTTGATTAAGCGATTTCATCAAATATTGGGAAAACCGTCGCTTTTTTGGAATTTTTGGACCAACTTATGTCGTTCGAAATGATCTCAGCTACATTTTGATATACCACAACCCTACTTTTGGTGACTTAGATGACTTGGAATTCTTGCGCGTTGAGGGTTACGGGGCTTTAATAAGTGCGATTACGCCCAAATTAGCGAAAACCGGCACTTTTTTGGTCTTCGGAAATGGATAAAAGTTCTTCGTGATGGTCCCAGGAGCAATTAGATGGGTCACAACCCTATTTTTGCAACTTTGAAAATTTTAGTGGGTAAGAGTTATGCCCCTTGATTAAGCGATTTCATCAAATATTGGGAAAACCGTCGCTTTTTTGGAATTTTTGGACCAACTTATGTCGTTCGAAATGATCTCAGCTACATTTTGATATACCACAACCCTACTTTTGGTGACTTAGATGACTTGGAATTCTTGCGCGTTGAGAGTTATGCCCCTTGATTAAGCGATTTCATCAAATATTGGGAAAACCGTCGCTTTTTTGGAATTTTTGGACCAACTTATGTCGTTCGAAATGATCTCAGCTACATTTTGATATACCACAACCCTACTTTTGGTGACTTAGATGACTTGGAATTCTTGCGCGTTGAGGGTTACGGGGCTTTAATAAGTGCGATTACGCCCAAATTAGCGAAAACCGGCACTTTTTTGGTCTTCGGAAATGGATAAAAGTTCTTCGTGATGGTCCCAGGAGCAATTAGATGGGTCACAACCCTATTTTTGCAACTTTGAAAATTTTAGTGGGTAAGAGTTATGCCCCTTGATTAAGCGATTTCATCAAATATTGGGAAAACCGTCGCTTTTTTGGAATTTTTGGACCAACTTATGTCGTTCGAAATGATCTCAGCTACATTTTGATATACCACAACCCTACTTTTGGTGACTTAGATGACTTGGAATTCTTGCGCGTTGAGAGTTATGCCCCTTGATTAAGCGATTTCATCAAATATTGGGAAAACCGTCGCTTTTTTGGAATTTTTGGACCAACTTATGTCGTTCGAAATGATCTCAGCTACATTTTGATATACCACAACCCTACTTTTGGTGACTTAGATGACTTGGAATTCTTGCGCGTTGAGGGTTACGGGGCTTTAATAAGTGCGATTACGCCCAAATTAGCGAAAACCGGCACTTTTTTGGTCTTCGGAAATGGATAAAAGTTCTTCGTGATGGTCCCAGGAGCAATTAGATGGGTCACAACCCTATTTTTGCAACTTTGAAAATTTTAGTGGGTAAGAGTTATGCCCCTTGATTAAGCGATTTCATCAAATATTGGGAAAACCGTTGCTTTTTTGGAATTTTTGGACCAACTTATGTCGTTCGAAATGATCTCAGCTACATTTTGATATACCACAACCCTACTTTTGGTGACTTAGATGACTTGGAATTCTTGCGCGTTGAGAGTTATGCCCCTTGATTAAGCGATTTCATCAAATATTGGGAAAACCGTCGCTTTTTTGGAATTTTTGGACCAACTTATGTCGTTCGAAATGATCTCAGCTACATTTTGATATACCACAACCCTACTTTTGGTGACTTAGATGACTTGGAATTATTGCGCGTTGAGGGTTACGGGGCTTTAATAAGTGCGATTACGCCCAAATTAGCGAAAACCGGCACTTTTTTGGTCTTCGGAAATGGATAAAAGTTCTTCGTGATGGTCCCAGGAGCAATTAGATGGGTCACAACCCTATTTTTGCAACTTTGAAAATTTTAGTGGGTAAGAGTTATGCCCCTTGATTAAGCGATTTCATCAAATATTGGGAAAACCGTCGCTTTTTTGGAATTTTTGGACCAACTTATGTCGTTCGAAATGATCTCAGCTACATTTTGATATACCACAACCCTACTTTTGGTGACTTAGATGACTTGGAATTCTTGCGCGTTGAGAGTTATGCCCCTTGATTAAGCGATTTCATCAAATATTGGGAAAACCGTCGCTTTTTTGGAATTTTTGGACCAACTTATGTCGTTCGAAATGATCTCAGCTACATTTTGATATACCACAACCCTACTTTTGGTGACTTAGATGACTTGGAATTCTTGCGCGTTGAGGGTTACGGGGCTTTAATAAGTGCGATTACGCCCAAATTAGCGAAAACCGGCACTTTTTTGGTCTTCGGAAATGGATAAAAGTTCTTCGTGATGGTCCCAGGAGCAATTAGATGGGTCACAACCCTATTTTTGCAACTTTGAAAATTTTAGTGGGTAAGAGTTATGCCCCTTGATTAAGCGATTTCATCAAATATTGGGAAAACCGTTGCTTTTTTGGAATTTTTGGACCAACTTATGTCGTTCGAAATGATCTCAGCTACATTTTGATATACCACAACCCTACTTTTGGTGACTTAGATGACTTGGAATTCTTGCGCGTTGAGAGTTATGCCCCTTGATTAAGCGATTTCATCAAATATTGGGAAAACCGTCGCTTTTTTGGAATTTTTGGACCAACTTATGTCGTTCGAAATGATCTCAGCTACATTTTGATATACCACAACCCTACTTTTGGTGACTTAGATGACTTGGAATTCTTGCGCGTTGAGGGTTACGGGGCTTTAATAAGTGCGATTACGCCCAAATTAGCGAAAACCGGCACTTTTTTGGTCTTCGGAAATGGATAAAAGTTCTTCGTGATGGTCCCAGGAGCAATTAGATGGGTCACAACCCTATTTTTGCAACTTTGAAAATTTTAGTGGGTAAGAGTTATGCCCCTTGATTAAGCGATTTCATCAAATATTGGGAAAACCGTCGCTTTTTTGGAATTTTTGGACCAACTTATGTCGTTCGAAATGATCTCAGCTACATTTTGATATACCACAACCCTACTTTTGGTGACTTAGATGACTTGGAATTCTTGCGCGTTGAGAGTTATGCCCCATGATTAAGCGATTTCATCAAATATTGGGAAAACCGTCGCTTTTTTGGAATTTTTGGACCAACTTATGTCGTTCGAAATGATCTCAGCTACATTTTGATATACCACAACCCTACTTTTGGTGACTTAGATGACTTGGAATTCTTGCGCGTTGAGGGTTACGGGGCTTTAATAAGTGCGATTACGCCCAAATTAGCAAAAACCGGCACTTTTTTGGTCTTCGGAAATGGATAAAAGTTCTTCGTGATGGTCCCAGGAGCAATTAGATGGGTCACAACCCTATTTTTGCAACTTTGAAAATTTTAGTGGGTAAGAGTTATGCCCCTTGATTAAGCGATTTCATCAAATATTGGGAAAACCGTCGCTTTTTTGGAATTTTTGGACCAACTTATGTCGTTCGAAATGATCTCAGCTACATTTTGATATACCACAACCCTACTTTTGGTGACTTAGATGACTTGGAATTCTTGCGCGTTGAGAGTTATGCCCCTTGATTAAGCGATTTCATCAAATATTGGGAAAACCGTCGCTTTTTTGGAATTTTTGGACCAACTTATGTCGTTCGAAATGATCTCAGCTACATTTTGATATACCACAACCCTACTTTTGGTGACTTAGATGACTTGGAATTCTTGCGCGTTGAGGGTTACGGGGCTTTAATAAGTGCGATTACGCCCAAATTAGCGAAAACCGGCACTTTTTTGGTCTTCGGAAATGGATAAAAGTTCTTCGTGATGGTCCCAGGAGCAATTAGATGGGTCACAACCCTATTTTTGCAACTTTGAAAATTTTAGTGGGTAAGAGTTATGCCCCTTGATTAAGCGATTTCATCAAATATTGGGAAAACCGTTGCTTTTTTGGAATTTTTGGACCAACTTATGTCGTTCGAAATGATCTCAGCTACATTTTGATATACCACAACCCTACTTTTGGTGACTTAGATAACTTGGAATTCTTGCGCGTTGAGAGTTATGCCCCTTGATTAAGCGATTTCATCAAATATTGGGAAAACCGTCGCTTTTTTGGAATTTTTGGACCAACTTATGTCGTTCGAAATGATCTCAGCTACATTTTGATATACCACAACCCTACTTTTGGTGACTTAGATGACTTGGAATTCTTGCGCGTTGAGAGTTATGCCCCTTGATTAAGCGATTTCATCAAATATTGGGAAAACCGTCGCTTTTTTGGAATTTTTGGACCAACTTAGGTCGTTCGAAATGATCTCAGCTACATTTTGATATACCACAACCCTACTTTTGGTGACTTAGATGACTTGGAATTCTTGCGCGTTGAGGGTTACGGGGCTTTAATAAGTGCGATTACGCCCAAATTAGCGAAAACCGGCACTTTTTTGGTCTTCGGAAATGGATAAAAGTTCTTCGTGATGGTCCCAGGAGCAATTAGATGGGTCACAACCCTATTTTTGCAACTTTGAAAATTTTAGTGGGTAAGAGTTATGCCCCTTGATTAAGCGATTTCATCAAATATTGGGAAAACCGTCGCTTTTTTGGAATTTTTGGACCAACTTATGTCGTTCGAAATGATCTCAGCTACATTTTGATATACCACAACCCTACTTTTGGTGACTTAGATGACTTGGAATTCTTGCGCGTTGAGAGTTATGCCCCTTGATTAAACGATTTCATCAAATATTGGGAAAACCGTCGCTTTTTTGGAATTTTTGGACCAACTTATGTCGTTCGAAATGATCTCAGCTACATTTTGATATACCACAACCCTACTTTTGGTGACTTAGATGACTTGGAATTCTTGCGCGTTGAGGGTTACGGGGCTTTAATAAGTGCGATTACGCCCAAATTAGCGAAAACCGGCACTTTTTTGGTCTTCGGAAATGGATAAAAGTTCTTCGTGATGGTCCCAGGAGCAATTAGATGGGTCACAACCCTATTTTTGCAACTTTGAAAATTTTAGTGGGTAAGAGTTATGCCCCTTGATTAAGCGATTTCATCAAATATTGGGAAAACCGTCGCTTTTTTGGAATTTTTGGACCAACTTATGTCGTTCGAAATGATCTCAGCTACATTTTGATATACCACAACCCTACTTTTGGTGACTTAGATGACTTGGAATTCTTGCGCGTTGAGAGTTATGCCCCTTGATTAAGCGATTTCATCAAATATTGGGAAAACCGTCGCTTTTTTGGAATTTTTGGACCAACTTATGTCGTTCGAAATGATCTCAGCTACATTTTGATATACCACAACCCTACTTTTGGTGACTTAGATGACTTGGAATTCTTGCGCGTTGAGGGTTACGGGGCTTTAATAAGTGCGATTACGCCCAAATTAGCGAAAACCGGCACTTTTTTGGTCTTCGGAAATGGATAAAAGTTCTTCGTGATGGTCCCAGGAGCAATTAGATGGGTCACAACCCTATTTTTGCAACTTTGAAAATTTTAGTGGGTAAGAGTTATGCCCCTTGATTAAGCGATTTCATCAAATATTGGGAAAACCGTCGCTTTTTTGGAATTTTTGGACCAACTTATGTCGTTCGAAATGATCTCAGCTACATTTTGATATACCACAACCCTACTTTTGGTGACTTAGATGACTTGGAATTCTTGCGCGTTGAGAGTTATGCCCCTTGATTAAGCGATTTCATCAAATATTGGGAAAACCGTCGCTTTTTTGGAATTTTTGGACCAACTTATGTCGTTCGAAATGATCTCAGCTACATTTTGATATACCACAACCCTACTTTTGGTGACTTAGATGACTTGGAATTCTTGCGCGTTGAGGGTTACGGGGCTTTAATAAGTGCGATTACGCCCAAATTAGCGAAAACCGGCACTTTTTTGGTCTTCGGAAATGGATAAAAGTTCTTCGTGATGGTCCCAGGAGCAATTAGATGGGTCACAACCCTATTTTTGCAACTTTGAAAATTTTAGTGGGTAAGAGTTATGCCCCTTGATTAAGCGATTTCATCAAATATTGGGAAAACCGTCGCTTTTTTGGAATTTTTGGACCAACTTATGTCGTTCGAAATGATCTCAGCTACATTTTGATATACCACAACCCTACTTTTGGTGACTTAGATGACTTGGAATTCTTGCGCGTTGAGAGTTATGCCCCTTGATTAAGCGATTTCATCAAATATTGGGAAAACCGTCGCTTTTTTGGAATTTTTGGACCAACTTATGTCGTTCGAAATGATCTCAGCTACATTTTGATATACCACAACCCTACTTTTGGTGACTTAGATGACTTGGAATTCTTGCGCGTTGAGGGTTACGGGGCTTTAATAAGTGCGATTACGCCCAAATTAGCGAAAACCGGCACTTTTTTGGTCTTCGGAAATGGAAAAAAATTCTTCGTGATGGTCCCAGGAGCAATTAGATGGGTCACAACCCTATTTTTTCAACTTTGAAAATTTTAGTTGGTAAGAGTTATGGCCCTTGATTAAGCGATTTCATCAAATATTGGGAAAACCGTCGCTTTTTTGGAATTTTTGGACCAACTTATGTCGTTCGAAATGATCTCAGCTACATTTTGATATACCACAACCCTACTTTTGGTGACTTAGATGACTTGGAATTCTTGCGCGTTGAGAGTTATGCCCCTTGATTAAGCGATTTCATCAAATATTGGGAAAACCGTCGCTTTTTTGGAATTTTTGGACCAACTTATGTCGTTCGAAATGATCTCAGCTACATTTTGATATACCACAACCCTACTTTTGGTGACTTAGATGACTTGGAATTCTTGCGCGTTGAGGGTTACGGGGCTTTAATAAGTGCGATTACGCCCAAATTAGCGAAAACCGGCACTTTTTTGGTCTTCGGAAATGGATAAAAGTTCTTCGTGATGGTCCCAGGAGCAATTAGATGGGTCACAACCCTATTTTTGCAACTTTGAAAATTTTAGTGGGTAAGAGTTATGCCCCTTGATTAAGCGATTTCATCAAATATTGGGAAAACCGTCGCTTTTTTGGAATTTTTGGACCAACTTATGTCGTTCGAAATGATCTCAGCTACATTTTGATATACCACAACCCTACTTTTGGTGACTTAGATGACTTGGAATTCTTGCGCGTTGAGAGTTATGCCCCTTGATTAAGCGATTTCATCAAATATTGGGAAAACCGTCGCTTTTTTGGAATTTTTGGACCAACTTATGTCGTTCGAAATGATCTCAGCTACATTTTGATATACCACAACCCTACTTTTGGTGACTTAGATGACTTGGAATTCTTGCGCGTTGAGGGTTACAGGGCTTTAATAAGTGCGATTACGCCCAAATTAGCGAAAACCGGCACTTTTTTGGTCTTCGGAAATGGAAAAAAATTCTTCGTGATGGTCCCAGGAGCAATTAGATGGGTCACAACCCTATTTTTTCAACTTTGAAAATTTTAGTTGGTAAGAGTTATGGCCCTTGATTAAGCGATTTCATCAAATATTGGGAAAACCGTCGCTTTTTTGGAATTTTTTGACCAACTTATGTCGTTCGAAATGATCTCAGCTACATTTTGATATACCACAACCCTACTTTTGGTGACTTAGATGACTTGGAATTCTTGCGCGTTGAGAGTTATGCCCCTTGATTAAGCGATTTCATCAAATATTGGGAAAACCGTCGCTTTTTTGGAATTTTTGGACCAACTTATGTCGTTCGAAATGATCTCAGCTACATTTTGATATACCACAACCCTACTTTTGGTGACTTAGATGACTTGGAATTCTTGCGCGTTGAGGGTTACGGGGCTTTAATAAGTGCGATTACGCCCAAATTAGCGAAAACCGGCACTTTTTTGGTCTTCGGAAATGGATAAAAGTTCTTCGTGATGGTCCCAGGAGCAATTAGATGGGTCACAACCCTATTTTTGCAACTTTGAAAATTTTAGTGGGTAAGAGTTATGCCCCTTGATTAAGCGATTTCATCAAATATTGGGAAAACCGTCGCTTTTTTGGAATTTTTGGACCAACTTATGTCGTTCGAAATGATCTCAGCTACATTTTGATATACCACAACCCTACTTTTGGTGACTTAGATGACTTGGAATTCTTGCGCGTTGAGAGTTATGCCCCTTGATTAAGCGATTTCATCAAATATTGGGAAAACCGTCGCTTTTTTGGAATTTTTGGACCAACTTATGTCGTTCGAAATGATCTCAGCTACATTTTGATATACCACAACCCTACTTTTGGTGACTTAGATGACTTGGAATTCTTGCGCGTTGAGGGTTACGGGGCTTTAATAAGTGCGATTACGCCCAAATTAGCAAAAACCGGCACTTTTTTGGTCTTCGGAAATGGATAAAAGTTCTTCGTGATGGTCCCAGGAGCAATTAGATGGGTCACAACCCTATTTTTGCAACTTTGAAAATTTTAGTGGGTAAGAGTTATGCCCCTTGATTAAGCGATTTCATCAAATATTGGGAAAACCGTCGCTTTTTTGGAATTTTTGGACCAACTTATGTCGTTCGAAATGATCTCAGCTACATTTTGATATACCACAACCCTACTTTTGGTGACTTAGATGACTTGGAATTCTTGCGCGTTGAGAGTTATGCCCCTTGATTAAGCGATTTCATCAAATATTGGGAAAACCGTCGCTTTTTTGGAATTTTTGGACCAACTTATGTCGTTCGAAATGATCTCAGCTACATTTTGATATACCACAACCCTACTTTTGGTGACTTAGATGACTTGGAATTCTTGCGCGTTGAGGGTTACGGGGCTTTAATAAGTGCGATTACGCCCAAATTAGCGAAAACCGGCACTTTTTTGGTCTTCGGAAATGGATAAAAGTTCTTCGTGATGGTCCCAGGAGCAATTAGATGGGTCACAACCCTATTTTTGCAACTTTGAAAATTTTAGTGGGTAAGAGTTATGCCCCTTGATTAAGCGATTTCATCAAATATTGGGAAAACCGTCGCTTTTTTGGAATTTTTGGACCAACTTATGTCGTTCGAAATGATCTCAGCTACATTTTGATATACCACAACCCTACTTTTGGTGACTTAGATGACTTGGAATTCTTGCGCGTTGAGAGTTATGCCCCTTGATTAAGCGATTTCATCAAATATTGGGAAAACCGTCGCTTTTTTGGAATTTTTGGACCAACTTATGTCGTTCGAAATGATCTCAGCTACATTTTGATATACCACAACCCTACTTTTGGTGACTTAGATGACTTGGAATTCTTGCGCGTTGAGAGTTATGCCCCTTGATTAAGCGATTTCATCAAATATTGGGAAAACCGTCGCTTTTTTGGAATTTTTGGACCAACTTATGTCGTTCGAAATGATCTCAGCTACATTTTGATATACCACAACCCTACTTTTGGTGACTTAGATGACTTGGAATTCTTGCGCGTTGAGGGTTACGGGGCTTTAATAAGTGCGATTACGCCCAAATTAGCGAAAACCGGCACTTTTTTGGTCTTCGGAAATGGATAAAAGTTCTTCGTGATGGTCCCAGGAGCAATTAGATGGGTCACAACCCTATTTTTGCAACTTTGAAAATTTTAGTTGGTAAGAGTTATGGCCCTTGATTAAGCGATTTCATCAAATATTGGGAAAACCGTCGCTTTTTTGGAATTTTTTGACCAACTTATGTCGTTCGAAATGATCTCAGCTACATTTTGATATACCACAACCCTACTTTTGGTGACTTAGATGACTTGGAATTCTTGCGCGTTGAGAGTTATGCCCCTTGATTAAGCGATTTCATCAAATATTGGGAAAACCGTCGCTTTTTTGGAATTTTTGGACCAACTTATGTCGTTCGAAATGATCTCAGCTACATTTTGATATACCACAACCCTACTTTTGGTGACTTAGATGACTTGGAATTCTTGCGCGTTGAGGGTTACGGGGCTTTAATAAGTGCGATTACGCCCAAATTAGCGAAAACCGGCACTTTTTTGGTCTTCGGAAATGGATAAAAGTTCTTCGTGATGGTCCCAGGAGCAATTAGATGGGTCACAACCCTATTTTTGCAACTTTGAAAATTTTAGTGGGTAAGAGTTATGCCCCTTGATTAAGCGATTTCATCAAATATTGGGAAAACCGTCGCTTTTTTGGAATTTTTGGACCAACTTATGTCGTTCGAAATGATCTCAGCTACATTTTGATATACCACAACCCTACTTTTGGTGACTTAGATGACTTGGAATTCTTGCGCGTTGAGAGTTATGCCCCTTGATTAAGCGATTTCATCAAATATTGGGAAAACCGTCGCTTTTTTGGAATTTTTGGACCAACTTATGTCGTTCGAAATGATCTCAGCTACATTTTGATATACCACAACCCTACTTTTGGTGACTTAGATGACTTGGAATTCTTGCGCGTTGAGGGTTACGGGGCTTTAATAAGTGCGATTACGCCCAAATTAGCAAAAACCGGCACTTTTTTGGTCTTCGGAAATGGATAAAAGTTCTTCGTGATGGTCCCAGGAGCAATTAGATGGGTCACAACCCTATTTTTGCAACTTTGAAAATTTTAGTGGGTAAGAGTTATGCCCCTTGATTAAGCGATTTCATCAAATATTGGGAAAACCGTCGCTTTTTTGGAATTTTTGGACCAACTTATGTCGTTCGAAATGATCTCAGCTACATTTTGATATACCACAACCCTACTTTTGGTGACTTAGATGACTTGGAATTCTTGCGCGTTGAGAGTTATGCCCCTTGATTAAGCGATTTCATCAAATATTGGGAAAACCGTCGCTTTTTTGGAATTTTTGGACCAACTTATGTCGTTCGAAATGATCTCAGCTACATTTTGATATACCACAACCCTACTTTTGGTGACTTAGATGACTTGGAATTCTTGCGCGTTGAGGGTTACGGGGCTTTAATAAGTGCGATTACGCCCAAATTAGCGAAAACCGGCACTTTTTTGGTCTTCGGAAATGGATAAAAGTTCTTCGTGATGGTCCCAGGAGCAATTAGATGGGTCACAACCCTATTTTTGCAACTTTGAAAATTTTAGTGGGTAAGAGTTATGCCCCTTGATTAAGCGATTTCATCAAATATTGGGAAATCCGTCGCTTTTTTGGAATTTTTTGACCAACTTATGTCGTTCGAAATGATCTCAGCTACATTTTGATATACCACAACCCTACTTTTGGTGACTTAGATGACTTGGAATTCTTGCGCGTTGAGAGTTATGCCCCTTGATTAAGCGATTTCATCAAATATTGGGAAAACCGTCGCTTTTTTGGAATTTTTGGACCAACTTATGTCGTTCGAAATGATCTCAGCTACATTTTGATATACCACAACCCTACTTTTGGTGACTTAGATGACTTGGAATTCTTGCGCGTTGAGAGTTATGCCCCTTGATTAAGCGATTTCATCAAATATTGGGAAAACCGTCGCTTTTTTGGAATTTTTGGACCAACTTATGTCGTTCGAAATGATCTCAGCTACATTTTGATATACCACAACCCTACTTTTGGTGACTTAGATGACTTGGAATTCTTGCGCGTTGAGGGTTACGGGGCTTTAATAAGTGCGATTACGCCCAAATTAGCGAAAACCGGCACTTTTTTGGTCTTCGGAAATGGATAAAAGTTCTTCGTGATGGTCCCAGGAGCAATTAGATGGGTCACAACCCTATTTTTGCAACTTTGAAAATTTTAGTGGGTAAGAGTTATGCCCCTTGATTAAGCGATTTCATCAAATATTGGGAAAACCGTCGCTTTTTTGGAATTTTTGGACCAACTTATGTCGTTCGAAATGATCTCAGCTACATTTTGATATACCACAACCCTACTTTTGGTGACTTAGATGACTTGGAATTCTTGCGCGTTGAGAGTTATGCCCCTTGATTAAGCGATTTCATCAAATATTGGGAAAACCGTCGCTTTTTTGGAATTTTTGGACCAACTTATGTCGTTCGAAATGATCTCAGCTACATTTTGATATACCACAACCCTACTTTTGGTGACTTAGATGACTTGGAATTCTTGCGCGTTGAGGGTTACGGGGCTTTAATAAGTGCGATTACGCCCAAATTAGCGAAAACCGGCACTTTTTTGGTCTTCGGAAATGGATAAAAGTTCTTCGTGATGGTCCCAGGAGCAATTAGATGGGTCACAACCCTATTTTTGCAACTTTGAAAATTTTAGTGGGTAAGAGTTATGCCCCTTGATTAAGCGATTTCATCAAATATTGGGAAAACCGTCGCTTTTTTGGAATTTTTGGACCAACTTATGTCGTTCGAAATGATCTCAGCTACATTTTGATATACCACAACCCTACTTTTGGTGACTTAGATGACTTGGAATTCTTGCGCGTTGAGAGTTATGCCCCTTGATTAAGCGATTTCATCAAATATTGGGAAAACCGTCGCTTTTTTGGAATTTTTGGACCAACTTATGTCGTTCGAAATGATCTCAGCTACATTTTGATATACCACAACCCTACTTTTGGTGACTTAGATGACTTGGAATTCTTGCGCGTTGAGGGTTACGGGGCTTTAATAAGTGCGATTACGCCCAAATTAGCGAAAACCGGCACTTTTTTGGTCTTCGGAAATGGATAAAAGTTCTTCGTGATGGTCCCAGGAGCAATTAGATGGGTCACAACCCTATTTTTGCAACTTTGAAAATTTTAGTGGGTAAGAGTTATGCCCCTTGATTAAGCGATTTCATCAAATATTGGGAAAACCGTCGCTTTTTTGGAATTTTTGGACCAACTTATGTCGTTCGAAATGATCTCAGCTACATTTTGATATACCACAACCCTACTTTTGGTGACTTAGATGACTTGGAATTCTTGCGCGTTGAGAGTTATGCCCCTTGATTAAGCGATTTCATCAAATATTGGGAAAACCGTCGCTTTTTTGGAATTTTTGGACCAACTTATGTCGTTCGAAATGATCTCAGCTACATTTTGATATACCACAACCCTACTTTTGGTGACTTAGATGACTTGGAATTCTTGCGCGTTGAGGGTTACGGGGCTTTAATAAGTGCGATTACGCCCAAATTAGCGAAAACCGGCACGTTTTTGGTCTTCGGAAATGGATAAAAGTTCTTCGTGATGGTCCCAGGAGCAATTAGATGGGTCACAACCCTATTTTTGCAACTTTGAAAATTTTAGTGGGTAAGAGTTATGCCCCTTGATTAAGCGATTTCATCAAATATTGGGAAAACCGTCGCTTTTTTGGAATTTTTGGACCAACTTATGTCGTTCGAAATGATCTCAGCTACATTTTGATATACCACAACCCTACTTTTGGTGACTTAGATGACTTGGAATTCTTGCGCGTTGAGAGTTATGCCCCTTGATTAAGCGATTTCATCAAATATTGGGAAAACCGTCGCTTTTTTGGAATTTTTGGACCAACTTATGTCGTTCGAAATGATCTCAGCTACATTTTGATATACCACAACCCTACTTTTGGTGACTTAGATGACTTGGAATTCTTGCGCGTTGAGGGTTACGGGGCTTTAATAAGTGCGATTACGCCCAAATTAGCGAAAACCGGCACTTTTTTGGTCTTCGGAAATGGATAAAAGTTCTTCGTGATGGTCCCAGGAGCAATTAGATGGGTCACAACCCTATTTTTGCAACTTTGAAAATTTTAGTGGGTAAGAGTTATGCCCCTTGATTAAGCGATTTCATCAAATATTGGGAAAACCGTCGCTTTTTTGGAATTTTTGGACCAACTTATGTCGTTCGAAATGATCTCAGCTACATTTTGATATACCACAACCCTACTTTTGGTGACTTAGATGACTTGGAATTCTTGCGCGTTGAGAGTTATGCCCCTTGATTAAGCGATTTCATCAAATATTGGGAAAACCGTCGCTTTTTTGGAATTTTTGGACCAACTTATGTCGTTCGAAATGATCTCAGCTACATTTTGATATACCACAACCCTACTTTTGGTGACTTAGATGACTTGGAATTCTTGCGCGTTGAGGGTTACGGGGCTTTAATAAGTGCGATTACGCCCAAATTAGCGAAAACCGGCACTTTTTTGGTCTTCGGAAATGGATAAAAGTTCTTCGTGATGGTCCCAGGAGCAATTAGATGGGTCACAACCCTATTTTTGCAACTTTGAAAATTTTAGTGGGTAAGAGTTATGCCCCTTGATTAAGCGATTTCATCAAATATTGGGAAAACCGTCGCTTTTTTGGAATTTTTGGACCAACTTATGTCGTTCGAAATGATCTCAGCTACATTTTGATATACCACAACCCTACTTTTGGTGACTTAGATGACTTGGAATTCTTGCGCGTTGAGAGTTATGCCCCTTGATTAAGCGATTTCATCAAATATTGGGAAAACCGTCGCTTTTTTGGAATTTTTGGACCAACTTATGTCGTTCGAAATGATCTCAGCTACATTTTGATATACCACAACCCTACTTTTGGTGACTTAGATGACTTGGAATTCTTGCGCGTTGAGGGTTACGGGGCTTTAATAAGTGCGATTACGCCCAAATTAACGAAAACCGGCACTTTTTTGGTCTTCGGGAATGGAAAAAAATTCTTCGTGATGGTCCCAGGAGCAATTAGATGGGTCACAACCCTATTTTTTCAACTTTGAAAATTTTAGTTGGTAAGAGTTATGGCCCTTGATTAAGCGATTTCATCAAATATTGGGAAAACCGTCGCTTTTTTGGAATTTTTGGACCAACTTATGTCGTTCGAAATGATCTCAGCTACATTTTGATATACCACAACCCTACTTTTGGTGACTTAGATGACTTGGAATTCTTGCGCGTTGAGAGTTATGCCCCTTGATTAAGCGATTTCATCAAATATTGGGAAAACCGTCGCTTTTTTGGAATTTTTGGACCAACTTATGTCGTTCGAAATGATCTCAGCTACATTTTGATATACCACAACCCTACTTTTGGTGACTTAGATGACTTGGAATTCTTGCGCGTTGAGGGTTACGGGGCTTTAATAAGTGCGATTACGCCCAAATTAGCGAAAACCGGCACTTTTTTGGTCTTCGGAAATGGATAAAAGTTCTTCGTGATGGTCCCAGGAGCAATTAGATGGGTCACAACCCTATTTTTGCAACTTTGAAAATTTTAGTGGGTAAGAGTTATGCCCCTTGATTAAGCGATTTCATCAAATATTGGGAAAACCGTCGCTTTTTTGGAATTTTTGGACCAACTTATGTCGTTCGAAATGATCTCAGCTACATTTTGATATACCACAACCCTACTTTTGGTGACTTAGATGACTTGGAATTCTTGCGCGTTGAGAGTTATGCCCCTTGATTAAGCGATTTCATCAAATATTGGGAAAACCGTCGCTTTTTTGGAATTTTTGGACCAACTTATGTCGTTCGAAATGATCTCAGCTACATTTTGATATACCACAACCCTACTTTTGGTGACTTAGATGACTTGGAATTCTTGCGCGTTGAGGGTTACGGGGCTTTAATAAGTGCGATTACGCCCAAATTAGCGAAAACCGGCACTTTTTTGGTCTTCGGAAATGGAAAAAAATTCTTCGTGATGGTCCCAGGAGCAATTAGATGGGTCACAACCCTATTTTTTCAACTTTGAAAATTTTAGTTGGTAAGAGTTATGGCCCTTGATTAAGCGATTTCATCAAATATTGGGAAAACCGTCGCTTTTTTGGAATTTTTGGACCAACTTATGTCGTTCGAAATGATCTCAGCTACATTTTGATATACCACAACCCTACTTTTGGTGACTTAGATGACTTGGAATTCTTGCGCGTTGAGAGTTATGCCCCTTGATTAAGCGATTTCATCAAATATTGGGAAAACCGTCGCTTTTTTGGAATTTTTGGACCAACTTATGTCGTTCGAAATGATCTCAGCTACATTTTGATATACCACAACCCTACTTTTGGTGACTTAGATGACTTGGAATTCTTGCGCGTTGAGGGTTACGGGGCTTTAATAAGTGCGATTACGCCCAAATTAGCGAAAACCGGCACTTTTTTGGTCTTCGGAAATGGATAAAAGTTCTTCGTGATGGTCCCAGGAGCAATTAGATGGGTCACAACCCTATTTTTGCAACTTTGAAAATTTTAGTGGGTAAGAGTTATGCCCCTTGATTAAGCGATTTCATCAAATATTGGGAAAACCGTCGCTTTTTTGGAATTTTTGGACCAACTTATGTCGTTCGAAATGATCTCAGCTACATTTTGATATACCACAACCCTACTTTTGGTGACTTAGATGACTTGGAATTCTTGCGCGTTGAGAGTTATGCCCCTTGATTAAGCGATTTCATCAAATATTGGGAAAACCGTCGCTTTTTTGGAATTTTTGGACCAACTTATGTCGTTCGAAATGATCTCAGCTACATTTTGATATACCACAACCCTACTTTTGGTGACTTAGATGACTTGGAATTCTTGCGCGTTGAGGGTTACGGGGCTTTAATAAGTGCGATTACGCCCAAATTAGCGAAAACCGGCACTTTTTTGGTCTTCGGAAATGGAAAAAAATTCTTCGTGATGGTCCCAGGAGCAATTAGATGGGTCACAACCCTATTTTTTCAACTTTGAAAATTTTAGTTGGTAAGAGTTATGGCCCTTGATTAAGCGATTTCATCAAATATTGGGAAAACCGTCGCTTTTTTGGAATTTTTGGACCAACTTATGTCGTTCGAAATGATCTCAGCTACATTTTGATATACCACAACCCTACTTTTGGTGACTTAGATGACTTGGAATTCTTGCGCGTTGAGAGTTATGCCCCTTGATTAAGCGATTTCATCAAATATTGGGAAAACCGTCGCTTTTTTGGAATTTTTGGACCAACTTATGTCGTTCGAAATGATCTCAGCTACATTTTGATATACCACAACCCTACTTTTGGTGACTTAGATGACTTGGAATTCTTGCGCGTTGAGGGTTACGGGGCTTTAATAAGTGCGATTACGCCCAAATTAGCAAAAAAAACGGCACTTTTTTGGTCTTCGGAAATGGAAAAAAATTCTTCGTGATGGTCCCAGGAGCAATTAGATGGGTCACAACCCTATTTTTTCAACTTTGAAAATTTTAGTTGGTAAGAGTTATGGCCCTTGATTAAGCGATTTCATCAAATATTGGGAAAACCGTCGCTTTTTTGGAATTTTTGGACCAACTTATGTCGTTCTTTTTTGGTCTTCGGAAATGGAAAAAAATTCTTTGTGATGGTCCCAGGAGCAATTAGATGGGTCACAACCCTATTTTTTCAACTTTGAAAATTTTAGTTGGTAAGAGTTATGGCCCTTGATTAAGCGATTTCATCAAATATTGGGAAAACCGTCGCTTTTTTGGAATTTTTGGACCAACTTATGTCGTTCGAAATGATCTCAGCTACATTTTGATATACCACAACCCTACTTTTGGTGACTTAGATGACTTGGAATTCTTGCGCGTTGAGAGTTATGCCCCTTGATTAAGCGATTTCATCAAATATTGGGAAAACCGTCGCTTTTTTGGAATTTTTGGACCAACTTATGTCGTTCGAAATGATCTCAGCTACATTTTGATATACCACAACCCTACTTTTGGTGACTTAGATGACTTGGAATTCTTGCGCGTTGAGGGTTACGGGGCTTTAATAAGTGCGATTACGCCCAAATTAGCAAAAAAAACGGCACTTTTTTGGTCTTCGGAAATGGAAAAAAATTCTTCGTGATGGTCCCAGGAGCAATTAGATGGGTCACAACCCTATTTTTGCAACTTTGAAAATTTTAGTGGGTAAGAGTTATGCCCCTTGATTAAGCGATTTCATCAAATATTGGGAAAACCGTCGCTTTTTTGGAATTTTTGGACCAACTTATGTCGTTCGAAATGATCTCAGCTACATTTTGATATACCACAACCCTACTTTTGGTGACTTAGATGACTTGGAATTCTTGCGCGTTGAGAGTTATGCCCCTTGATTAAGCGATTTCATCAAATATTGGGAAAACCGTCGCTTTTTTGGAATTTTTGGACCAACTTATGTCGTTCGAAATGATCTCAGCTACATTTTGATATACCACAACCCTACTTTTGGTGACTTAGATGACTTGGAATTCTTGCGCGTTGAGGGTTACGGGGCTTTAATAAGTGCGATTACGCCCAAATTAGCGAAAACCGGCACTTTTTTGGTCTTCGGAAATGGATAAAAGTTCTTCGTGATGGTCCCAGGAGCAATTAGATGGGTCACAACCCTATTTTTGCAACTTTGAAAATTTTAGTGGGTAAGAGTTATGCCCCTTGATTAAGCGATTTCATCAAATATTGGGAAAACCGTCGCTTTTTTGGAATTTTTGGACCAACTTATGTCGTTCGAAATGATCTCAGCTACATTTTGATATACCACAACCCTACTTTTGGTGACTTAGATGACTTGGAATTCTTGCGCGTTGAGAGTTATGCCCCTTGATTAAGCGATTTCATCAAATATTGGGAAAACCGTCGCTTTTTTGGAATTTTTGGACCAACTTATGTCGTTCGAAATGATCTCAGCTACATTTTGATATACCACAACCCTACTTTTGGTGACTTAGATGACTTGGAATTCTTGCGCGTTGAGGGTTACGGGGCTTTAATAAGTGCGATTACGCCCAAATTAGCGAAAACCGGCACTTTTTTGGTCTTCGGAAATGGATAAAAGTTCTTCGTGATGGTCCCAGGAGCAATTAGATGGGTCACAACCCTATTTTTGCAACTTTGAAAATTTTAGTGGGTAAGAGTTATGCCCCTTGATTAAGCGATTTCATCAAATATTGGGAAAACCGTCGCTTTTTTGGAATTTTTGGACCAACTTATGTCGTTCGAAATGATCTCAGCTACATTTTGATATACCACAACCCTACTTTTGGTGACTTAGATGACTTGGAATTCTTGCGCGTTGAGAGTTATGCCCCTTGATTAAGCGATTTCATCAAATATTGGGAAAACCGTCGCTTTTTTGGAATTTTTGGACCAACTTATGTCGTTCGAAATGATCTCAGCTACATTTTGATATACCACAACCCTACTTTTGGTGACTTAGATGACTTGGAATTCTTGCGCGTTGAGGGTTACGGGGCTTTAATAAGTGCGATTACGCCCAAATTAGCGAAAACCGGCACTTTTTTGATCTTCGGAAATGGATAAAAGTTCTTCGTGATGGTCCCAGGAGCAATTAGATGGGTCACAACCCTATTTTTGCAACTTTGAAAATTTTAGTGGGTAAGAGTTATGCCCCTTGATTAAGCGATTTCATCAAATATTGGGAAAACCGTCGCTTTTTTGGAATTTTTGGACCAACTTATGTCGTTCGAAATGATCTCAGCTACATTTTGATATACCACAACCCTACTTTTGGTGACTTAGATGACTTGGAATTCTTGCGCGTTGAGAGTTATGCCCCTTGATTAAGCGATTTCATCAAATATTGGGAAAACCGTCGCTTTTTTGGAATTTTTGGACCAACTTATGTCGTTCGAAATGATCTCAGCTACATTTTGATATACCACAACCCTACTTTTGGTGACTTAGATGACTTGGAATTCTTGCGCGTTGAGGGTTACGGGGCTTTAATAAGTGCGATTACACCCAAATTAGCGAAAACCGGCACTTTTTTGGTCTTCGGAAATGGATAAAAGTTCTTCGTGATGGTCCCAGGAGCAATTAGATGGGTCACAACCCTATTTTTGCAACTTTGAAAATTTTAGTGGGTAAGAGTTATGCCCCTTGATTAAGCGATTTCATCAAATATTGGGAAAACTGTTGCTTTTTCGGAATTTTTGGACCAACTTATGTCGTTCGAAATGATCTCAGCTACATTTTGATATACCACAACCCTACTTTTGGTGACTTAGATGACTTGGAATTCTTGCGCGTTGAGAGTTATGCCCCTTGATTAAGCGATTTCATCAAATATTGGGAAAACCGTCGCTTTTTTGGAATTTTTGGACCAACTTATGTCGTTCGAAATGATCTCAGCTACATTTTGATATACCACAACCCTACTTTTGGTGACTTAGATGACTTGGAATTCTTGCGCGTTGAGGGTTACGGGGCTTTAATAAGTGCGATTACGCCCAAATTAGCGAAAACCGGCACTTTTTTGGTCTTCGGAAATGGATAAAAGTTCTTCGTGATGGTCCCAGGAGCAATTAGATGGGTCACAACCCTATTTTTGCAACTTTGAAAATTTTAGTGGGTAAGAGTTATGCCCCTTGATTAAGCGATTTCATTAAATATTGGGAAAACCGTCGCTTTTTTGGAATTTTTGGACCAACTTATGTCGTTCGAAATGATCTCAGCTACATTTTGATATACCACAACCCTACTTTTGGTGACTTAGATGACTTGGAATTCTTGCGCGTTGAGAGTTATGCCCCTTGATTAAGCGATTTCATCAAATATTGGGAAAACCGTCGCTTTTTTTGGAATTTTTGGACCAACTTATGTCGTTCGAAATGATCTCAGCTACATTTTGATATACCACAACCCTACTTTTGGTGACTTAGATGACTTGGAATTCTTGCGCGTTGAGGGTTACGGGGCTTTAATAAGTGCGATTACGCCCAAATTAGCGAAAACCGGCACTTTTTTGGTCTTCGGAAATGGATAAAAGTTCTTCGTGATGGTCCCAGGAGCAATTAGATGGGTCACAACCCTATTTTTGCAACTTTGAAAATTTTAGTGGGTAAGAGTTATGCCCCTTGATTAAGCGATTTCATCAAATATTGGGAAAACCGTCGCTTTTTTGGAATTTTTGGACCAACTTATGTCGTTCGAAATGATCTCAGCTACATTTTGATATACCACAACCCTACTTTTGGTGACTTAGATGACTTGGAATTCTTGCGCGTTGAGAGTTATGCCCCTTGATTAAGCGATTTCATCAAATATTGGGAAAACCGTCGCTTTTTTGGAATTTTTGGACCAACTTATGTCGTTCGAAATGATCTCAGCTACATTTTGATATACCACAACCCTACTTTTGGTGACTTAGATGACTTGGAATTCTTGCGCGTTGAGGGTTACGGGGCTTTAATAAGTGCGATTACGCCCAAATTAGCGAAAACCGGCACTTTTTTGGTCTTCGGAAATGGATAAAAGTTCTTCGTGATGGTCCCAGGAGCAATTAGATGGGTCACAACCCTATTTTTGCAACTTTGAAAATTTTAGTGGGTAAGAGTTATGCCCCTTGATTAAGCGATTTCATCAAATATTGGGAAAACCGTCGCTTTTTTTGGAATTTTTGGACCAACTTATGTCGTTCGAAATGATCTCAGCTACATTTTGATATACCACAACCCTACTTTTGGTGACTTAGATGACTTTGAATTCTTGCGCGTTGAGAGTTATGCCCCTTGATTAAGCGATTTCATCAAATATTGGGAAAACCGTCGCTTTTTTGGAATTTTTGGACCAACTTATGTCGTTCGAAATGATCTCAGCTACATTTTGATATACCACAACCCTACTTTTGGTGACTTAGATGACTTGGAATTCTTGCGCGTTGAGGGTTACGGGGCTTTAATAAGTGCGATTACGCCCAAATTAGCGAAAACCGGCACTTTTTTGGTCTTCGGAAATGGATAAAAGTTCTTCGTGATGGTCCCAGGAGCAATTAGATGGGTCACAACCCTATTTTTGCAACTTTGAAAATTTTAGTGGGTAAGAGTTATGCCCCTTGATTAAGCGATTTCATCAAATATTGGGAAAACCGTCGCTTTTTTGGAATTTTTGGACCAACTTATGTCGTTCGAAATGATCTCAGCTACATTTTGATATACCACAACCCTACTTTTGGTGACTTAGATGACTTGGAATTCTTGCGCGTTGAGAGTTATGCCCCTTGATTAAGCGATTTCATCAAATATTGGGAAAAACCGTCGCTTTTTTGGAATTTTTGGACCAACTTATGTCGTTCGAAATGATCTCAGCTACATTTTGATATACCACAACCCTACTTTTGGTGACTTAGATGACTTGGAATTCTTGCGCGTTGCGGGTTACGGGGCTTTAATAAGTGCGATTACGCCCAAATTAGCGAAAACCGGCACTTTTTTGGTCTTCGGAAATGGATAAAAGTTCTTCGTGATGGTCCCAGGAGCAATTAGATGGGTCACAACCCTATTTTTGCAACTTTGAAAATTTTAGTGGGTAAGAGTTATGCCCCTTGATTAAGCGATTTCATCAAATATTGGGAAAACCGTCGCTTTTTTGGAATTTTTGGACCAACTTATGTCGTTCGAAATGATCTCAGCTACATTTTGATATACCACAACCCTACTTTTGGTGACTTAGATGACTTGGAATTCTTGCGCGTTGAGAGTTATGCCCCTTGATTAAGCGATTTCATCAAATATTGGGAAAACCGTCGCTTTTTTGGAATTTTTGGACCAACTTATGTCGTTCGAAATGATCTCAGCTACATTTTGATATACCACAACCCTACTTTTGGTGACTTAGATGACTTGGAATTCTTGCGCGTTGAGGGTTACGGGGCTTTAATAAGTGCGATTACGCCCAAATTAGCGAAAACCGGCACTTTTTTGGTCTTCGGAAATGGATAAAAGTTCTTCGTGATGGTCCCAGGAGCAATTAGATGGGTCACAACCCTATTTTTGCAACTTTGAAAATTTTAGTGGGTAAGAGTTATGCCCCTTGATTAAGCGATTTCATCAAATATTGGGAAAACCGTCGCTTTTTTGGAATTTTTGGACCAACTTATGTCGTTCGAAATGATCTCAGCTACATTTTGATATACCACAACCCTACTTTTGGTGACTTAGATGACTTGGAATTCTTGCGCGTTGAGAGTTATGCCCCTTGATTAAGCGATTTCATCAAATATTGGGAAAACCGTCGCTTTTTTGGAATTTTTGGACCAACTTATGTCGTTCGAAATGATCTCAGCTACATTTTGATATACCACAACCCTACTTTTGGTGACTTAGATGACTTGGAATTCTTGCGCGTTGAGGGTTACGGGGCTTTAATAAGTGCGATTACGCCCAAATTAGCGAAAACCGGCACTTTTTTGGTCTTCGGAAATGGATAAAAGTTCTTCGTGATGGTCCCAGGAGCAATTAGATGGGTCACAACCCTATTTTTGCAACTTTGAAAATTTTAGTGGGTAAGAGTTATGCCCCTTGATTAAGCGATTTCATCAAATATTGGGAAAACCGTCGCTTTTTTGGAATTTTTGGACCAACTTATGTCTTTCGAAATGATCTCAGCTACATTTTGATATACCACAACCCTACTTTTGGTGACTTAGATGACTTGGAATTCTTGCGCGTTGAGGGTTACGGGGCTTTAATAAGTGCGATTACGCCCAAATTAGCGAAAACCGGCACTTTTTTGGTCTTCGGAAATGGATAAAAGTTCTTCGTGATGGTCCCAGGAGCAATTAGATGGGTCACAACCCTATTTTTGCAACTTTGAAAATTTTAGTGGGTAAGAGTTATGCCCCTTGATTAAGCGATTTCATCAAATATTGGGAAAACCGTCGCTTTTTTGGAATTTTTGGACCAACTTATGTCGTTCGAAATGATCTCAGCTACATTTTGATATACCACAACCCTACTTTTGGTGACTTAGATGACTTGGAATTCTTGCGCGTTGAGGGTTACGGGGCTTTAATAAGTGCGATTACGCCCAAATTAGCGAAAACCGGCACTTTTTTGGTCTTCGGAAATGGATAAAAGTTCTTCGTGATGGTCCCAGGAGCAATTAGATGGGTCACAACCCTATTTTTGCAACTTTGAAAATTTTAGTGGGTAAGAGTTATGCCCCTTGATTAAGCGATTTCATCAAATATTGGGAAAACCGTCGCTTTTTTGGAATTTTTGGACCAACTTATGTCGTTCGAAATGATCTCAGCTACATTTTGATATACCACAACCCTACTTTTGGTGACTTAGATGACTTGGAATTCTTGCGCGTTGAGAGTTATGCCCCTTGATTAAGCGATTTCATCAAATATTGGGAAAACCGTCGCTTTTTTGGAATTTTTGGACCAACTTATGTCGTTCGAAATGATCTCAGCTACATTTTGATATACCACAACCCTACTTTTGGTGACTTAGATGACTTGGAATTCTTGCGCGTTGAGGGTTACGGGGCTTTAATAAGTGCGATTACGCCCAAATTAGCGAAAACCGGCACTTTTTTGGTCTTCGGAAATGGATAAAAGTTCTTCGTGATGGTCCCAGGAGCAATTAGATGGGTCACAACCCTATTTTTGCAACTTTGAAAATTTTAGTGGGTAAGAGTTATGCCCCTTGATTAAGCGATTTCATCAAATATTGGGAAAACCGTCGCTTTTTTGGAATTTTTGGACCAACTTATGTCGTTCGAAATGATCTCAGCTACATTTTGATATACCACAACCCTACTTTTGGTGACTTAGATGACTTGGAATTCTTGCGCGTTGAGAGTTATGCCCCTTGATTAAGCGATTTCATCAAATATTGGGAAAACCGTCGCTTTTTTGGAATTTTTGGACCAACTTATGTCGTTCGAAATGATCTCAGCTACATTTTGATATACCACAACCCTACTTTTGGTGACTTAGATGACTTGGAATTCTTGCGCGTTGAGGGTTACGGGGCTTTAATAAGTGCGATTACGCCCAAATTAGCGAAAACCGGCACTTTTTTGGTCTTCGGAAATGGATAAAAGTTCTTCGTGATGGTCCCAGGAGCAATTAGATGGGTCACAACCCTATTTTTGCAACTTTGAAAATTTTAGTGGGTAAGAGTTATGCCCCTTGATTAAGCGATTTCATCAAATATTGGGAAAACCGTCGCTTTTTTGGAATTTTTGGACCAACTTATGTCGTTCGAAATGATCTCAGCTACATTTTGATATACCACAACCCTACTTTTGGTGACTTAGATGACTTGGAATTCTTGCGCGTTGAGAGTTATGCCCCTTGATTAAGCGATTTCATCAAATATTGGGAAAACCGTCGCTTTTTTGGAATTTTTGGACCAACTTATGTCGTTCGAAATGATCTCAGCTACATTTTGATATACCACAACCCTACTTTTGGTGACTTAGATGACTTGGAATTCTTGCGCGTTGAGGGTTACGGGGCTTTAATAAGTGCGATTACGCCCAAATTAGCGAAAACCGGCACTTTTTTGGTCTTCGGAAATGGATAAAAGTTCTTCGTGATGGTCCCAGGAGCAATTAGATGGGTCACAACCCTATTTTTGCAACTTTGAAAATTTTAGTGGGTAAGAGTTATGCCCCTTGATTAAGCGATTTCATCAAATATTGGGAAAACCGTCGCTTTTTTGGAATTTTTGGACCAACTTATGTCGTTCGAAATGATCTCAGCTACATTTTGATATACCACAACCCTACTTTTGGTGACTTAGATGACTTGGAATTCTTGCGCGTTGAGAGTTATGCCCCTTGATTAAGCGATTTCATCAAATATTGGGAAAACCGTCGCTTTTTTTGGACCAACTTATGTCGTTCGAAATGATCTCAGCTACATTTTGATATACCACAACCCTACTTTTGGTGACTTAGATGACTTGGAATTCTTGCGCGTTGAGGGTTACGGGGCTTTAATAAGTGCGATTACGCCCAAATTAGCGAAAACCGGCACTTTTTTGGTCTTCGGAAATGGATAAAAGTTCTTCGTGATGGTCCCAGGAGCAATTAGATGGGTCACAACCCTATTTTTGCAACTTTGAAAATTTTAGTGGGTAAGAGTTATGCCCCTTGATTAAGCGATTTCATCAAATATTGGGAAAACCGTCGCTTTTTTGGAATTTTTGGACCAACTTATGTCGTTCGAAATGATCTCAGCTACATTTTGATATACCACAACCCTACTTTTGGTGACTTAGATGACTTGGAATTCTTGCGCGTTGAGAGTTATGCCCCTTGATTAAGCGATTTCATCAAATATTGGGAAAACCGTCGCTTTTTTGGAATTTTTGGACCAACTTATGTCGTTCGAAATGATCTCAGCTACATTTTGATATACCACAACCCTACTTTTGGTGACTTAGATGACTTGGAATTCTTGCGCGTTGAGGGTTACGGGGCTTTAATAAGTGCGATTACGCCCAAATTAGCGAAAACCGGCACTTTTTTGGTCTTCGGAAATGGATAAAAGTTCTTCGTGATGGTCCCAGGAGCAATTAGATGGGTCACAACCCTATTTTTGCAACTTTGAAAATTTTAGTGGGTAAGAGTTATGCCCCTTGATTAAGCGATTTCATCAAATATTGGGAAAACCGTCGCTTTTTTGGAATTTTTGGACCAACTTATGTCGTTCGAAATGATCTCAGCTACATTTTGATATACCACAACCCTACTTTTGGTGACTTAGATGACTTGGAATTCTTGCGCGTTGAGAGTTATGCCCCTTGATTAAGCGATTTCATCAAATATTGGGAAAACCGTCGCTTTTTTGGAATTTTTGGACCAACTTATGTCGTTCGAAATGATCTCAGCTACATTTTGATATACCACAACCCTACTTTTGGTGACTTAGATGACTTGGAATTCTTGCGCGTTGAGGGTTACGGGGCTTTAATAAGTGCGATTACGCCCAAATTAGCGAAAACCGGCACTTTTTTGGTCTTCGGAAATGGATAAAAGTTCTTCGTGATGGTCCCAGGAGCAATTAGATGGGTCACAACCCTATTTTTGCAACTTTGAAAATTTTAGTGGGTAAGAGTTATGCCCCTTGATTAAGCGATTTCATCAAATATTGGGAAAACCGTCGCTTTTTTGGAATTTTTGGACCAACTTATGTCGTTCGAAATGATCTCAGCTACATTTTGATATACCACAACCCTACTTTTGGTGACTTAGATGACTTGGAATTCTTGCGCGTTGAGGGTTACGGGGCTTTAATAAGTGCGATTACGCCCAAATTAGCGAAAACCGGCACTTTTTTGGTCTTCGGAAATGGATAAAAGTTCTTCGTGATGGTCCCAGGAGCAATTAGATGGGTCACAACCCTATTTTTGCAACTTTGAAAATTTTAGTGGGTAAGAGTTATGCCCCTTGATTAAGCGATTTCATCAAATATTGGGAAAACCGTCGCTTTTTTGGAATTTTTGGACCAACTTATGTCGTTCGAAATGATCTCAGCTACATTTTGATATACCACAACCCTACTTTTGGTGACTTAGATGACTTGGAATTCTTG
The DNA here is from genome assembly GCA_916613615.1 of Steromphala cineraria. Taxonomy (NCBI): domain Eukaryota; kingdom Metazoa; phylum Mollusca; class Gastropoda; order Trochida; family Trochidae; genus Steromphala; species Steromphala cineraria. The sequence continues at coordinate 27,457,378 of OU744726.1, read as the reverse complement.
CGCGTTGAGAGTTATGCCCCTTGATTAAGCGATTTCATCAAATATTGGGAAAACCGTCGCTTTTTTGGAATTTTTGGACCAACTTATGTCGTTCGAAATGATCTCAGCTACATTTTGATATACCACAACCCTACTTTTGGTGACTTAGATGACTTGGAATTCTTGCGCGTTGAGGGTTACGGGGCTTTAATAAGTGCGATTACGCCCAAATTAGCGAAAACCGGCACTTTTTTGGTCTTCGGAAATGGATAAAAGTTCTTCGTGATGGTCCCAGGAGCAATTAGATGGGTCACAACCCTATTTTTGCAACTTTGAAAATTTTAGTGGGTAAGAGTTATGCCCCTTGATTAAGCGATTTCATCAAATATTGGGAAAACCGTCGCTTTTTTGGAATTTTTGGACCAACTTATGTCGTTCGAAATGATCTCAGCTACATTTTGATATACCACAACCCTACTTTTGGTGACTTAGATGACTTGGAATTCTTGCGCGTTGAGAGTTATGCCCCTTGATTAAGCGATTTCATCAAATATTGGGAAAACCGTCGCTTTTTTGGAATTTTTGGACCAACTTATGTCGTTCGAAATGATCTCAGCTACATTTTGATATACCACAACCCTACTTTTGGTGACTTAGATGACTTGGAATTCTTGCGCGTTGAGGGTTACGGGGCTTTAATAAGTGCGATTACGCCCAAATTAGCGAAAACCGGCACTTTTTTGGTCTTCGGAAATGGATAAAAGTTCTTCGTGATGGTCCCAGGAGCAATTAGATGGGTCACAACCCTATTTTTGCAACTTTGAAAATTTTAGTGGGTAAGAGTTATGCCCCTTGATTAAGCGATTTCATCAAATATTGGGAAAACCGTCGCTTTTTTGGAATTTTTGGACCAACTTATGTCGTTCGAAATGATCTCAGCTACATTTTGATATACCACAACCCTACTTTTGGTGACTAAGATGACTTGGAATTCTTGCGCGTTGAGAGTTATGCCCCTTGATTAAGCGATTTCATCAAATATTGGGAAAACCGTCGCTTTTTTGGAATTTTAGGACCAACTTATGTCGTTCGAAATGATCTCAGCTACATTTTGATATACCACAACCCTACTTTTGGTGACTTAGATGACTTGGAATTCTTGCGCGTTGAGGGTTACGGGGCTTTAATAAGTGCGATTACGCCCAAATTAGCGAAAACCGGCACTTTTTTGGTCTTCGGAAATGGATAAAAGTTCTTCGTGATGGTCCCAGGAGCAATTAGATGGGTCACAACCCTATTTTTGCAACTTTGAAAATTTTAGTGGGTAAGAGTTATGCCCCTTGATTAAGCGATTTCATCAAATATTGGGAAAACCGTCGCTTTTTTGGAATTTTTGGACCAACTTATGTCGTTCGAAATGATCTCAGCTACATTTTGATATACCACAACCCTACTTTTGGTGACTTAGATGACTTGGAATTCTTGCGCGTTGAGAGTTATGCCCCTTGATTAAGCGATTTCATCAAATATTGGGAAAACCGTCGCTTTTTTGGAATTTTTGGACCAACTTATGTCGTTCGAAATGATCTCAGCTACATTTTGATATACCACAACCCTACTTTTGGTGACTTAGATGACTTGGAATTCTTGCGCGTTGAGGGTTACGGGGCTTTAATAAGTGCGATTACGCCCAAATTAGCGAAAACCGGCACTTTTTTGGTCTTCGGAAATGGATAAAAGTTCTTCGTGATGGTCCCAGGAGCAATTAGATGGGTCACAACCCTATTTTTGCAACTTTGAAAATTTTAGTGGGTAAGAGTTATGCCCCTTGATTAAGCGATTTCATCAAATATTGGGAAAACCGTCGCTTTTTTGGAATTTTTGGACCAACTTATGTCGTTCGAAATGATCTCAGCTACATTTTGATATACCACAACCCTACTTTTGGTGACTTAGATGACTTGGAATTCTTGCGCGTTGAGAGTTATGCCCCTTGATTAAGCGATTTCATCAAATATTGGGAAAACCGTCGCTTTTTTGGAATTTTTGGACCAACTTATGTCGTTCGAAATGATCTCAGCTACATTTTGATATACCACAACCCTACTTTTGGTGACTTAGATGACTTGGAATTCTTGCGCGTTGAGGGTTACGGGGCTTTAATAAGTGCGATTACGCCCAAATTAGCGAAAACCGGCACTTTTTTGGTCTTCGGAAATGGATAAAAGTTCTTCGTGATGGTCCCAGGAGCAATTAGATGGGTCACAACCCTATTTTTGCAACTTTGAAAATTTTAGTGGGTAAGAGTTATGCCCCTTGATTAAGCGATTTCATCAAATATTGGGAAAACCGTCGCTTTTTTGGAATTTTTGGACCAACTTATGTCGTTCGAAATGATCTCAGCTACATTTTGATATACCACAACCCTACTTTTGGTGACTTAGATGACTTGGAATTCTTGCGCGTTGAGAGTTATTCCCCTTGATTAAGCGATTTCATCAAATATTGGGAAAACCGTCGCTTTTTTGGAATTTTTGGACCAACTTATGTCGTTCGAAATGATCTCAGCTACATTTTGATATACCACAACCCTACTTTTGGTGACTTAGATGACTTGGAATTCTTGCGCGTTGAGGGTTACGGGGCTTTAATAAGTGCGATTACGCCCAAATTAGCGAAAACCGGCACTTTTTTTGGTCTTCGGAAATGGATAAAAGTTCTTCGTGATGGTCCCAGGAGCAATTAGATGGGTCACAACCCTATTTTTGCAACTTTGAAAATTTTAGTGGGTAAGAGTTATGCCCCTTGATTAAGCGATTTCATCAAATATTGGGAAAACCGTCGCTTTTTTGGAATTTTTGGACCAACTTGTGTCGTTCGAAATGATCTCAGCTACATTTTGATATACCACAACCCTACTTTTGGTGACTTAGATGACTTGGAATTCTTGCGCGTTGAGAGTTATGCCCCTTGATTAAGCGATTTCATCAAATATTGGGAAAACCGTCGCTTTTTTGGAATTTTTGGACCAACTTATGTCGTTCGAAATGATCTCAGCTACATTTTGATATACCACAACCCTACTTTTGGTGACTTAGATGACTTGGAATTCTTGCGCGTTGAGGGTTACGGGGCTTTAATAAGTGCGATTACGCCCAAATTAGCGAAAACCGGCACTTTTTTGGTCTTCGGAAATGGATAAAAGTTCTTCGTGATGGTCCCAGGAGCAATTAGATGGGTCACAACCCTATTTTTGCAACTTTGAAAATTTTAGTGGGTAAGAGTTATGCCCCTTGATTAAGCGATTTCATCAAATATTGGGAAAACCGTCGCTTTTTTGGAATTTTTGGACCAACTTATGTCGTTCGAAATGATCTCAGCTACATTTTGATATACCACAACCCTACTTTTGGTGACTTAGATGACTTGGAATTCTTGCGCGTTGAGAGTTATGCCCCTTGATTAAGCGATTTCATCAAATATTGGGAAAACCGTCGCTTTTTTGGAATTTTTGGACCAACTTATGTCGTTCGAAATGATCTCAGCTACATTTTGATATACCACAACCCTACTTTTGGTGACTTAGATGACTTGGAATTCTTGCGCGTTGAGGGTTACGGGGCTTTAATAAGTGCGATTACGCCCAAATTAGCGAAAACCGGCACTTTTTTGGTCTTCGGAAATGGATAAAAGTTCTTCGTGATGGTCCCAGGAGCAATTAGATGGGTCACAACCCTATTTTTGCAACTTTGAAAATTTTAGTGGGTAAGAGTTATGCCCCTTGATTAAGCGATTTCATCAAATATTGGGAAAACCGTCGCTTTTTTGGAATTTTTGGACCAACTTATGTCGTTCGAAATGATCTCAGCTACATTTTGATATACCACAACCCTACTTTTGGTGACTTAGATGACTTGGAATTCTTGCGCGTTGAGAGTTATGCCCCTTGATTAAGCGATTTCATCAAATATTGGGAAAACCGTCGCTTTTTTGGAATTTTTGGACCAACTTATGTCGTTCGAAATGATCTCAGCTACATTTTGATATACCACAACCCTACTTTTGGTGACTTAGATGACTTGGAATTCTTGCGCGTTGAGGGTTACGGGGCTTTAATAAGTGCGATTACGCCCAAATTAGCGAAAACCGGCACTTTTTTGGTCTTCGGAAATGGATAAAAGTTCTTCGTGATGGTCCCAGGAGCAATTAGATGGGTCACAACCCTATTTTTGCAACTTTGAAAATTTTAGTGGGTAAGAGTTATGCCCCTTGATTAAGCGATTTCATCAAATATTGGGAAAACCGTCGCTTTTTTGGAATTTTTGGACCAACTTATGTCGTTCGAAATGATCTCAGCTACATTTTGATATACCACAACCCTACTTTTGGTGACTTAGATGACTTGGAATTCTTGCGCGTTGAGAGTTATGCCCCTTGATTAAGCGATTTCATCAAATATTGGGAAAACCGTCGCTTTTTTGGAATTTTTGGACCAACTTATGTCGTTCGAAATGATCTCAGCTACATTTTGATATACCACAACCCTACTTTTGGTGACTTAGATGACTTGGAATTCTTGCGCGTTGAGGGTTACGGGGCTTTAATAAGTGCGATTACGCCCAAATTAGCGAAAACCGGCACTTTTTTGGTCTTCGGAAATGGATAAAAGTTCTTCGTGATGGTCCCAGGAGCAATTAGATGGGTCACAGCCCTATTTTTGCAACTTTGAAAATTTTAGTGGGTAAGAGTTATGCCCCTTGATTAAGCGATTTCATCAAATATTGGGAAAACCGTCGCTTTTTTGGAATTTTTGGACCAACTTATGTCGTTCTAAATGATCTCAGCTACATTTTGATATACCACAACCCTACTTTTGGTGACTTAGATGACTTGGAATTCTTGCGCGTTGAGAGTTATGCCCCTTGATTAAGCGATTTCATCAAATATTGGGAAAACCGTCGCTTTTTTGGAATTTTTGGACCAACTTATGTCGTTCGAAATGATCTCAGCTACATTTTGATATACCACAACCCTACTTTTGGTGACTTAGATGACTTGGAATTCTTGCGCGTTGAGGGTTACGGGGCTTTAATAAGTGCGATTACGCCCAAATTAGCGAAAACCGGCACTTTTTTGGTCTTCGGAAATGGATAAAAGTTCTTCGTGATGGTCCCAGGAGCAATTAGATGGGTCACAACCCTATTTTTGCAACTTTGAAAATTTTAGTGGGTAAGAGTTATGCCCCTTGATTAAGCGATTTCATCAAATATTGGGAAAACCGTCGCTTTTTTGGAATTTTTGGACCAACTTATGTCGTTCGAAATGATCTCAGCTACATTTTGATATACCACAACCCTACTTTTGGTGACTTAGATGACTTGGAATTCTTGCGCGTTGAGAGTTATGCCCCTTGATTAAGCGATTTCATCAAATATTGGGAAAACCGTCGCTTTTTTGGAATTTTTGGACCAACTTATGTCGTTCGAAATGATCTCAGCTACATTTTGATATACCACAACCCTACTTTTGGTGACTTAGATGACTTGGAATTCTTGCGCGTTGAGGGTTACGGGGCTTTAATAAGTGCGATTACGCCCAAATTAGCGAAAACCGGCACTTTTTTTGGTCTTCGGAAATGGATAAAAGTTCTTCGTGATGGTCCCAGGAGCAATTAGCTGGGTCACAACCCTATTTTTGCAACTTTGAAAATTTTAGTGGGTAAGAGTTATGCCCCTTGATTAAGCGATTTCATCAAATATTGGGAAAACCGTCGCTTTTTTGGAATTTTTGGACCAACTTATGTCGTTCGAAATGATCTCAGCTACATTTTGATATACCACAACCCTACTTTTGGTGACTTAGATGACTTGGAATTCTTGCGCGTTGAGAGTTATGCCCCTTGATTAAGCGATTTCATCAAATATTGGGAAAACCGTCGCTTTTTTGGAATTTTTGGACCAACTTATGTCGTTCGAAATGATCTCAGCTACATTTTGATATACCACAACCCTACTTTTGGTGACTTAGATGACTTGGAATTCTTGCGCGTTGAGGGTTACGGGGCTTTAATAAGTGCGATTACGCCCAAATTAGCGAAAACCGGCACTTTTTTGGTCTTCGGAAATGGATAAAAGTTCTTCGTGATGGTCCCAGGAGCAATTAGATGGGTCACAACCCTATTTTTGCAACTTTGAAAATTTTAGTGGGTAAGAGTTATGCCCCTTGATTAAGCGATTTCATCAAATATTGGGAAAACTGTCGCTTTTTTGGAATTTTTGGACCAACTTATGTCGTTCGAAATGATCTCAGCTACATTTTGATATACCACAACCCTACTTTTGGTGACTTAGATGACTTGGAATTCTTGCGCGTTGAGAGTTATGCCCCTTGATTAAGCGATTTCATCAAATATTGGGAAAACCGTCGCTTTTTTGGAATTTTTGGACCAACTTATGTCGTTCGAAATGATCTCAGCTACATTTTGATATACCACAACCCTACTTTTGGTGACTTAGATGACTTGGAATTCTTGCGCGTTGAGGGTTACGGGGCTTAAATAAGTGCGATTACGCCCAAATTAGCGAAAACCGGCACTTTTTTGGTCTTCGGAAATGGATAAAAGTTCTTCGTGATGGTCCCAGGAGCAATTAGATGGGTCACAACCCTATTTTTGCAACTTTGAAAATTTTAGTGGGTAAGAGTTATGCCCCTTGATTAAGCGATTTCATCAAATATTGGGAAAACCGTCGCTTTTTTGGAATTTTTGGACCAACTTATGTCGTTCGAAATGATCTCAGCTACATTTTGATATACCACAACCCTACTTTTGGTGACTTAGATGACTTGGAATTCTTGCGCGTTGAGAGTTATGCCCCTTGATTAAGCGATTTCATCAAATATTGGGAAAACCGTCGCTTTTTTGGAATTTTTGGACCAACTTATGTCGTTCGAAATGATCTCAGCTACATTTTGATATACCACAACCCTACTTTTGGTGACTTAGATGACTTGGAATTCTTGCGCGTTGAGGGTTACGGGGCTTTAATAAGTGCGATTACGCCCAAGTTAGCGAAAACCGGCACTTTTTTGGTCTTCGGAAATGGATAAAAGTTCTTCGTGATGGTCCCAGGAGCAATTAGATGGGTCACAGCCCTATTTTTGCAACTTTGAAAATTTTAGTGGGTAAGAGTTATGCCCCTTGATTAAGCGATTTCATCAAATATTGGGAAAACCGTCGCTTTTTTGGAATTTTTGGACCAACTTATGTCGTTCTAAATGATCTCAGCTACATTTTGATATACCACAACCCTACTTTTGGTGACTTAGATGACTTGGAATTCTTGCGCGTTGAGAGTTATGCCCCTTGATTAAGCGATTTCATCAAATATTGGGAAAACCGTCGCTTTTTTGGAATTTTTGGACCAACTTATGTCGTTCGAAATGATCTCAGCTACATTTTGATATACCACAACCCTACTTTTGGTGACTTAGATGACTTGGAATTCTTGCGCGTTGAGGGTTACGGGGCTTTAATAAGTGCGATTACGCCCAAATTAGCGAAAACCGGCACTTTTTTGGTCTTCGGAAATGGATAAAAGTTCTTCGTGATGGTCCCAGGAGCAATTAGATGGGTCACAACCCTATTTTTGCAACTTTGAAAATTTTAGTGGGTAAGAGTTATGCCCCTTGATTAAGCGATTTCATCAAATATTGGGAAAACCGTCGCTTTTTTGGAATTTTTGGACCAACTTATGTCGTTCGAAATGATCTCAGCTACATTTTGATATACCACAACCCTACTTTTGGTGACTTAGATGACTTGGAATTCTTGCGCGTTGAGAGTTATGCCCCTTGATTAAGCGATTTCATCAAATATTGGGAAAACCGTCGCTTTTTTGGAATTTTTGGACCAACTTATGTCGTTCGAAATGTTCTCAGCTACATTTTGATATACCACAACCCTACTTTTGGTGACTTAGATGACTTGGAATTCTTGCGCGTTGAGGGTTACGGGGCTTTAATAAGTGCGATTACGCCCAAATTAGCGAAAACCGGCACTTTTTTTGGTCTTCGGAAATGGATAAAAGTTCTTCGTGATGGTCCCAGGAGCAATTAGATGGGTCACAACCCTATTTTTGCAACTTTGAAAATTTTAGTGGGTAAGAGTTATGCCCCTTGATTAAGCGATTTCATCAAATATTGGGAAAACCGTCGCTTTTTTTGAATTTTTGGACCAACTTATGTCGTTCGAAATGATCTCAGCTACATTTTGATATACCACAACCCTACTTTTGGTGACTTAGATGACTTGGAATTCTTGCGCGTTGAGAGTTATGCCCCTTGATTAAGCGATTTCATCAAATATTGGGAAAACCGTCGCTTTTTTGGAATTTTTGGACCAACTTATGTCGTTCGAAATGATCTCAGCTACATTTTGATATACCACAACCCTACTTTTGGTGACTTAGATGACTTGGAATTCTTGCGCGTTGAGGGTTACGGGGCTTTAATAAGTGCGATTACGCCCAAATTAGCGAAAACCGGCACTTTTTTGGTCTTCGGAAATGGATAAAAGTTCTTCGTGATGGTCCCAGGAGCAATTAGATGGGTCACAACCCTATTTTTGCAACTTTGAAAATTTTAGTGGGTAAGAGTTATGCCCCTTGATTAAGCGATTTCATCAAATATTGGGAAAACCGTCGCTTTTTTGGAATTTTTGGACCAACTTATGTCGTTCGAAATGATCTCAGCTACATTTTGATATACCACAACCCTACTTTTGGTGACTTAGATGACTTGGAATTCTTGCGCGTTGAGAGTTATGCCCCTTGATTAAGCGATTTCATCAAATATTGGGAAAACCGTCGCTTTTTTGGAATTTTTGGACCAACTTATGTCGTTCGAAATGATCTCAGCTACATTTTGATATACCACAACCCTACTTTTGGTGACTTAGATGACTTGGAATTCTTGCGCGTTGAGGGTTACGGGGCTTAAATAAGTGCGATTACGCCCAAATTAGCGAAAACCGGCACTTTTTTGGTCTTCGGAAATGGATAAAAGTTCTTCGTGATGGTCCCAGGAGCAATTAGATGGGTCACAACCCTATTTTTGCAACTTTGAAAATTTTAGTGGGTAAGAGTTATGCCCCTTGATTAAGCGATTTCATCAAATATTGGGAAAACCGTCGCTTTTTTGGAATTTTTGGACCAACTTATGTCGTTCGAAATGATCTCAGCTACATTTTGATATACCACAACCCTACTTTTGGTGACTTAGATGACTTGGAATTCTTGCGCGTTGAGAGTTATGCCCCTTGATTAAGCGATTTCATCAAATATTGGGAAAACCGTCGCTTTTTTGGAATTTTTGGACCAACTTATGTCGTTCGAAATGATCTCAGCTACATTTTGATATACCACAACCCTACTTTTGGTGACTTAGATGACTTGGAATTCTTGCGCGTTGAGGGTTACGGGGCTTTAATAAGTGCGATTACGCCCAAATTAGCGAAAACCGGCACTTTTTTGGTCTTCGGAAATGGATAAAAGTTCTTCGTGATGGTCCCAGGAGCAATTAGATGGGTCACAACCCTATTTTTGCAACTTTGAAAATTTTAGTGGGTAAGAGTTATGCCCCTTGATTAAGCGATTTCATCAAATATTGGGAAAACCGTTGCTTTTTTGGAATTTTTGGACCAACTTATGTCGTTCGAAATGATCTCAGCTACATTTTGATATACCACAACCCTACTTTTGGTGACTTAGATGACTTGGAATTCTTGCGCGTTGAGAGTTATGCCCCTTGATTAAGCGATTTCATCAAATATTGGGAAAACCGTCGCTTTTTTGGAATTTTCGGACCAACTAATGTCGTTCGAAATGATCTCAGCTACATTTTGATATACCACAACCCTACTTTTGGTGACTTAGATGACTTGGAATTCTTGCGCGTTGAGGGTTACGGGGCTTTAATAAGTGCGATTACGCCCAAATTAGCGAAAACCGGCACTTTTTTGGTCTTCGGAAATGGATAAAAGTTCTTCGTGATGGTCCCAGGAGCAATTAGATGGGTCACAACCCTATTTTTGCAACTTTGAAAATTTTAGTGGGTAAGAGTTATGCCCCTTGATTAAGCGATTTCATCAAATATTGGGAAAACCGTTGCTTTTTTGGAATTTTTGGACCAACTTATGTCGTTCGAAATGATCTCAGCTACATTTTGATATACCACAACCCTACTTTTGGTGACTTAGATGACTTGGAATTCTTGCGCGTTGAGAGTTATGCCCCTTGATTAAGCGATTTCATCAAATATTGGGAAAACCGTCGCTTTTTTGGAATTTTTGGACCAACTTATGTCGTTCGAAATGATCTCAGCTACATTTTGATATACCACAACCCTACTTTTGGTGACTTAGATGACTTGGAATTCTTGCGCGTTGAGGGTTACGGGGCTTTAATAAGTGCGATTACGCCCAAATTAGCGAAAACCGGCACTTTTTTGGTCTTCGGAAATGGATAAAAGTTCTTCGTGATGGTCCCAGGAGCAATTAGATGGGTCACAACCCTATTTTTGCAACTTTGAAAATTTTAGTGGGTAAGAGTTATGCCCCTTGATTAAGCAATTTCATCAAATATTGGGAAAACCGTCGCTTTTTTGGAATTTTTGGACCAACTTATGTCGTTCGAAATGATCTCAGCTACATTTTGATATACCACAACCCTACTTTTGGTGACTTAGATGACTTGGAATTCTTGCGCGTTGAGAGTTATGCCCCTTGATTAAGCGATTTCATCAAATATTGGGAAAACCGTCGCTTTTTTGGAATTTTTGGACCAACTTATGTCGTTCGAAATGATCTCAGCTACATTTTGATATACCACAACCCTACTTTTGGTGACTTAGATGACTTGGAATTCTTGCGCGTTGAGGGTTACGGGGCTTTAATAAGTGCGATTACGCCCAAATTAGCGAAAACCGGCACTTTTTTGGTCTTCGGAAATGGATAAAAGTTCTTCGTGATGGTCCCAGGAGCAATTAGATGGGTCACAACCCTATTTTTGCAACTTTGAAAATTTTAGTGGGTAAGAGTTATGCCCCTTGATTAAGCGATTTCATCAAATATTGGGAAAACCGTCGCTTTTTTGGAATTTTTGGACCAACTTATGTCGTTCGAAATGATCTCAGCTACATTTTGATATACCACAACCCTACTTTTGGTGACTTAGATGACTTGGAATTCTTGCGCGTTGAGAGTTATGCCCCTTGATTAAGCGATTTCATCAAATATTGGGAAAACCGTCGCTTTTTTGGAATTTTTGGACCAACTTATGTCGTTCGAAATGATCTCAGCTACATTTTGATATACCACAACCCTACTTTTGGTGACTTAGATGACTTGGAATTCTTGCGCGTTGAGGGTTACGGGGCTTTAATAAGTGCGATTACGCCCAAATTAGCGAAAACCGGCACTTTTTTGGTCTTCGGAAATGGATAAAAGTTCTTCGTGATGGTCCCAGGAGCAATTAGATGGGTCACAACCCTATTTTTGCAACTTTGAAAATTTTAGTGGGTAAGAGTTATGCCCCTTGATTAAGCGATTTCATCAAATATTGGGAAAACCGTCGCTTTTTTGGAATTTTTGGACCAACTTATGTCGTTCGAAATGATCTCAGCTACATTTTGATATACCACAACCCTACTTTTGGTGACTTAGATGACTTGGAATTCTTGCGCGTTGAGAGTTATGCCCCTTGATTAAGCGATTTCATCAAATATTGGGAAAACCGTCGCTTTTTTGGAATTTTTGGACCAACTTATGTCGTTCGAAATGATCTCAGCTACATTTTGATATACCACAACCCTACTTTTGGTGACTTAGATGACTTGGAATTCTTGCGCGTTGAGGGTTACGGGGCTTTAATAAGTGCGATTACGCCCAAATTAGCGAAAACCGGCACTTTTTTGGTCTTCGGAAATGGATAAAAGTTCTTCGTGATGGTCCCAGGAGCAATTAGATGGGTCACAACCCTATTTTTGCAACTTTGAAAATTTTAGTGGGTAAGAGTTATGCCCCTTGATTAAGCGATTTCATCAAATATTGGGAAAACCGTCGCTTTTTTGGAATTTTTGGACCAACTTATGTCGTTCGAAATGATCTCAGCTACATTTTGATATACCACAACCCTACTTTTGGTGACTTAGAAGACTTGGAATTCTTGCGCGTTGAGAGTTATGCCCCTTGATTAAGCGATTTCATCAAATATTGGGAAAACCGTCGCTTTTTTGGAATTTTTGGACCAACTTATGTCGTTCGAAATGATCTCAGCTACATTTTGATATACCACAACCCTACTTTTGGTGACTTAGATGACTTGGAATTCTTGCGCGTTGAGGGTTACGGGGCTTTAATAAGTGCGATTACGCCCAAATTAGCGAAAACCAGCACTTTTTTGGTCTTCGGAAATGGATAAAAGTTCTTCGTGATGGTCCCAGGAGCAATTAGATGGGTCACAACCCTATTTTTGCAACTTTGAAAATTTTAGTGGGTAAGAGTTATGCCCCTTGATTAAGCGATTTCATCAAATATTGGGAAAACCGTCGCTTTTTTGGAATTTTTGGACCAACTTATGTCGTTCGAAATGATCTCAGCTACATTTTGATATACCACAACCCTACTTTTGGTGACTTAGATGACTTGGAATTCTTGCGCGTTGAGAGTTATGCCCCTTGATTAAGCGATTTCATCAAATATTGGTAAAACCGTCGCTTTTTTGGCATTTTTGGATCAACTTGTGTCGTTCGAAATGATCTCAGCTACATTTTGATATATCACAACCCTACTTTTGGTGACTTTGATGACTTGGAATTCTTGCGCGTTGAGGGTTACGGGGCTTGAATAAGTGCGATTACGCCCAAATTAGCGAAAACCGGTACTTTTGGTGACTTTGATGACTTGGAATTCTTGCGCGTTGAGGGTTACGGGGCTTGAATAAGTGCGATTACGCCCAAATTAGCGAAAACCGGCACTTTTTTGGTCTTCGGAAATGGATAAAAGTTCTTCGTGATGGTCCCAGGAGCAATTAGATGGGTCACAACCCTATTTTTGCAACTTTGAAAATTTTAGTGGGTAAGAGTTATGCCCCTTGATTAAGCGATTTCATCAAATATTGGTAAAACCCTCGCTTTTTTGGCATTTTTGGATCAACTTATGTCGTTCGAAATGATCTCAGCTACATTTTGATATATCACAACCCTACTTTTGGTGACTTTGATGACTTGGAATTCTTGCGCGTTGAGGGTTACGGGGCTTGAATAAGTGCGATTACGCCCAAATTAGCGAAAACCGGCACTTTTTTGGTCTTCGGAAATGGATAAAAGTTCTTCGTGATGGTCCCAGGAGCAATTAGATGGGTCACAACCCTATTTTTGCAACTTTGAAAATTTTAGTGGGTAAGAGTTATGCCCCTTGATTAAGCGATTTCATCAAATATTGGGAAAACTGTCGCTTTTTTGGCATTTTTGGATCAACTTATGTCGTTCGAAATGATCTCAGCTACATTTTGATATATCACAACCCTACTTTTTGTGACTTTGATGACTTGGAATTCTTGCGCGTTGAGGGTTACGGGGCTTGAATAAGTGCGATTACGCCCAAATTAGCAAAAACCGGCACTTTTTTGGTCTTCGGAAATGGATAAAAGTTCTTCGTGATGGTCCCAGGAGCAATTAGATGGGTCACAACCCTATTTTTGCAACTTTGAAAATTTTAGTGGGTAAGAGTTATGCCCCTTGATTAAGCGATTTCATCAAATATTGGGAAAACCGTCGCTTTTTTGGCATTTTTGGATCAACTTATGTCGTTCGAAATGATCTCAGCTACATTTTGATATATCACAACCCTACTTTTGGTGACTTTGATGACTTGGAATTCTTGCGCGTTGAGGGTTACGGGGCTTGAATAAGTGCGATTACGCCCAAATTAGCGAAAACCGGCACTTTTTTGGTCTTCGGAAATGGATAAAAGTTCTTCGTGATGGTCAAAGGAGCAATTAGATGGGTCACAACCCTATTTTTGCAACTTTGAAAATTTTAGTGGGTAAGAGTTATGCCCCTTGATTAAGCGATTTCATCAAATATTGGGAAAACCGTCGCTTTTTTGGCATTTTTGGATCAACTTATGTTGTTCGAAATGATCTCAGCTACATTTTGATATATCACAACCCTACTTTTGGTGACTTTGATGACTTGGAATTCTTGCGCGTTGAGGGTTACGGGGCTTGAATAAGTGCGATTACGCCCAAATTAGCGAAAACCGGCACTTTTTTGGTCTTCGGAAATGGATAAAAGTTCTTCGTGATGGTCCCAGGAGCAATTAGATGGGTCACAACCCTATTTTTGCAACTTTGAAAATTTTAGTGGGTAAGAGTTATGCCCCTTGATTAAGCGATTTCATCAAATATTGGGAAAACCGTCGCATTTTTGGCATTTTTGGATCAACTTATGTCGTTCGAAATGATCTCAGCTACATTTTGATATATCACAACCCTACTTTTGGTGACTTTGATGACTTGGAATTCTTGCGCGTTGAGGGTTACGGGGCTTGAATAAGTGCGATTACGCCCAAATTAGCGAAAACCGGCACTTTTTTGGTCTTCGGAAATGGATAAAAGTTCTTCGTGATGGTCCCAGGAGCAATTAGATGGGTCACAACCCTATTTTTGCAACTTTGAAAATTTTAGTGGGTAAGAGTTATGCCCCTTGATTAAGCGATTTCATCAAATATTGGTAAAACCGTCGCTTTTTTGGCATATTTGGATCAACTTATGTCGTTCGAAATGATCTCAGCTACATTTTGATATATCACAACCCTACTTTTGGTGACTTTGATGACTTGGAATTCTTGCGCGTTGAGGGTTACGGGGCTTGAATAAGTGCGATTACGCCCAAATTAGCGAAAACCGGCACTTTTTTGGTCTTCGGAAATGGATAAAAGTTCTTCGTGATGGTCCCAGGAGCAATTAGATGGGTCACAACCCTATTTTTGCAACTTTGAAAATTTTAGTGGGTAAGAGTTATGCCCCTTGATTAAGCGATTTCATCAAATATTGGGAAAACCGTCGCTTTTTTGGCATTTTTGGATCAACTTATGTCGTTCGAAATGATCTCAGCTACATTTTGATATATCACAACCCTACTTTTGGTGACTTTGATGACTTGGAATTCTTGCGCGTTGAGGGTTACGGGGCTTGAATAAGTGCGATTACGCCCAAATTAGCGAAAACCGGCACTTTTTTGGTCTTCGGAAATGGATAAAAGTTCTTCGTGATGGTCCCAGGAGCAATTAAATGGGTCACAACCCTATTTTTGCAACTTTGAAAATTTTAGTGGGTAAGAGTTATGCCCTTTGATTAAGCGATTTCATCAAATATTGGGAAAACTGTCGTTTTTTTGGCATTTTTGGATCAACTTATGTCGTTCGAAATGATCTCAGCTACATTTTGATATATCACAACCCTACTTTTGGTGACTTTGATGACTTGGAATTCTTGCGCGTTGAGGGTTACGGGGCTTGAATAAGTGCGATTACGCCCAAATTAGCAAAAACCGGCACTTTTTTGGTCTTCGGAAATGGATAAAAGTTCTTCGTGATGGTCCCAGGAGCAATTAGATGGGTCACAACCCTATTTTTGCAACTTTGAAAATTTTAGTGGGTAAGAGTTATGCCCCTTGATTAAGCGATTTCATCAAATATTGGGAAAACCGTTGCTTTTTTGGCATTTTTGGATCAACTTATGTCGTTCGAAATGATCTCAGCTACATTTTGATATATCACAACCCTACTTTTGGTGACTTTGATGACTTGGAATTCTTGCGCGTTGAGGGTTACGGGGCTTGAATAAGTGCGATTACGCCCAAATTAGCGAAAACCGGCACTTTTTTGGTCTTCGGAAATGGATAAAAGTTCTTCGTGATGGTCCCAGGAGCAATTAGATGGGTCACAACCCTATTTTTGCAACTTTGAAAATTTTAGTGGGTAAGAGTTATGCCCCTTGATTAAGCGATTTCATCAAATATTGGGAAAACCGTCGCTTTTTTGGCATTTTTGGATCAACTTATGTCGTTCGAAATGATCTCAGCTACATTTTGATATATCACAACCCTACTTTTGGTGACTTTGATGACTTGGAATTCTTGCGCGTTGAGGGTTACGGGGCTTGAATAAGTGCGATTACGCCCAAATTAGCGAAAACCGGCACTTTTTTGGTCTTCGGAAATGGATAAAAGTTCTTCGTGATGGTCCCAGGAGCAATTAGATGGGTCACAACCCTATTTTTGCAACTTTGAAAATTTTAGTGGGTAAGAGTTATGCCCCTTGATTAAGCGATTTCATCAAATATTGGGAAAACCGTCGCTTTTTTGGCATTTTTGGATCAACTTATGTCGTTCGAAATGATCTCAGCTACATTTTGATATATCACAACCCTACTTTTGGTGACTTTGATGACTTGGAGTTCTTGCGCGTTGAGGGTTACGGGGCTTGAATAAGTGCGATTACGCCCAAATTAGCGAAAAACCGGCACTTTTTTGGTCTTCGGAAATGGATAAAAGTTCTTTGTGATGGTCCCAGGAGCAATTAGATGGGTCACAACCCTATTTTTGCAACTTTGAAAATTTTAGTGGGTAAGAGTTATGCCCCTTAATTAAGCGATTTCATCAAATATTGGGAAAACCGTCGCTTTTTTGGCATTTTTGGATCAACTTATGTCGTTCGAAATGATCTCAGCTACATTTTGATATATCACAACCCTACTTTTGGTGACTTTGATGACTTGGAATTCTTGCGCGTTGAGGGTTACGGGGCTTGAATAAGTGCGATTACGCCCAAATTAGCGAAAACCGGCACTTTTTTGGTCTTCGGAAATGGATAAAAGTTCTTCGTGATGGTCCCAGGAGCAATTAGATGGGTCACAACCCTATTTTTGCAACTTTGAAAATTTTAGTGGGTAAGAGTTATGCCCCTTGATTAAGCGATTTCATCAAATATTGGGAAAACCGTCGCTTTTTTGGCATTTTTGGATCAACTTATGTCGTTCGAAATGATCTCAGCTACATTTTGATATATCACAACCCTACTTTTGGTGACTTTGATGACTTGGAATTCTTGCGCGTTGAGGGTTACGGGGCTTGAATAAGTGCGATTACGCCCAAATTAGCGAAAACCGGCACTTTTTTGGTCTTCGGAAATGGATAAAAGTTCTTCGTGATGGTCCCAGGAGCAATTAGATGGGTCACAACCCTATTTTTGCAACTTTGAAAATTTTAGTGGGTAAGAGTTATGCCCCTTGATTAAGCGATTTCATCAAATATTGGGAAAACTGTCGCTTTTTTGGCATTTTTGGATGAACTTATGTCGTTCGAAATGATCTCAGCTACATTTTGATATATCACAACCCTACTTTTGGTGACTTTGATGACTTGGAATTCTTGCGCGTAGAGGGTTACGGGGCTTGAATAAGTGCGATTACGCACAGATTAGCGAAAACCGGCACTATTTTGGTCTTCGGAAATGGATAAAAGTTCTTCGTGATGGTCCCAGGAGCAATTAGATGGGTCACAACCCTATTTTTGCAACTTTGAAAATTTTAGTGGGTAAGAGTTATGCCCCTTGATTAAGCGATTTCATCAAATATTGGGAAAACCGTCGCTTTTTTGGCCTTTTTGGATCAACTTATGTCGTTCGAAATGATCTCAGCTACATTTTGATATATCACAACCCTACTTTTGGTGACTTTGATGACTTGGAATTCTTGCGCGTTGAGGGTTACGGGGCTTGAATAAGTGCGATTACGCCCAAATTAGCGAAAACCGGCACTTTTTTGGTCTTCGGAAATTGATAAAAGTTCTTCGTGATGGTCCCAGGAGCAATTAGATGGGTCACAACCCTATTTTTGCAACTTTGAAAATTTTAGTGGGTAAGAGTTATGCCCCTTGATTAAGCGATTTCATCAAATATTGGGAAAACCGTCGCTTTTTTGGCATTTTTGGATCAACTTATGTCGTTCGAAATGATCTCAGCTACATTTTGATATATCACAACCCTACTTTTGGTGACTTTGATGACTTGGAATTCTTGCGCGTTGAGGGTTACGGGGCTTGAATAAGTGCGATTACGCCCAAATTAGCGAAAACCGGCACTTTTTTGGTCTTCGGAAATGGATAAAAGTTCTTCGTGATGGTCCCAGGAGCAATTAGATGTGTCACTACCCTATTTTTGCAACTTTGAAAATTTTAGTGGGTAAGAGTTATGCCCCTTGATTAAGCGATTTCATCAAATATTGGGAAAACCGTCGCTTTTTTGGCATTTTTGGATCAACTTATGTCGTTCGAAATGATCTCAGCTACATTTTGATATATCACAACCCTACTTTTGGTGACTTTGATGACTTGGAATTCTTGCGCGTTGAGGGTTACGGGGCTTGAATAAGTGCGATTACGCCCAAATTAGCGAAAACCGGCACTTTTTTGGTCTTCGGAAATGGATAAAAGTTCTTCGTGATGGTCCCAGGAGCAATTAGGTGGGTCACAACCCTATTTTTGCAACTTTGAAAATTTTAGTGGGTAAGAGTTATGCCCCTTGATTAAGCGATTTCATCAAATATTGGGAAAACCGTCGCTTTTTTGGCATTTTTGGATCAACTTATGTCGTTCGAAATGATCTCAGCTACATTTTGATATATCACAACCCTACTTTTGGTGACTTTGATGACTTGGAATTCTTGCGCGTTGAGGGTTACGGGGCTTGAATAAGTGCGATTACGCCCAAATTAGCGAAAACCGGCACTTTTTTGGTCTTCGGAAATGGATAAAAGTTCTTCGTGATGGTCCCAGGAGCAATTAGATGGGTCACAACCCTATTTTTGCAACTTTGAAAATTTTAGTGGGTAAGAGTTATGCCCCTTGATTAAGCGATTTCATCAAATATTGGGAAAACCGTCGCTTTTTTGGCATTTTTGGATCAACTTATGTCGTTCGAAATGATCTTAGCTACATTTTGATATATCACAACCCTACTTTTGGTGACTTTGATGACTTGGAATTCTTGCGCGTTGAGGGTTACGGGGCTTGAATAAGTGCGATTACGCCCAAATTAGCGAAAACCGGCACTTTTTTGGTCTTCGGAAATGGATAAAAGTTCTTCGTGATGGTCCCAGGAGCAATTAGATGGGTCACAACCCTATTTTTGCAACTTTGAAAATTTTAGTGGGTAAGAGTTATGCCCCTTGATTAAGCGATTTCATCAAATATTGGGAAAACCGTCGCTTTTTTGGCATTTTTGGATCAACTTATGTCGTTCGAAATGATCTCAGCTACATTTTGATATATCACAACCCTACTTTTGGTGACTTTGATGACTTGGAATTCTTGCGCGTTGAGGGTTACGGGGCTTGAATAAGTGCGATTACGCCCAAATTAGCGAAAACCGGCACTTTTTTGGTCTTCGGAAATGGATAAAAGTTCTTCGTGATGGTCCCAGGAGCAATTAGATGGGTCACAACCCTATTTTTGCAACTTTGAAAATTTTAGTGGGTAAGAGTTATGCCCCTTGATTAAGCGATTTCATCAAATATTGAGAAAACCGTCGCTTTTTTGGCATTTTTGGATCAACTTATGTCGTTCGAAATGATCTCAGCTACATATTGATATATCACAACCCTACTTTTGGTGACTTTGATGACTTTGAATTCTTGCGCGTTGAGGGTTACGGGGCTTGAATAAGTGCGATAACGCCCAAATTAGCGAAAACCGGCACTTTTTTGGTCTTCGGAAATGGATAAAAGTTCTTTGTGATGGTCCAAGGAGCAATTAGATGGGTCACAACCCTATTTTTGCAACTTTGAAAATTTTAGTGGGTAAGAGTTATGCCCCTTGATTAAGCGATTTCATCAAATATTGGGAAAACCGTTGCTTTTTTGGCATTTTTGGATCAACTTATGTCGTTCGAAATGATCTCAGCTACATTTTGATATATCACAACCCTACTTTTGGTGACTTTGATGACTTGGAATTCTTGCGCGTTGAGGGTTACGGGGCTTGAATAAGTGCGATTACGCCCAAATTAGCGAAAACCGGCACTTTTTTGGTCTTCGGAAATGGATAAAAGTTCTTCGTGATGGTCCCAGGAGCAATTAGATGGGTCACAACCCTATTTTTGCAACTTTGAAAATTTTAGTGGGTAAGAGTTATGCCCCTTGATTAAGCGATTTCATCAAATATTGGGAAAACCGTCGCTTTTTTGGCATTTTTGGATCAACTTATGTCGTTCGAAATGATCTCAGCTACATTTTGATATATCACAACCCTACTTTTGGTGACTTTGATGACTTGGAATTCTTGCGCGTTGAGGGTTACGGGGCTTGAATAAGTGCGATTACGCCCAAATTAGCGAAAACCGGCACTTTTTTGGTCTTCGGAAATGGATAAAAGTTCTTCGTGATGGTCCCAGGAGCAATTAGATGGGTCACAACCCTATTTTTGCAACTTTGAAAATTTTAGTGGGTAAGAGTTATGCCCCTTGATTAAGCGATTTCATCAAATATTGGGAAAACCGTCGCTTTTTTGGCATTTTTGGATCAACTTATGTCGTTCGAAATGATCTCAGCTACATTTTGATATATCACAACCCTACTTTTGGTGACTTTGATGACTTGGAATTCTTGCGCGTTGAGGGTTACGGGGCTTGAATAAGTGCGATTACGCCCAAATTAGCGAAAACCGGCACTTTTTTGGTCTTCGGAAATGGATAAAAGTTCTTCGTGATGGTCCCAGGAGCAATTAGATGGGTCACAACCCTATTTTTGCAACTTTGAAAATTTTAGTGGGTAAGAGTTATGCCCCTTGATTAAGCGATTTCATCAAATATTGGGAAAACCGTCGCTTTTTTGGCATTTTTGGATCAACTTATGTCGTTCGAAATGATCTCAGCTACATTTTGATATATCACAACCCTACTTTTGGTGACTTTGATGACTTGGAATTCTTGCGCGTTGAGGGTTACGGGGCTTGAATAAGTGCGATTACGCCCAAATTAGCGAAAACCGGCACTTTTTTGGTCTTCGGAAATGGATAAAAGTTCTTCGTGATGGTCCCAGGAGCAATTAGATGGGTCACAACCCTATTTTTGCAACTTTGAAAATTTTAGTGGGTAAGAGTTATGCCCCTTGATTAAGCGATTTCATCAAATATTGGGAAAACCGTCGCTTTTTTGGCATTTTTGGATCAACTTATGTCGTTCGAAATGATCTCAGCTACATTTTGATATATCACAACCCTACTTTTGGTGACTTTGATGACTTGGAATTCTTGCGCGTTGAGGGTTACGGGGCTTTAATAAGTGCGATTACGCCCAAATTAGCGAAAACCGGCACTTTTTTGGTCTTCGGAAATGGATAAAAGTTCTTCGTGATGGTCCCAGGAGCAATTAGATGGGTCACAACCCTATTTTTGCAACTTTGAAAATTTTAGTGGGTAAGAGTTATGCCCCTTGATTAAGCGATTTCATCAAATATTGGGAAAACCGTCGCTTTTTTGGCATTTTTGGATCAACTTATGTCGTTCGAAATGATCTCAGCTACATTTTGATATATCACAACCCTACTTTTGGTGACTTTGATGACTTGGAATTCTTGCGCGTTGAGGGTTACGGGGCTTGAATAAGTGCGATTACGCCCAAATTAGCGAAAACCGGCACTTTTTTGGTCTTCGGAAATGGATAAAAGTTCTTCGTGATGGTCCCAGGAGCAATTAGATGGGTCACAACCCTATTTTTGCAACTTTGAAAATTTTAGTGGGTAAGAGTTATGCCCCTTGATTAAGCGATTTCATCAAATATTGGGAAAACCGTCGCTTTTTTGGCATTTTTGGATCAACTTATGTCGTTCGAAATGATCTCAGCTACATATTGATATATCACAACCCTACTTTTGGTGACTTTGATGACTTGGAATTCTTGCGCGTTGAGGGTTACGGGGCTTGAATAAGTGCGATAACGCCCAAATTAGCGAAAGCCGGCACTTTTTTGGTCTTCGGAAATGGATAAAAGTTCTTCGTGATGGTCCAAGGAGCAATTAGATGGGTCACAACCCTATTTTTGCAACTTTGAAAATTTTAGTGGGTAAGAGTTATGCCCCTTGATTAAGCGATTTCATCAAATATTGGGAAAACCGTCGCTTTTTTGGCATTTTTGGATCAACTTATGTCGTTCGAAATGATCTCAGCTACATTTTGATATATCACAACCCTACTTTTGGTGACTTTGATGACTTGGAATTCTTGCGCGTTGAGGGTTACGGGGCTTGAATAAGTGCGATTACGCCCAAATTAGCGAAAACCGGCACTTTTTTGGTCTTCGGAAATGGATAAAAGTTCTTCGTGATGGTCCCAGGAGCAATTAGATGGGTCACAACCCTATTTTTGCAACTTTGAAAATTTTAGTGGGTAAGAGTTATGCTCCTTGATTAAGCGATTTCATCAAATATTGGGAAAACCGTCGCTTTTTTGGCATTTTTGGATCAACTTATGTCGTTCGAAATGATCTCAGCTACATTTTGATATATCACAACCCTACTTTTGGTGACTTTGATGACTTGGAATTCTTGCGCGTTGAGGGTTACGGGGCTTGAATAAGTGCGATTACGCCCAAATTAGCGAAAACCGGCACTTTTTTGGTCCTGGAAATGGATAAAAGTTCTTCGTGATGGTCCCAGGAGCAATTAGATGGGTCACAACCCTATTTTTGCAACTTTGAAAATTTTAGTGGGTAAGAGTTATGCCCCTTGATTAAGCGATTTCATCAAATATTGGGAAAACCGTCGCTTTTTTGGCATTTTTGGATCAACTTATGTCGTTCGAAATGATCTCAGCTACATTTTGATATATCACAACCCTACTTTTGGTGACTTTGATGACTTGGAATTCTTGCGCGTTGAGGGTTACGGGGCTTGAATAAGTGCGATTACGCCCAAATTAGCGAAAACCGGCACTTTTTTGGTCTTCGGAAATGGATAAAAGTTCTTCGTGATGGTCCCAGGAGCAATTAGATGGGTCACAACCCTATTTTTGCAACTTTGAAAATTTTAGTGGGTAAGAGTTATGCCCCTTGATTAAGCGATTTCATCAAATATTGGGAAAACCGTCGCTTTTTTGGAATTTTTGGACCAACTTATGTCGTTCGAAATGATCTCAGCTACATTTTGATATACCACAACCCTACTTTTGGTGACTTAGATGACTTGGAATTCTTGCGCGTTGAGGGTTACGGGGCTTGAATAAGTGCGATTACGCCCAAATTAGCGAAAACCGGCACTTTTTTGGTCTTCGGAAATGGATAAAGTTCTTCGTGATGGTCCCAGGAGCAATTAGAGTTATGCCCCTTGATTAAGCGATTTCATCAAATATTGGGAAAACCGTCGCTTTTTTGGAATTTTTGGACCAACTTATGTCGTTCGAAATGAACTCAGCTACATTTTGATATACCACAACCCTACTTTTGGTGACTTAGATGACTTGGAATTCTTGCGCGTTGAGAGTTATGCCCCTTGATTAAGCGATTTCATCAAATATTGGGAAAACCGTCGCTTTTTTTGAGTTTTTGGACCAACTTATGTCGTTCGAAATGATCTCACCTACATTTTGATATACCACAACCCTACTTTTGGTGACTTAGATGACTTGGAATTCTTGCGCGTTGAGGGTTACGGGGCTTTAATAAGTGCGATTACGCCCAAATTAGCGAAAACCGGCACTTTTTTGGTCTTCGGAAATGGATAAAAGTTCTTCGTGATGGTCCCAGGAGCAATTAGATGGGTCACAACCCTATTTTTGCAACTTTGAAAATTTTAGTGGGTAAGAGTTATGCCCCTTGATTAAGCGATTTCATCAAATATTGGGAAAACCGTCGCTTTTTTGGAATTTTTGGACCAACTTATGTCGTTCGAAATGATCTCAGCTACATTTTGATATACCACAACCCTACTTTTGGTGACTTAGATGACTTGGAATTCTTGCGCGTTGAGAGTTATGCCCCTTGATTAAGCGATTTCATCAAATATTGGGAAAACCGTCGCTTTTTTGGAATTTTTGGACCAACTTATGTCGTTCGAAATGATCTCAGCTACATTTTGATATACCACAACCCTACTTTTGGTGACTTAGATGACTTGGAATTCTTGCGCGTTGAGGGTTACGGGGCTTTAATAAGTGCGATTACGCCCAAATTAGCGAAAACCGGCACTTTTTTGGTCTTCGGAAATGGATAAAAGTTCTTCGTGATGGTCCCAGGAGCAATTAGATGGGTCACAACCCTATTTTTGCAACTTTGAAAATTTTAGTGGGTAAGAGTTATGCCCCTTGATTAAGCGATTTCATCAAATATTGGGAAAACCGTCGCTTTTTTGGAATTTTTGGACCAACTTATGTTGTTCGAAATGATCTCAGCTACATTTTGATATACCACAACCCTACTTTTGGTGACTTAGATGACTTGGAATTCTTGCGCGTTGAGAGTTATGCCCCTTGATTAAGCGATTTCATCAAATATTGGGAAAACCGTCGCTTTTTTGGAATTTTTGGACCAACTTATGTTGTTCGAAATGATCTCAGCTACATTTTGATATACCACAACCCTACTTTTGGTGACTTAGATGACTTGGAATTCTTGCGCGTTGAGGGTTACGGGGCTTTAATAAGTGCGATTACGCCCAAATTAGCGAAAACCGGCACTTTTTTGGTCTTCGGAAATGGATAAAAGTTCTTCGTGATGGTCCGAGGAGCAATTAGATGGGTCACAACCCTATTTTTGCAACTTTGAAAATTTTAGTGGGTAAGAGTTATGCCCCTTGATTAAGCGATTTCATCAAATATTGGGAAAACCGTCGCTTTTTTGGAATTTTTGGACCAACTTATGTCGTTCGAAATGATCTCAGCTACATTTTGATATACCACAACCCTACTTTTGGTGACTTAGATGACTTGGAATTCTTGCGCGTTGAGGGTTACGGGGCTTTAATAAGTGCGATTACGCCCAAATTAGCGAAAACCGGCACTTTTTTGGTCTTCGGAAATGGATAAAAGTTCTTCGTGATGGTCCCAGGAGCAATTAGATGGGTCACAACCCTATTTTTGCAACTTTGAAAATTTTAGTGGGTAAGAGTTATGCCCCTTGATTAAGCGATTTCATCAAATATTGGGAAAACCGTCGCTTTTTTGGAATTTTTGGACCAACTTATGTCGTTCGAAATGATCTCAGCTACATTTTGATATACCACAACCCTACTTTTGGTGACTTAGATGACTTGGAATTCTTGCGCGTTGAGAGTTATGCCCCTTGATTAAGCGATTTCATCAAATATTGGGAAAACCGTCGCTTTTTTGGAATTTTTTGACCAACTTATGTCGTTCGAAATGATCTCAGCTACATTTTGATATACCACAACCCCACTTTTGGTGACTTAGATGACTTGGAATTCTTGCGCGTTGAGGGTTACGGGGCTTTAATAAGTGCGATTACGCCCAAATTAGCGAAAACCGGCACTTTTTTGGTCTTCGGAAATGGATAAAAGTTCTTCGTGATGGTCCCAGGAGCAATTAGATGGGTCACAACCCTATTTTTGCAACTTTGAAAATTTTAGTGGGTAAGAGTTATGCCCCTTGATTAAGCGATTTCATCAAATATTGGGAAAACCGTCGCTTTTTTGGAATTTTTGGACCAACTTATGTCGTTCGAAAGGATCTCAGCTACATTTTGATATACCACAACCCTACTTTTGGTGACTTAGATGACTTGGAATTCTTGCGCGTTGAGAGTTATGCCCCTTGATTAAGCGATTTCATCAAATATTGGGAAAACCGTCGCTTTTTTGGAATTTTTGGACCAACTTATGTCGTTCGAAATGATCTCAGCTACATTTTGATATACCACAACCCTACTTTTGGTGACTTAGATGACTTGGAATTCTTGCGCGTTGAGGGTTACGGGGCTTTAATAAGTGCGATTACGCCCAAATTAGCGAAAACCGGCACTTTTTTGGTCTTCGGAAATGGATAAAAGTTCTTCGTGATGGTCCCAGGAGCAATTAGATGGGTCACAACCTATTTTTGCAACTTTGAAAATTTTAGTGGGTAAGAGTTATGCCCCTTGATTAAGCGATTTCATCAAATATTGGGAAAACCGTCGCTTTTTTGGAATTTTTGGACCAACTTATGTCGTTCGAAATGATCTCAGCTACATTTTGATATACCACAACCCTACTTTTGGTGACTTAGATGACTTGGAATTCTTGCGCGTTGAGAGTTATGCCCCTTGATTAAGGGATTTCATCAAATATTGGGAAAACCGTCGCTTTTTTGGAATTTTTGGACCAACTTATGTCGTTCGAAATGATCTCAGCTACATTTTGATATACCACAACCCTACTTTTGGTGACTTAGATGACTTGGAATTCTTGCGCGTTGAGGGTTACGGGGCTTTAATAAGTGCGATTACGCCCAAATTAGCGAAAACCGGCACTTTTTTGGTCTTCGGAAATGGATAAAAGTTCTTCGTGATGGTCCCAGGAGCAATTAGATGGGTCACAACCCTATTTTTGCAACTTTGAAAATTTTAGTGGGTAAGAGTTATGCCCCTTGATTAAGCGATTTCATCAAATATTGGGAAAACCGTCGCTTTTTTGGAATTTTTGGACCAACTTATGTTGTTCGAAATGATCTCAGCTACATTTTGATATACCACAACCCTACTTTTGGTGACTTAGATGACTTGGAATTCTTGCGCGTTGAGAGTTATGCCCCTTGATTAAGCGATTTCATCAAATATTGGGAAAACCGTCGCTTTTTTGGAATTTTTGGACCAACTTATGTTGTTCGAAATGATCTCAGCTACATTTTGATATACCACAACCCTACTTTTGGTGACTTAGATGACTTGGAATTCTTGCGCGTTGAGGGTTACGGGGCTTTAATAAGTGCGATTACGCCCAAATTAGCGAAAACCGGCACTTTTTTGGTCTTCGGAAATGGATAAAAGTTCTTCGTGATGGTCCGAGGAGCAATTAGATGGGTCACAACCCTATTTTTGCAACTTTGAAAATTTTAGTGGGTAAGAGTTATGCCCCTTGATTAAGCGATTTCATCAAATATTGGGAAAACCGTCGCTTTTTTGGAATTTTTGGACCAACTTATGTCGTTCGAAATGATCTCAGCTACATTTTGATATACCACAACCCTACTTTTGGTGACTTAGATGACTTGGAATTCTTGCGCGTTGAGGGTTACGGGGCTTGAATAAGTGCGATTACGCCCAAATTAGCGAAAACCGGCACTTTTTTGGTCTTCGGAAATGGATAAAAGTTCTTCGTGATGGTCCCAGGAGCAATTAGATGGGTCACAACCCTATTTTTGCAACTTTGAAAATTTTAGTGGGTAAGAGTTATGCCCCTTGATTAAGCGATTTCATCAAATATTGGGAAAACCGTCGCTTTTTTGGAATTTTTGGACCAACTTATGTCGTTCGAAATGATTTCAGCTACATTTTGATATACCACAACCCTACTTTTGGTGACTTAGATGACTTGGAATTCTTGCGCGTTGAGAGTTATGCCCCTTGATTAAGCGATTTCATCAAATATTGGGAAAACCGTCGCTTTTTTGGAATTTTTTGACCAACTTATGTCGTTCGAAATGATCTCAGCTACATTTTGATATACCACAACCCTACTTTTGGTGACTTAGATGACTTGGAATTCTTGCGCGTTGAGGGTTACGGGGCTTTAATAAGTGCGATTACGCCCAAATTAGCGAAAACCGGCACTTTTTTGGTCTTCGGAAATGGATAAAAGTTCTTCGTGATGGTCCCAGGAGCAATTAGATGGGTCACAACCCTATTTTTGCAACTTTGAAAATTTTAGTGGGTAAGAGTTATGCCCCTTGATTAAGCGATTTCATCAAATATTGGGAAAACCGTCGCTTTTTTGGAATTTTTGGACCAACTTATGTCGTTCGAAATGATCTCAGCTACATTTTGATATACCACAACCCTACTTTTGGTGACTTAGATGACTTGGAATTCTTGCGCGTTGAGAGTTATGCCCCTTGATTAAGGGATTTCATCAAATATTGGGAAAACCGTCGCTTTTTTGGAATTTTTGGACCAACTTATGTCGTTCGAAATGATCTCAGCTACATTTTGATATACCACAACCCTACTTTTGGTGACTTAGATGACTTGGAATTCTTGCGCGTTGAGGGTTACGGGGCTTTAATAAGTGCGATTACGCCCAAATTAGCGAAAACCGGCACTTTTTTGGTCTTCGGAAATGGATAAAAGTTCTTCGTGATGGTCCCAGGAGCAATTAGATGGGTCACAACCCTATTTTTGCAACTTTGAACATTTTAGTGGGTAAGAGTTATGCCCCTTGATTAAGCGATTTCATCAAATATTGGGAAAACCGTCGCTTTTTTGGAATTTTTGGACCAACTTATGTCGTTCGAAAGGATCTCAGCTACATTTTGATATACCACAACCCTACTTTTGGTGACTTAGATGACTTGGAATTCTTGCGCGTTGAGAGTTATGCCCCTTGATTAAGCGATTTCATCAAATATTGGGAAAACCGTCGCTTTTTTGGAATTTTTGGACCAACTTATGTCGTTCGAAATGATCTCAGCTACATTTTGATATACCACAACCCTACTTTTGGTGACTTAGATGACTTGGAATTCTTGCGCGTTGAGAGTTATGCCCCTTGATTAAGCGATTTCATCAAATATTGGGAAAACCGTCGCTTTTTTGGAATTTTTGGACCAACTTATGTCGTTCGAAATGATCTCAGCTACATTTTGATATACCACAACCCTACTTTTGGTGACTTAGATGACTTGGAATTCTTGCGCGTTGAGGGTTACGGGGCTTTAATAAGTGCGATTACGCCCAAATTAGCGAAAACCGGCACTTTTTTGGTCTTCGGAAATGGATAAAAGTTCTTCGTGATGGTCCCAGGAGCAATTAGATGGGTCACAACCCTATTTTTGCAACTTTGAAAATTTTAGTGGGTAAGAGTTATGCCCCTGGATTAAGCGATTTCATCAAATATTGGGAAAACCGTCGCTTTTTTGGAATTTTTGGACCAACTTATGTCGTTCGAAATGATCTCAGCCTACATTTTGATATACCACAACCCTACTTTTGGTGACTTAGATGACTTGGAATTCTTGCGCGTTGAGAGTTATGCCCCTTGATTAAGCGATTTCATCAAATATTGGGAAAACCGTCGCTTTTTTTGAATTTTTGGACCAACTTATGTCGTTCGAAATGATCTCAGCTACATTTTGATATACCACAACCCTACTTTTGGTGACTTAGATGACTTGGAATTCTTGCGCGTTGAGGGTTACGGGGCTTTAATAAGTGCGATTACGCCCAAATTAGCGAAAACCGGCACTTTTTTGGTCTTCGGAAATGGATAAAAGTTCTTCGTGATGGTCCCAGGAGCAATTAGATGGGTCACAACCCTATTTTTGCAACTTTGAAAATTTTAGTGGGTAAGAGTTATGCCCCTTGATTAAGCGATTTCATCAAATATTGGGAAAACCGTCGCTTTTTTGGAATTTTTGGACCAACTTATGTCGTTCGAATGATCTCAGCTACATTTTGATATACCACAACCCTACTTTTGGTGACTTAGATGACTTGGAATTCTTGCGCGTTGAGAGTTATGCCCCTTGATTAAGCGATTTCATCAAATATTGGGAAAACCGTCGCTTTTTTGGAATTTTTGGACCAACTTATGTCGTTCGAAATGATCTCAGCTACATTTTGATATACCACAACCCTACTTTTGGTGACTTAGATGACTTGGAATTCTTGCGCGTTGAGGGTTACGGGGCTTTAATAAGTGCGATTACGCCCAAATTAGCGAAAACCGGCACTTTTTTGGTCTTCGGAAATGGATAAAAGTTCTTCGTGATGGTCCCAGGAGCAATTAGATGGGTCACAACCCTATTTTTGCAACTTTGAAAATTTTAGTGGGTAAGAGTTATGCCCCTTGATTAAGCGATTTCATCAAATATTGGGAAAACCGTCGCTTTTTTGGAATTTTTGGACCAACTTATGTCGTTCGAAATGATCTCAGCTACATTTTGATATACCACAACCCTACTTTTGGTGACTTAGATGACTTGGAATTCTTGCGCGTTGAGAGTTATGCCCCTTGATTAAGCGATTTCATCAAATATTGGGAAAACCGTCGCTTTTTTGGAATTTTTGGACCAACTTATGTCGTTCGAAATGATCTCAGCTACATTTTGATATACCACAACCCTACTTTTGGTGACTTAGATGACTTGGAATTCTTGCGCGTTGAGGGTTACGGGGCTTTAATAAGTGCGATTACGCCCAAATTAGCGAAAACCGGCACTTTTTTGGTCTTCGGAAATGGATAAAAGTTCTTCGTGATGGTCCCAGGAGCAATTAGATGGGTCACAACCCTATTTTTGCAACTTTGAAAATTTTAGTGGGTAAGAGTTATGCCCCTTGATTAAGCGATTTCATCAAATATTGGGAAAACCGTCGCTTTTTTGGAATTTTTGGACCAACTTATGTCGTTCGAAATGATCTCAGCTACATTTTGATATACCACAACCCTACTTTTGGTGACTTAGATGACTTGGAATTCTTGCGCGTTGAGAGTTATGCCCCTTGATTAAGCGATTTCATCAAATATTGGGAAAACCGTCGCTTTTTTGGCATTTTTGGACCAACTTATGTCGTTCGAAATGATCTCAGCTACATTTTGATATATCACAACCCTACTTTTGGTGACTTAGATGACTTGGAATTCTTGCGCGTTGAGGGTTACGGGGCTTTAATAAGTGCGATTACGCCCAAATTAGCGAAAACCGGCACTTTTTTGGTCTTCGGAAATGGATAAAAGTTCTTCGTGATGGTCCCAGGAGCAATTAGATGGGTCACAACCCTATTTTTGCAACTTTGAAAATTTTAGTGGGTAAGAGTTATGCCCCTTGATTAAGCGATTTCATCAAATATTGGGAAAACCGTCGCTTTTTTGGAATTTTTGGACCAACTTATGTCGTTCGAAATGATCTCAGCTACATTTTGATATACCACAACCCTACTTTTGGTGACTTAGATGACTTGGAATTCTTGCGCGTTGAGAGTTATGCCCCTTTATTAAGCGATTTCATCAAATATTGGGAAAACCGTCGCTTTTTTGGAATTTTTGGACCAACTTATGTCGTTCGAAATGATCTCAGCTACATTTTGATATACCACAACCCTACTTTTGGTGACTTAGATGACTTGGAATTCTTGCGCGTTGAGGGTTACGGGGCTTTAATAAGTGCGATTACGCCCAAATTAGCGAAAACCGGCACTTTTTTGGTCTTCGGAAATGGATAAAAGTTCTTCGTGATGGTCCCAGGAGCAATTAGATGGGTCACAACCCTATTTTTGCAACTTTGAAAATTTTAGTGGGTAAGAGTTATGCCCCTTGATTAAGCGATTTCATCAAATATTGGGAAAACCGTCGCTTTTTTGGAATTTTTGGACCAACTTATGTCGTTCGAAATGATCTCAGCTACATTTTGATATACCACAACCCTACTTTTGGTGACTTAGATGACTTGGAATTCTTGCGCGTTGAGAGTTATGCCCCTTGATTAAGCGATTTCATCAAATATTGGGAAAACCGTCGCTTTTTTGGAATTTTTGGACCAACTTATGTCGTTCGAAATGATCTCAGCTACATTTTGATATACCACAACCCTACTTTTGGTGACTTAGATGACTTGGAATTCTTGCGCGTTGAGGGTTACGGGGCTTTAATAAGTGCGATTACGCCCAAATTAGCGAAAACCGGCACTTTTTTGGTCTTCGGAAATGGATAAAAGTTCTTCGTGATGGTCCCAGGAGCAATTAGATGGGTCAGAACCCTATTTTTGCAACTTTGAAGATTTTAGTGGGTAAGAGTTATGCCCCTTGATTAAGCTATTTCATCAAATATTGGGAAAACCGTCGCTTTTTTTGGAATTTTTGGACCAACTTATGTCGTTCGAAATGATCTCAGCTACATTTTGATATACCACAACCCTACTTTTGGTGACTTAGATGACTTGGAATTCTTGCGCGTTGAGAGTTATGCCCCTTGATTAAGCGATTTCATCAAATATTGGGAAAACCGTCGCTTTTTTGGAATTTTTGGACCAACTTATGTCGTTCGAAATGATCTCAGCTACATTTTGATATACCACAACCCTACTTTTGGTGACTTAGATGACTTGGAATTCTTGCGCGTTGAGGGTTACGGGGCTTTAATAAGTGCGATTACGCCCAAATTAGCGAAAACCGGCACTTTTTTGGTCTTCGGAAATGGATAAAAGTTCTTCGTGATGGTCCCAGGAGCAATTAGATGGGTCACAACCCTATTTTTGCAACTTTGAAAATTTTAGTGGGTAAGAGTTATGCCCCTTGATTAAGCGATTTCATCAAATATTGGGAAAACCGTCGCTTTTTTGGAATTTTTGGACCAACTTATGTCGTTCGAAATGATCTCAGCTACATTTTGATATACCACAACCCTACTTTTGGTGACTTAGAAAAAACTTGGAATTCTTGCGCGTTGAGAGTTATGCCC
The DNA here is from genome assembly GCA_916613615.1 of Steromphala cineraria. Taxonomy (NCBI): domain Eukaryota; kingdom Metazoa; phylum Mollusca; class Gastropoda; order Trochida; family Trochidae; genus Steromphala; species Steromphala cineraria. The sequence continues at coordinate 27,424,691 of OU744726.1, read as the reverse complement.
CTTGATTAAGCGATTTCATCAAATATTGGGAAAACCGTCGCTTTTTTGGAATTTTTGGACCAACTTATGTCGTTCGAAATGATCTCAGCTACATTTTGATATACAACAACCCTACTTTTGGTGACTTAGATGACTTGGAATTCTTGCGCGTTGAGAGTTATGCCCCTTGATTAAGCGATTTCATCAAATATTGGGAAAACCGTCGCTTTTTTGGAATTTTTGGACCAACTTATGTCGTTCGAAATGATCTCAGCTACATTTTGATATACCACAACCCTACTTTTGGTGACTTAGATGACTTGGAATTCTTGCGCGTTGAGAGTTATGCCCCTTGATTAAGCGATTTCATCAAATATTGGGAAAACCGTCGCTTTTTTGGAATTTTTGGACCAACTTCTGTCGTTCGAAATGATCTCAGCTACATTTTGATATACCACAACCCTACTTTTGGTGACTTAGATGACTTGGAATTCTTGCGCGTTGAGAGTTATGCCCCTTGATTAAGCGATTTCATCAAATATTGGGAAAACCGTCGCTTTTTTGGAATTTTTGGACCAACTTATGTCGTTCGAAATGATCTCAGCTACATTTTGATATACCACAACCCTACTTTTGGTGACTTAGATGACTTGGAATTCTTGCGCGTTGAGGGTTACGGGGCTTTAATAAGTGCGATTACGCCCAAATTAGCGAAAACCGGCACTTTTTTGGTCTTCGGAAATGGATAAAAGTTCTTCGTAATGGTCCCAGGAGCAATTAGATGGGTCACAACCCTATTTTTGCAACTTTGAAAATTTTAGTGGGTAAGAGTTATGCCCCTTGATTAAGCGATTTCATCAAATATTGGGAAAACCGTCGCTTTTTTGGAATTTTTGGACCAACTTATGTCGTTCGAAATGATCTCAGCTACATTTTGATATACCACAACCCTACTTTTGGTGACTTAGATGACTTGGAATTCTTGCGCGTTGAGGGTTACGGGGCTTTAATAAGTGCGATTACGCCCAAATTAGCGAAAACCGGCACTTTTTTGGTCTTCGGAAATGGATAAAAGTTCTTCGTGATGGTCCCAGGAGCAATTAGATGGGTCACAACCCTATTTTTGCAACTTTGAAAATTTTAGTGGGTAAGAGTTATGCCCCTTGATTAAGCGATTTCATCAAATATTGGGAAAACCGTCGCTTTTTTGGAATTTTTGGACCAACTTATGTCGTTCGAAATGATCTCAGCTACATTTTGATATACCACAACCCTACTTTTGGTGACTTAGATGACTTGGAATTCTTGCGCGTTGAGAGTTATGCCCCTTGATTAAGCGATTTCATCAAATATTGGGAAAACCGTCGCTTTTATGGAATTTTTGGACCAACTTATGTCGTTCGAAATGATCTCAGCTACATTTTGATATACCACAACCCTACTTTTGGTGACTTAGATGACTTGGAATTCTTGCGCGTTGAGGGTTACGGGGCTTTAATAAGTGCGATTACGCCCAAATTAGCGAAAACCGGCACTTTTTTGGTCTTCGGAAATGGATAAAAGTTCTTCGTGATGGTCCCAGGAGCAATTAGATGGGTCACAACCCTATTTTTGCAACTTTGAAAATTTTAGTGGGTAAGAGTTATGCCCCTTGATTAAGCGATTTCATCAAATATTGGGAAAACCGTCGCTTTTTTGGAATTTTTGGACCAACTTATGTCGTTCGAAATGATCTCAGCTACATTTTGATATACCACAACCCTACTTTTGGTGACTTAGATGACTTGGAATTCTTGCGCGTTGAGAGTTATGCCCCTTGATTAAGCGATTTCATCAAATATTGGGAAAACCGTCGCTTTTTTGGAATTTTTGGACCAACTTATGTCGTTCGAAATGATCTCAGCTACATTTTGATATACCACAACCCTACTTTTGGTGACTTAGATGACTTGGAATTCTTGCGCGTTGAGGGTTACGGGGCTTTAATAAGTGCGATTACGCCCAAATTAGCGAAAACCGGCACTTTTTTGGTCTTCGGAAATGGATAAAAGTTCTTCGTGATGGTCCCAGGAGCAATTAGATGGGTCACAACCCTATTTTTGCAACTTTGAAAATTTTAGTGGGTAAGAGTTATGCCCCTTGATTAAGCGATTTCATCAAATATTGGGAAAACCGTCGCTTTTTTGGAATTTTTGGACCAACTTATGTCATTCGAAATGATCTCAGCTACATTTTGATATACCACAACCCTAGGCCTACTTTTGGTGACTTAGATGACTTGGAATTCTTGCGCGTTGAGAGTTATGCCCCTTGATTAAGCGATTTCATCAAATATTGGGAAAACCGTCGCTTTTTTGGAATTTTTGGACCAACTTATGTCGTTCGAAATGATCTCAGCTACATTTTGATATACCACAACCCTACTTTTGGTGACTTAGATGACTTGGAATTCTTGCGCGTTGAGGGTTACGGGGCTTTAATAAGTGCGATTACGCCCAAATTAGCGAAAACCGGCACTTTTTTGGTCTTCGGAAATGGATAAAAGTTCTTCGTGATGGTCCCAGGAGCAATTAGATGGGTCACAACCCTATTTTTGCAACTTTGAAAATTTTAGTGGGTAAGAGTTATGCCCCTTGATTAAGCGATTTCATCAAATATTGGGAAAACCGTCGCTTTTTTGGCATTTTTGGATCAACTTATGTCGTTCGAAATGATCTCAGCTACATTTTGATATATCACAACCCTACTTTTGGTGACTTTGATGACTTGGAATTCTTGCGCGTTGAGGGTTACGGGGCTTGAATAAGTGTGATTACGCCCAAATTAGCGAAAACCGGCACTTTTTTGGTCTTCGGAAATGGATAAAAGTTCTTCGTGATGGTCACAGGAGCAATTAGATGGGTCACAACCCTATTTTTGCAACTTTGAAAATTTTAGTGGGTAAGAGTTATGCCCCTTGATTAAGCGATTTCATCAAATATTGGGAAAACCGTCGCTTTTTTGGAATTTTTGGACCAACTTATGTCGTTCGAAATGATCTCAGCTACATTTTGATATACCACAACCCTACTTTTGGTGACTTAGATGACTTGGAATTCTTGCGCGTTGAGGGTTACGGGGCTTTAATAAGTGCGATTACGCCCAAATTAGCGAAAACCGGCACTTTTTTGGTCTTCGGAAATGGATAAAAGTTCTTCGTGATGGTCCCAGGAGCAATTAGATGGGTCACAACCCTATTTTTGCAACTTTGAAAATTTTAGTGGGTAAGAGTTATGCCCCTTGATTAAGCGATTTCATCAAATATTGGGAAAACCGTCGCTTTTTTGGAATTTTTGGACCAACTTATGTCGTTCGAAATGATCTCAGCTACATTTTGATATACCACAACCCTACTTTTGGTGACTTAGATGACTTGGAATTCTTGCGCGTTGAGAGTTATGCCCCTTGATTAAGCGATTTCATCAAATATTGGGAAAACCGTCGCTTTTTTGGAATTTTTGGACCAACTTATGTCGTTCGAAATGATCTCAGCTACATTTTGATATACCACAACCCTACTTTTGGTGACTTAGATGACTTGGAATTCTTGCGCGTTGAGGGTTACGGGGCTTTAATAAGTGCGATTACGCCCAAATTAGCGAAAACCGGCACTTTTTTGGTCTTCGGAAATGGATAAAAGTTCTTCGTGATGGTCCCAGGAGCAATTAGATGGGTCACAACCCTATTTTTGCAACTTTGAAAATTTTAGTGGGTAAGAGTTATGCCCCTTGATTAAGCGATTTCATCAAATATTGGGAAAACCGTCGCTTTTTTGGAATTTTTGGACCAACTTATGTCATTCGAAATGATCTCAGCTACATTTTGATATACCACAACCCTACTTTTGGTGACTTAGATGACTTGGAATTCTTGCGCGTTGAGAGTTATGCCCCTTGATTAAGCGATTTCATCAAATATTGGGAAAACCGTCGCTTTTTTGGAATTTTTGGACCAACTTATGTCGTTCGAAATGATCTCAGCTACATTTTGATATACCACAACCCTACTTTTGGTGACTTAGATGACTTGGAATTCTTGCGCGTTGAGGGTTACGGGGCTTTAATAAGTGCGATTACGCCCAAATTAGCGAAAACCGGCACTTTTTTGGTCTTCGGAAATGGATAAAAGTTCTTCGTGATGGTCCCAGGAGCAATTAGATGGGTCACAACCCTATTTTTGCAACTTTGAAAATTTTAGTGGGTAAGAGTTATGCCCCTTGATTAAGCGATTTCATCAAATATTGGGAAAACCGTCGCTTTTTTGGCATTTTTGGATCAACTTATGTCGTTCGAAATGATCTCAGCTACATTTTGATATATCACAACCCTACTTTTGGTGACTTTGATGACTTGGAATTCTTGCGCGTTGAGGGTTACGGGGCTTGAATAAGTGTGATTACGCCCAAATTAGCAAAAACCGGCACTTTTTTGGTCTTCGGAAATGGATAAAAGTTCTTCGTGATGGTCACAGGAGCAATTAGATGGGTCACAACCCTATTTTTGCAACTTTGAAAATTTTAGTGGGTAAGAGTTATGCCCCTTGATTAAGCGATTTCATCAAATATTGGGAAAACCGTCGCTTTTTTGGCATTTTTGGATCAACTTATGTCGTTCGAAATGATCTCAGCTACATTTTGATATATCACAACCCTACTTTTGGTGACTTTGATGACTTGGAATTCTTGCGCGTTAAGAGTTATGCCCCTTGATTAAGCGATTTCATCAAATATTGGGAAAACCGTCGCTTTTTTGGAATTTTTGGACCAACTTATGTCGTTCGAAATGATCTCAGCTACATTTTGATATACCACAACCCTACTTTTGGTGACTTAGATGACTTGGAATTCTTGCGCGTTGAGGGTTACGGGGCTTTAATAAGTGCGATTACGCCCAAATTAGCGAAAACCGGCACTTTTTTGGTCTTCGGAAATGGATAAAAGTTCTTCGTGATGGTCCCAGGAGCAATTAGATGGGTCACAACCCTATTTTTGCAACTTTGAAAATTTTAGTGGGTAAGAGTTATGCCCCTTGATTAAGCGATTTCATCAAATATTGGGAAAACCGTCGCTTTTTTGGAATTTTTGGACCAACTTATGTCGTTCGAAATGATCTCAGCTACATTTTGATATACCACAACCCTACTTTTGGTGACTTAGATGACTTGGAATTCTTGCGCGTTGAGAGTTATGCCCCTTGATTAAGCGATTTCATCAAATATTGGGAAAACCGTCGCTTTTTTGGAATTTTTGGACCAACTTATGTCGTTCGAAATGATCTCAGCTACATTTTGATATACCACAACCCTACTTTTGGTGACTTAGATGACTTGGAATTCTTGCGCGTTGAGAGTTATGCCCCTTGATTAAGCGATTTCATCAAATATTGGGAAAACCGTCGCTTTTTTGGAATTTTTGGACCAACTTATGTCGTTCGAAATGATCTCAGCTACATTTTGATATACCACAACCCTACTTTTGGTGACTTAGATGACTTGGAATTCTTGCGCGTTGAGAGTTATGCCCCTTGATTAAGCGATTTCATCAAATATTGGGAAAACCGTCGCTTTTTTGGAATTTTTGGACCAACTTATGTCGTTCGAAATGATCTCAGCTACATTTTGATATACCACAACCCTACTTTTGGTGACTTAGATGACTTGGAATTCTTGCGCGTTGAGAGTTATGCCCCTTGATTAAGCGATTTCATCAAATATTGGGAAAACCGTCGCTTTTTTGGAATTTTTGGACCAACTTATGTCGTTCGAAATGATCTCAGCTACATTTTGATATACCACAACCCTACTTTTGGTGACTTAGATGACTTGGAATTCTTGCGCGTTGAGGGTTACGGGGCTTTAATAAGTGCGATTACGCCCAAATTAGCGAAAACCGGCACTTTTTTGGTCTTCGGAAATGGATAAAAGTTCTTCGTGATGGTCCCAGGAGCAATTAGATGGGTCACAACCCTATTTTTGCAACTTTGAAAATTTTAGTGGGTAAGAGTTATGCCCCTTGATTAAGCGATTTCATCAAATATTGGGAAAACCGTCGCTTTTTTGGAATTTTTGGACCAACTTATGTCGTTCGAAATGATCTCAGCTACATTTTGATATACCACAACCCTACTTTTGGTGACTTAGATGACTTGGAATTCTTGCGCGTTGAGAGTTATGCCCCTTGATTAAGCGATTTCATCAAATATTGGGAAAACCGTCGCTTTTTTGGAATTTTTGGACCAACTTATGTCGTTCGAAATGATCTCAGCTACATTTTGATATACCACAACCCTACTTTTGGTGACTTAGATGACTTGGAATTCTTGCGCGTTGAGGGTTACGGGGCTTTAATAAGTGCGATTACGCCCAAATTAGCGAAAACCGGCACTTTTTTGGTCTTCGGAAATGGATAAAAGTTCTTCGTGATGGTCCCAGGAGCAATTAGATGGGTCACAACCCTATTTTTGCAACTTTGAAAATTTTAGTGGGTAAGAGTTATGCCCCTTGATTAAGCGATTTCATCAAATATTGGGAAAACCGTCGCTTTTTTGGCATTTTTGGATCAACTTATGTCGTTCGAAATGATCTCAGCTACATTTTGATATATCACAACCCTACTTTTGGTGACTTTGATGACTTGGAATTCTTGCGCGTTGAGGGTTACGGGGCTTGAATAAGTGTGATTACGCCCAAATTAGCGAAAACCGGCACTTTTTTGGTCTTCGGAAATGGATAAAAGTTCTTCGTGATGGTCACAGGAGCAATTAGATGGGTCACAACCCTATTTTTGCAACTTTGAAAATTTTAGTGGGTAAGAGTTATGCCCCTTGATTAAGCGATTTCATCAAATATTGGGAAAACCGTCGCTTTTTTGGCATGTTTGGATCAACTTATGTCGTTCGAAATGATCTCAGCTACATTTTGATATATCACAACCCTACTTTTGGTGACTTTGATGACTTGGAATTCTTGCGCGTTGAGAGTTATGCCCCTTGATTAAGCGATTTCATCAAATATTGGGAAAACCGTCGCTTTTTTGGAATTTTTGGACCAACTTATGTCGTTCGAAATGATCTCAGCTACATTTTGATATACCACAACCCTACTTTTGGTGACTTAGATGACTTGGAATTCTTGCGCGTTGAGGGTTACGGGGCTTTAATAAGTGCGATTACGCCCAAATTAGCGAAAACCGGCACTTTTTTGGTCTTCGGAAATGGATAAAAGTTCTTCGTGATGGTCCCAGGAGCAATTAGATGGGTCACAACCCTATTTTTGCAACTTTGAAAATTTTAGTGGGTAAGAGTTATGCCCCTTGATTAAGCGATTTCATCAAATATTGGGAAAACCGTCGCTTTTTTGGAATTTTTGGACCAACTTATGTCGTTCGAAATGATCTCAGCTACATTTTGATATACCACAACCCTACTTTTGGTGACTTAGATGACTTGGAATTCTTGCGCGTTGAGAGTTATGCCCCTTGATTAAGCGATTTCATCAAATATTGGGAAAACCGTCGCTTTTTTGGAATTTTTGGACCAACTTATGTCGTTCGAAATGATCTCAGCTACATTTTGATATACCACAACCCTACTTTTGGTGACTTAGATGACTTGGAATTCTTGCGCGTTGAGAGTTATGCCCCTTGATTAAGCGATTTCATCAAATATTGGGAAAACCGTCGCTTTTTTGGAATTTTTGGACCAACTTATGTCGTTCGAAATGATCTCAGCTACATTTTGATATACCACAACCCTACTTTTGGTGACTTAGATGACTTGGAATTCTTGCGCGTTGAGAGTTATGCCCCTTGATTAAGCGATTTCATCAAATATTGGGAAAACCGTCGCTTTTTTGGAATTTTTGGACCAACTTATGTCGTTCGAAATGATCTCAGCTACATTTTGATATACCACAACCCTACTTTTGGTGACTTAGATGACTTGGAATTCTTGCGCGTTGAGAGTTATGCCCCTTGATTAAGCGATTTCATCAAATATTGGGAAAACCGTCGCTTTTTTGGAATTTTTGGACCAACTTATGTCGTTCGAAATGATCTCAGCTACATTTTGATATACCACAACCCTACTTTTGGTGACTTAGATGACTTGGAATTCTTGCGCGTTGAGAGTTATGCCCCTTGATTAAGCGATTTCATCAAATATTGGGAAAACCGTCGCTTTTTTGGAATTTTTGGACCAACTTATGTCGTTCGAAATGATCTCAGCTACATTTTGATATACCACAACCCTACTTTTGGTGACTTAGATGACTTGGAATTCTTGCGCGTTGAGGGTTACGGGGCTTTAATAAGTGCGATTACGCCCAAATTAGCGAAAACCGGCACTTTTTTGGTCTTCGGAAATGGATAAAAGTTCTTCGTGATGGTCCCAGGAGCAATTAGATGGGTCACAACCCTATTTTTGCAACTTTGAAAATTTTAGTGGGTAAGAGTTATGCCCCTTGATTAAGCGATTTCATCAAATATTGGGAAAACCGTCGCTTTTTTGGAATTTTTGGACCAACTTATGTCGTTCGAAATGATCTCAGCTACATTTTGATATACCACAACCCTACTTTTGGTGACTTAGATGACTTGGAATTCTTGCGCGTTGAGGGTTACGGGGCTTTAATAAGTGCGATTACGCCCAAATTAGCGAAAACCGGCACTTTTTTGGTCTTCGGAAATGGATAAAAGTTCTTCGTGATGGTCCCAGGAGCAATTAGATGGGTCACAACCCTATTTTTGCAACTTTGAAAATTTTAGTGGGTAAGAGTTATGCCCCTTGATTAAGCGATTTCATCAAATATTGGGAAAACCGTCGCTTTTTTGGAATTTTTGGACCAACTTATGTCGTTCGAAATGATCTCAGCTACATTTTGATATACCACAACCCTACTTTTGGTGACTTAGATGACTTGGAATTCTTGCGCGTTGAGAGTTATGCCCCTTGATTAAGCGATTTCATCAAATATTGGGAAAACCGTCGCTTTTTTGGAATTTTTGGACCAACTTATGTCGTTCGAAATGATCTCAGCTACATTTTGATATACCACAACCCTACTTTTGGTGACTTAGATGACTTGGAATTCTTGCGCGTTGAGGGTTACGGGGCTTTAATAAGTGCGATTACGCCCAAATTAGCGAAAACCGGCACTTTTTTGGTCTTCGGAAATGGATAAAAGTTCTTCGTGATGGTCCCAGGAGCAATTAGATGGGTCACAACCCTATTTTTGCAACTTTGAAAATTTTAGTGGGTAAGAGTTATGCCCCTTGATTAAGCGATTTCATCAAATATTGGGAAAACCGTCGCTTTTTTGGAATTTTTGGACCAACTTATGTCGTTCGAAATGATCTCAGCTACATTTTGATATACCACAACCCTACTTTTGGTGACTTAGATGACTTGGAATTCTTGCGCGTTGAGAGTTATGCCCCTTGATTAAGCGATTTCATCAAATATTGGGAAAACCGTCGCTTTTTTGGAATTTTTGGACCAACTTATGTCGTTCGAAATGATCTCAGCTACATTTTGATATACCACAACCCTACTTTTGGTGACTTAGATGACTTGGAATTCTTGCGCGTTGAGGGTTACGGGGCTTTAATAAGTGCGATTACGCCCAAATTAGCGAAAACCGGCACTTTTTTGGTCTTCGGAAATGGATAAAAGTTCTTCGTGATGGTCCCAGGAGCAATATGATGGGTCACAACCCTATTTTTGCAACTTTGAAAATTTTAGTGGGTAAGAGTTATGCCCCTTGATTAAGCGATTTCATCAAATATTGGGAAAACCGTCGCTTTTTTGGAATTTTTGGACCAACTTATGTCGTTCGAAATGATCTCAGCTACATTTTGATATACCACAACCCTACTTTTGGTGACTTAGATGACTTGGAATTCTTGCGCGTTGAGAGTTATGCCCCTTGATTAAGCGATTTCATCAAATATTGGGAAAACCGTCGCTTTTTTGGAATTTTTGGACCAACTTATGTCGTTCGAAATGATCTCAGCTACATTTTGATATACCACAACCCTACTTTTGGTGACTTTGATGACTTGGAATTCTTGCGCGTTGAGGGTTACGGGGCTTTAATAAGTGCGATTACGCCCAAATTAGCGAAAACCGGCACTTTTTTGGTCTTCGGAAATGGATAAAAGTTCTTCGTGATGGTCCCAGGAGCAATTAGATGGGTCACAACCCTATTTTTGCAACTTTGAAAATTTTAGTGGGTAAGAGTTATGCCCCTTGATTAAGCGATTTCATCAAATATTGGGAAAACCGTCGCTTTTTTGGAATTTTGGACCAACTTATGTCGTTCGAAATGATCTCAGCTACATTTTGATATACCACAACCCTACTTTTGGTGACTTAGATGACTTGGAATTCTTGCGCGTTGAGAGTTATGCCCCTTGATTAAGCGATTTCATCAAATATTGGGAAAACCGTCGCTTTTTTGGAATTTTTGGACCAACTTATGTCGTTCGAAATGATCTCAGCTACATTTTGATATACCACAACCCTACTTTTGGTGACTTAGATGACTTGGAATTCTTGCGCGTTGAGGGTTACGGGGCTTTAATAAGTGCGATTACGCCCAAATTAGCGAAAACCGGCACTTTTTTGGTCTTCGGAAATGGATAAAAGTTCTTCGTGATGGTCCCAGGAGCAATTAGATGGGTCACAACCCTATTTTTGCAACTTTGAAAATTTTAGTGGGTAAGAGTTATGCCCCTTGATTAAGCGATTTCATCAAATATTGGGAAAACCGTCGCTTTTTTGGCATTTTTGGATCAACTTATGTCGTTCGAAATGATCTCAGCTACATTTTGATATATCACAACCCTACTTTTGGTGACTTTGATGACTTGGAATTCTTGCGCGTTGAGGGTTACGGGGCTTGAATAAGTGTGATTACGCCCAAATTAGCGAAAACCGGCACTTTTTTGGTCTTCGGAAATGGATAAAAGTTCTTCGTGATGGTCACAGGAGCAATTAGATGGGTCACAACCCTATTTTTGCAACTTTGAAAATTTTAGTGGGTAAGAGTTATGCCCCTTGATTAAGCGATTTCATCAAATATTGGGAAAACCGTCGCTTTTTTGGCATTTTTGGATCAACTTATGTCGTTCGAAATGATCTCAGCTACATTTTGATATATCACAACCCTACTTTTGGTGACTTTGATGACTTGGAATTCTTGCGCGTTGAGGGTTACGGGGCTTTAATAAGTGCGATTACGCCCAAATTAGCGAAAACCGGCACTATTTTGGTCTTCGGAAATGGATAAAAGTTCTTCGTGATGGTCCCAGGAGCAATTAGATGGGTCACAACCCTATTTTTGCAACTTTGAAAATTTTAGTGGGTAAGAGTTATGCCCCTTGATTAAGCGATTTCATCAAATATTGGGAAAACCGTCGCTTTTTTGGAATTTTTGGACCAACTTATGTCGTTCGAAATGATCTCAGCTACATTTTGATATACCACAACCCTACTTTTGGTGACTTAGATGACTTGGAATTCTTGCGCGTTGAGGGTTACGGGGCTTTAATAAGTGCGATTACGCCCAAATTAGCGAAAACCGGCACTTTTTTGGTCTTCGGAAATGGATAAAAGTTCTTCGTGATGGTCCCAGGAGCAATTAGATGGGTCACAACCCTATTTTTGCAACTTTGAAAATTTTAGTGGGTAAGAGTTATGCCCCTTGATTAAGCGATTTCATCAAATATTGGGAAAACCGTCGCTTTTTTGGAATTTTTGGACCAACTTATGTCGTTCGAAATGATCTCAGCTACATTTTGATATACCACAACCCTACTTTTGGTGACTTAGATGACTTGGAATTCTTGCGCGTTGAGAGTTATGCCCCTTGATTAAGCGATTTCATCAAATATTGGGAAAACCGTCGCTTTTTTGGAATTTTTGGACCAACTTATGTCGTTCGAAATGATCTCAGCTACATTTTGATATACCACAACCCTACTTTTGGTGACTTAGATGACTTGGAATTCTTGCGCGTTGAGGGTTAAGGGGCTTTAATAAGTGCGATTACGCCCAAATTAGCGAAAACCGGCACTTTTTTGGTCTTCGGAAATGGATAAAAGTTCTTCGTGATGGTCCCAGGAGCAATTAGATGGGTCACAACCCTATTTTTGCAACTTTGAAAATTTTAGTGGGTAAGAGTTATGCCCCTTGATTAAGCGATTTCATCAAATATTGGGAAAACCGTCGCTTTTTTGGAATTTTTGGACCAACTTATGTCGTTCGAAATGATCTCAGCTACATTTTGATATGCCACAACCCTACTTTTGGTGACTTAGATGACTTGGAATTCTTGCGCGTTGAGAGTTATGCCCCTTGATTAAGCGATTTCATCAAATATTGGGAAAACCGTCGCTTTTTTGGAATTTTTGGACCAACTTATGTCGTTCGAAATGATCTCAGCTACATTTTGATATACCACAACCCTACTTTTGGTGACTTAGATGACTTGGAATTCTTGCGCGTTGAGGGTTACGGGGCTTTAATAAGTGCGATTACGCCCAAATTAGCGAAAACCGGCACTTTTTTGGTCTTCGGAAATGGATAAAAGTTCTTCGTGATGGTCCCAGGAGCAATTAGATGGGTCACAACCCTATTTTTGCAACTTTGAAAATTTTAGTGGGTAAGAGTTATGCCCCTTGATTAAGTGATTTCATCAAATATTGGGAAAACCGTCGCTTTTTTGGAATTTTTGGACCAACTTATGTCGTTCGAAATGATCTCAGCTACATTTTGATATACCACAACCCTACTTTTGGTGACTTAGATGACTTGGAATTCTTGCGCGTTGAGAGTTATGCCCCTTGATTAAGCGATTTCATCAAATATTGGGAAAACCGTCGCTTTTTTGGAATTTTTGGATCAACTTATGTCGTTCGAAATGATCTCAGCTACATTTTGATATACCACAACCCTACTTTTGGTGACTTAGATGACTTGGAATTCTTGCGCGTTGAGGGTTACGGGGCTTTAATAAGTGCGATTACGCCCAAATTAGCGAAAACCGGCACTTTTTTGGTCTTCGGAAATGGATAAAAGTTCTTCGTGATGGTCCCAGGAGCAATTAGATGGGTCACAACCCTATTTTTGCAACTTTGAAAATTTTAGTGGGTAAGAGTTATGCCCCTTGATTAAGCGATTTCATCAAATATTGGGAAAACCGTCGCTTTTTTGGCATTTTTGGATCAACTTATGTCGTTCGAAATGATCTCAGCTACATTTTGATATATCACAACCCTACTTTTGGTGACTTTGATGACTTGGAATTCTTGCGCGTTGAGGGTTACGGGGCTTGAATAAGTGTGATTACGCCCAAATTAGCGAAAACCGGCACTTTTTTGGTCTTCGGAAATGGACAAAAGTTCTTCGTGATGGTCACAGGAGCAATTAGATGGGTCACAACCCTATTTTTGCAACTTTGAAAATTTTAGTGGGTAAGAGTTATGCCCCTTGATTAAGCGATTTCATCAAATATTGGGAAAACCGTCGCTTTTTTGGCATTTTTGGATCAACTTATGTCGTTCGAAATGATCTCAGCTACATTTTGATATATCACAACCCTACTTTTGGTGACTTTGATGACTTGGAATTCTTGCGCGTTGAGGGTTACGGGGCTTGAATAAGTGCGATTACGCCCAAATTAGCGAAAACCGGCACTATTTTGGTCTTCGGAAATGGATAAAAGTTCTTCGTGATGGTCCCAGGAGCAATTAGATGGGTCACAACCCTATTTTTGCAACTTTGAAAATTTTAGTGGGTAAGAGTTATGCCCCTTGATTAAGCGATTTCATCACATATTGGGAAAACCGTCGCTTTTTTGGCATTTTTGGATCAACTTATGTCGTTCGAAATGATCTCAGCTACATTTTGATATATCACAACCCTACTTTTGGTGACTTTGATGACTTGGAATTCTTGCGCGTTGAGGGTTACGGGGCTTGAATAAGTGCGATTACGCCCAAATTAGCGAAAACCGGCACTTTTTTGGTCTTCGGAAATGGATAAAAGTTCTTCGTGATGGTCCCAGGAGCAATTAGATGGGTCACAACCCTATTTTTGCAACTTTGAAAATTTTAGTGGGTAAGAGTTATGCCCCTTGATTAAGCGATTTCATCAAATATTGGGAAAACCGTCGCTTTTTTGGCATTTTTGGATCAACTTATGTCGTTCGAAATGATCTCAGCTACATTTTGATATATCACAACCCTACTTTTGGTGACTTTGATGACTTGGAATTCTTGCGCGTTGAGGGTTACAGGGCTTGAATAAGTGCGATTACGCCCAAATTAACGAAAACCGGCACTTTTTTGGTCTTCGGAAATGGATAAAAGTTCTTCGTGATGGTCCCAGGAGCAATTAGATGGGTCACAACCCTATTTTTGCAACTTTGAAAATTTTAGTGGGTAAGAGTTATGCCCCTTGATTAAGCGATTTCATCAAATATTGGGAAAACCGTCGCTTTTTTGGCATTTTTGGATCAACTTATGTCGTTCGAAATGATCTCAGCTACATTTTGATATATCACAACCCTACTTTTGGTGACTTTGATGACTTGGAATTCTTGCGCGTTGAGGGTTACGGGGCTTGAATAAGTGCGATTATGCCCAAATTAGCGAAAACCGGCACTTTTTTGGTCCTGGAAATGGATAAAAGTTCTTCGTGATGGTCCCAGGAGCAATTAGATGGGTCACAACCCTATTTTTGCAACTTTGAAAATTTTAGTGGGTAAGAGTTATGCCCCTTGATTAAGCGATTTCATCAAATATTGGGAAAACCGTCGCTTTTTTGGCATTTTTGGATCAACTTATGTCGTTCGAAATGATCTCAGCTACATTTTGATATATCACAACCCTACTTTTGGTGACTTTGATGACTTGGAATTCTTGCGCGTTGAGGGTTACGGGGCTTGAATAAGTGCGATTACGCCCAAATTAGCGAAAACCGGCACTTTTTTGGTCTTCGGAAATGGATAAAAGTTCTTCGTGATGGTCCCAGGAGCAATTAGATGGGTCACAACCCTATTTTTGCAACTTTGAAAATTTTAGTGGGTAAGAGTTATGCCCCTTGATTAAGCGATTTCATCAAATATTGGGAAAACCGTCGCTTTTTTGGCATTTTTGGATCAACTTATGTCGTTCGAAATGATCTTAGCTACATTTTGATATATCACAACCCTACTTTTGGTGACTTTGATGACTTGGAATTCTTGCGCGTTGAGGGTTACGGGGCTTGAATAAGTGCGATTACGCCCAAATTAGCGAAAACCGGCACTTTTTTGGTCTTCGGAAATGGATAAAAGTTCTTTGTGATGGTCCCAGGAGCAATTAGATGGGTCACAACCCTATTTTTGCAACTTTGAAAATTTTAGTGGGTAAGAGTTATGCCCCTTGATTAAGCGATTTCATCAAATATTGGGAAAACCGTCGCTTTTTTGGCATTTTTGGATCAACTTATGTCGTTCGAAATGATCTCAGCTACATTTTGATATATCACAACCCTACTTTTGGTGACTTTGATGACTTGGAATTCTTGCGCGTTGAGGGTTACGGGGCTTGAATAAGTGCGATTACGCCCAAATTAGCGAAAACCGGCACTTTTTTGGTCTTCGGAAATGGATAAAAGTTCTTCGTGATGGTCCCAGGAGCAATTAGATGGGTCACAACCCTATTTTTGCAACTTTGAAAATTTTAGTGGGTAAGAGTTATGCCCCTTGATTAAGCGATTTCATCAAATATTGGGAAAACCGTCGCTTTTTTGGCATTTTTGGATCAACTTATGTCGTTCGAAATGATCTCAGCTACATTTTGATATATCACAACCCTACTTTTGGTGACTTTGATGACTTGGAATTCTTGCGCGTTGAGGGTTACGGGGCTTGAATAAGTGCGATTACGCCCAAATTAGCGAAACCGGCACTTTTTTGGTCTTCGGAAATGGATAAAAGTTCTTCGTGATGGTCCCAGGAGCAATTAGATGGGTCACAACCCTATTTTTGCAACTTTGAAAATTTTAGTGGGTAAGAGTTTTGCCCCTTTATTAAGCGATTTCATCAAATATTGGGAAAACCGTCGCTTTTTTGGCATTTTTGGATCAACTTATGTCGTTCGAAATGATCTCAGCTACATTTTGATATATCACAACCCTACTTTTGGTGACTTTGATGACTTGGAATTCTTGCGCGTTGAGGGTTACGGGGCTTGAATAAGTGCGATTACGCCCAAATTAGCGAAAACCGGCACTTTTTTGGTCTTCGGAAATGGATAAAGTTCTTCGTGATGGTCCCAGGAGCAATTAGATGGGTCACAACCCTATTTTTGCAACTTTGAAAATTTTAGTGGGTAAGAGTTATGCCCCTTGATTAAGCGATTTCATCAAATATTGGGAAAACCGTCGCTTTTTTGGCATTTTTGGATCAACTTATGTCGTTCGAAATGATCTCAGCTACATTTTGATATATCACAACCCTACTTTTGGTGACTTTGATGACTTGGAATTCTTGCGCGTTGAGGGTTACGGGGCTTGAATAAGTGTGATTACGCCCAAATTAGCGAAAACCGGCACTTTTTTGGTCTTCGGAAATGGATAAAAGTTCTTCGTGATGGTCACAGGAGCAATTAGATGGGTCACAACCCTATTTTTGCAACTTTGAAAATTTTAGTGGGTAAGAGTTATGCCCCTTGATTAAGCGATTTCATCAAATATTGGGAAAACCGTCGCTTTTTTGGAATTTTTGGATCAACTTATGTCGTTCGAAATGATCTCAGCTACATTTTGATATATCACAACCCTACTTTTGGTGACTTTGATGACTTGGAATTCTTGCGCGTTGAGGGTTACGGGGCTTGAATAAGTGCGATTACGCCCAAATTAGCGAAAACCGGCACTTTTTTGGTCTTCGGAAATGGATAAAAGTTCTTCGTGATGGTCCCAGGAGCAATTAGATGGGTCACAACCCTATTTTTGCAACTTTGAAAATTTTAGTGGGTAAGAGTTATGCCCCTTGATTAAGCGATTTCATCACATATTGGGAAAACCGTCGCTTTTTTGGCATTTTTGGATCAACTTATGTCGTTCGAAATGATCTCAGCTACATTTTGATATATCACAACCCTACTTTTGGTGACTTTGATGACTTGGAATTCTTGCGCGTTGAGGGTTACGGGGCTTGAATAAGTGCGATTACGCCCAAATTAGCGAAAACCGGCACTTTTTTGGTCTTCGGAAATGGATAAAAGTTCTTCGTGATGGTCCCAGGAGCAATTAGATGGGTCACAACCCTATTTTTGCAACTTTGAAAATTTTAGTGGGTAAGAGTTATGCCCCTTGATTAAGCGATTTCATCAAATATTGGGAAAACCGTCGCTTTTTTGGCATTTTTGGATCAACTTATGTCGTTCGAAATGATCTCAGCTACATTTTGATATATCACAACCCTACTTTTGGTGACTTTGATGACTTGGAATTCTTGCGCGTTGAGGGTTACGGGGCTTGAATAAGTGCGATTACGCCCAAATTAGCGAAAACCGGCACTTTTTTGGTCTTCGGAAATGGATAAAAGTTCTTCGTGATGGTCCCAGGAGCAATTAGATGGGTCACAACCCTATTTTTGCAACTTTGAAAATTTTAGTGGGTAAGAGTTATGCCCCTTGATTAAGCGATTTCATCAAATATTGGGAAAACCGTCGCATTTTTGGCATTTTTGGATCAACTTATGTCATTCGAAATGATCTCAGCTACATTTTGATATATCACAACCCTACTTTTGGTGACTTTGATGACTTGGATTTCTTGCGCGTTGAGGGTTACGGGGCTTGAATAAGTGCGATTACGCCCAAATTAGCGAAAACCGGCACTTTTTTGGTCTTCGGAAATGGATAAAAGTTCTTCGTGATGGTCCCAGGAGCAATTAGATGGGTCACAACCCTATTTTTGCAACTTTGAAAATTTTAGTGGGTAAGAGTTATGCCCCTTGATTAAGCGATTTCATCAAATATTGGGAAAACCGTCGCTTTTTTGGCATTTTTGGATCAACTTATGTCGTTCGAAATGATCTCAGCTACATTTTGATATATCAAATATCACCAAGTCATGATGACCCTTCAGGTTCTGCAGAAGGTGGAGAGGGAGGGGGCGACTGGTGTGCTAGTGGCTCTGTTCTGGCCCTCACAAGTCCTGTTTCCTGTTAATCAGCGACCCCATTCTGCTACAAAGGAGGGAGATGTTTTTTTCTGCTGTCACAGCACCCAAAGGAGCAACATCCGATGCACAAGAAACTGCAACTTCTATCAGAGAGGGCTAAAGACATCATTATCAAGTGCTGGAGTACAGGTACTCAGAAGCAATATAACACCTCTCTTAAGAAGTGGGAACGTTATTGCAGTAAAAAAAGAGGTTAATCCCTTTACAGCATCTGTAGAAGATGGCATTAATTTCTAGCTGATCTAGTTCATGATTGGCTAGGCTACAATGGAGTGAACACTGCCAGAAGTGCTCTCTCATCAGTTCTGAACTGTTCTAATGAAATTTCTCTTGGAGAATACTACCTTGCAAAGAAGTTTGTGAAAGGTGTTCTTGAACTGAATCCTTCATTGCCTAAATACACGTGTATATGGGAAAATCCAGGTTCGAAAATCACAATTAGTCGTTGGATAAAATCTGTTTTGAAATCGTCTGGGATAGACACTAATGTTTTTCAAGCTCATTCAATGCGAGCTGCCTCCACATCGAAAGCCTCTAAGAATGGACTTTCAGTAGATGTTCTGAAGTATGCTGGATGAAGTCAGCAGAACACTTTTTCTGAGTATGGGTATTGTCTTGCTTAAAGGCACACAAACTGCCTTTTTATGCCCCCGAATCGGAGATTCCGGGGGTATATTGTTTTTCACCTGTCCGTCTGTCCGTCCGTCCGTCCGTCTATCCGTTTGTCCACAAAAACTTTAACCTTGGTCATAACTTTTGATTGGTCAGAGCTAGGTCTTTGATACTTGACATATGCATCCGGGGGCATTCGTGTTTCACAAACACATCTTGTTCATTATTCTAGTGATGGTCTGTGAATAATACTTGTAAGTTCTAGCCTTGCAAATCAAAGACTGTCCATGATGTTGAAAGTGTACTTTATTTGGAATTATAACCTAAAATAAATGTTGTATTCCGACTTGGTGTTGCTCATGAACGCAAAGCATAAAAGCTCACGTGACCACGGAGTGACGTCACGGCTATGACGAGGTAGAATAGGTTAAATAAACGAGATTTATCTATAAGCCCAAGTTTGATTCCTGACTATAAATCGGTAGATAGAGAGATAAACCCATCCATTTTATCCGTAATCATACGCAGGCAAAAAAGAAAAGTATCATATTCCCAAGGGAAAGATAACTTTTCACCCATTGTTTAGTCTATGAAACAACGTTAGACACATCATTTATTATCTTTGTAAGGTGATATGGATCTTTGAATGAATAGTGTATGAAGAATTCATTAAGTTCTGTAGGGTTTTCTTACGTCAATTCATAGTATTGATTGCATCGATTGTCACTTCTTTTCCGATTTTTTTCTGAATACAGTAGAGTTGAAACATTTATTGAAGCTTTCATGTTATGTCTCAGTACTTTCAGAACTTTGTGCTTGGATTGGCAAATCAGTTTCAATAAAGAAACACATCGATTTAAGTGAAATCAATAAAAAAGTATGTTTTCAGTACATGTATATGTATATCTTTAAAAATCATTTACATTTATTTCGCATTGTATTGTAAGTAAAATCAATAATACAGTTTGTTTTTATTATCTTTTTAAAGTCATTAAAACAGTTAAGAAATGTGAGGAGTAAAATGTTTCTGTGTGTCTTTCTTTTTGAAAAAACTTTTCTGGTAGTGTAGCACAGTGGTGTAGTGGTTAGCATGCTTGCCCCTCGCGCCAGAGACCCGGGTTCGCATCCCGGTGGAGAAACCAAAAATGGGACTTGGGTCTCATCCTGTGTTGTGTCCCTGGGCAAGACACTTCATCCACATTGCACTCAGTCCACCCAGCTGTATAAATGGGTACATGAACAAAGGGAAAGTACAGACCTATACGGTCGCGCGGGTCGCTGTTTAATCGCGGCACCGAATATACTATCCCTCCAGGGTAATAATACTCATGGCGCTTTGAGCATGATTTGGATATATGCGCAGTGGAAGAAAGCTATTATTATTATAATATATAACGAAGATACGAAATATCACCCGAACCTACATCTATCAAGTAAATTCCAAACAGTTACATTCCATTTACTCGACTTGTTATCCAACAAAAATGCGACGTTCATATTGATTAAACTAACGGGTACCAGTTTGATTTTGAATAATACATTTTTGATTTGAAAGGCTAATTAAGTCGGGGAAACTCACTTATTATCCCTTGACTCACTAATTATCTCTCGGCATAAGTGAGCCAATACACTGATGAACTGATTCTCAATACAAACAATATGGAGTTAGAAATATTCTTTCAGGCGAAAAGATTCCATCATGTCAAGAGTAACAACTAGGAGAAATATACTGATCAATTGTCACCAATTAAAGCGTTCCAAAGGGAGTTTTATTGGATCAAGGGGGCAGTAGCACGTTTATAGGGGAAATATGAGGTGATGTCAGGAAAATGAAAATTCATGTTTCCAATTATAAGACAATGTATTTAAACTAAATAGAGCAGTTATAATTCAGATATACAATGTAAAGGTTAGCCATGCGTTTCCTTTTTCTAACATAAAATGAATTAAAGGTGTTCATTAAAAATTGCCGACAATGGATATGTATGTGAATCTTCATACTTTGTTCTCTGACTATGGCTGATTGGCTTGTGTAATGAGATGTATGACACTATCAAAATAATACATATAGGAGATAAACCTACTGTGTTTTTTAATTTCGTGGTCTAACGTAGATTCGATACCTGTTGATGTCATTCGGAGCCGAACGCGTTAGCGTGAGGCTTCGAATGTAACATCAACGCTATCGAATCTGCGTTAGACCACGAAAATTAAAAAACAAAGTAGGTTTATTTCCATTCTACTATAACGAGTTTTTTTAGCGTTTTAAATGTCATTTCTTTTCTACAAAACACTCCCCTTGTAAAAACACTCTAGAGTGTTCTGGGGCTAGCCCCAAACGACTCTAGAGTGTTTTGGGGCTAGCCCGAAAACACTCCATCTGTCAGTCCCAGAAAACTCCCCTCAGCCCCAAAACACTCACCTTCCGCCCCAGAATACTCCCCCTGTTAAGACTAAGAACTCCAGGCATAATTTGCAATGTCTCTTGTTCCATATGTAAGTGTAAGTGGTTCCCATGTGTAATTCTGACTCTGCTATCTTGATTGATTTGTATATATTTATCATTGTATGCTCTTGTACCACCGTTAGTGGAGATATGAATATTAAATGAATCTGAATCTAGCATATTCGCGGTGGTCATTTGAATCTTCACAATGTTATTTCATATATGTTTAGTGAGTTGATGTATTTATTAAGTTTATGTTCATCTTTTTAATTTTCAGTGATCTAAAATATGAATGTTTTGAGCTTATGAAGTTATTTGATGTTTGATAGATATGTAGGTATCAAAGCGGAGTTTTTAAGGCTGTAAGTCCTGTATTCACTCCTTATCATATCGTTAATATTGCAAAAGGACGCTAATATGTTCTTCAGAATGGGGCTGGTATCAAGGTGCAATACACAACACATGGAACGGGATTGTTTTGGGCTGGTATCTACATGTCACTAGGTACAATAGACAACATATGGAAGGGGATTGTTTTGGGGCTGCGATCTACATATCACTAGGTGCAATAGATAACATATGGAAGGGGAATGTTTTTTGGCTGGTATCTACTTGTCAGTAGGTGCAATAGACAACATATGGAAGTGGGTTGTTTTGGGGCTGGTATATACTTGTCACTAGTTGTAATAGACACCATATTGAAGGGGATTGTTTTAGGGCTGGTATCAACAAGTCAATGGGTACAATAGATGATGTATGGACGGGGATTGTTCTTGGGCTGGTATCTACATGTCACTAGGTGCAATAGAAAATATATGGAAGGGGATTGTTTTGGGGCTGGTATCTTCTTGTCACTAGTTGCAACAGACAACATATGGAAGGGGATTGTTTTGGGCTGGTATCTACATGTCACTAGGTACAATAGACAACATATGGAAGGGGATTGTTTTGGGGCTGCGATCTACATATCACTAGGTGCAATAGATAACATATGGAAGGGGAATGTTTTTTGGCTGGTATCTACTTGTCAGTACGTGCAATATAGACAACATATGGAAGGGGATTGTTTTGGGGCTGGTATCTACTTGTCACTAGTTGCAATAGACAACATATTGAAGGGGATTGTTTTTGGGCTGGTATCAAAAAGTCAATGGGTACATTAGATAATGTATGGAAGGGGATTGTTCTTGGGCTGGTATCTACATGTCACTAGGTGCAATAGAAAATGTATGGAAGGGGATTGTTTTGGGGTTGGTATCTACATGTCACTAGGTGCAATAGACAACATATGGAAGGGGATTGTTTTGGGGCTGGTAACTACATATCACTAGGTGCAATAGATAATGTATGGAAGGGGATTGTTTTGGGGCTGGTATCTACATTTCACTAGGTGCAATAGATAATATATGGAAGGGGAATGTTTTTGGCTGGTATCTACATATCACTAGGTGCAATAGATAACATATGGAAGGGAATGTTTTTTGGCTGGTATCTACTTGTCAGTAGGTGCAATAGACAACATATGGAAGGGGATTGTTTTGGGGCTGGTATCTACTTGTCACTAGTTGCAATAGACAACATATTGAAGGGGATTGTTTTCGGGCTGGTATCAACAAGTCAATGGGTACAATAGATAATGTATGGAAGGGGATTGTTCTTGGGTTGGTATCTACATGTCACTAGGTGCAATAGAAAATGTATGGAAGGGGATTGTTTTGGGGCTGGTATCTACATATCACTAGGTGCAATAGATAACATATGGAAGGAGATTGTTTTGGGGCTGGTATCAACAAGTCAATGGGTACAATAGATAATATATGGACGGGAATTGTTCTTGGGTTGGTATCTACATGTCACTAGGTGCAATAATTAAAAATATATGGAAGGGGATTGTTTTGGGGCTGATATCTACTTGTCACTAGGTGCAATAGATAATGTATGGAAGGGGATTGTTTTGGGGCTGGTATCAACATTTCACTAGGTGCAATAGAAAATATATGGAAGGGGATTGTTTTGGGGCTGGTATCTTCTTGTCACTAGTTGCAATAGATAACATATGGAAGGGGATTGTTTTGGGCTGATATCTACATGTCACTAGGTACAATAGACAACATATGGAAGGGGATTGTTTTGGGGCTGCGATCTACATGTCACTAGGTGCAATAGAAAATGTATGGAAGGGGATTGTTTTGGGGTTGGTATCTACATGTCACTAGGTGCAATAGACAACATATGGAAGGGGATTGTTTTGGGGCTGGTAACTACATATCACTAGGTGCAATAGATAATGTATGGAAGGGGATTGTTTTGGGGCTGGTATCTACATTTCACTAGGTGCAATAGAAAATATATGGAAGGGGATTGTTTTTGGGCTGGTATCTACATATCACTAGGTGCAATAGATAATATATGGAAGGGGATTGTTTTTTGGCTGGTATCTACATATCACTAGGTGCAATAGATAACATATGGAAGGGGAATGTTTTTGGCTGGTATCTACTTGTCAGTAGGTGCATTAGACAACATATGGAAGGGGATTGTTTTGGGGCTGGTATCTACTTGTCAATAGTTGCAATAGACAACATATGGAAGGGGATTGTTTTGGGCTGATATCTACATGTCACTAGGTACAATAGACAACATATGGAAGGGGATTGTTTTGGGGCTGCGATCTACATATCATTAGGTGCAATAGATAACATATGGAAGGGGAATGTTTTTTTGGCTGGTATCTACTTGTCAGTACGTGCAATAGACAACATATGGAAGGGGATTGTTTTGGGACTGGTATCTACTTGTCACTAGTTGCAATAGACAACATATTGAAGGGGATTGTTTTTTGGCTGGTATCAACAAGTCAATTCGTACAATAGATAATGTATGGAAGGGGATTGTTCTTGGGCTGGTATCTACATGTCACTAGGTGCAATAGAAAATGTATGGAAGGGGATTGTTTTGGGGCTGGTATCTACATATCACTAGGTGCAATAGATAACATATGGAAGGGGATTGTTTTGGGGCTGGTATCTACTTGCCACTAGTTGCAATAGACAACATATGGAAGGGGATTGTTTTGGGGCTGGTATCTACATGTTACTAGGTGCAATAGACAACATATGGAAGGGGATTGTTTTTGGGCTGGTATCTACATATCACTAGGTGCAATAGATAATGTATGGAAGGAGATTGTTTTGGGGCTGGTATCTACATTTCACTAGGTGCAATAGAAAATATATATAAGGAGGTTTGTTTTGGGGCTGATATCTACATTTCACTAGGTGCAATATATAATGTATGGAAGGGGATTGTTTTGGGGCTGCGATCTACATATCACTAGGTGCAATAGATAACATATGGAAGGGGAATGTTTTTTGACTGGTATCTACTTGTCAGTAGGTGCAATAGACAACATATGGAAGGGGATTGTTTTGGGGCTGGTATCTACTTGTCACTAGTTGCAATAGACAACATATGGAAGGGGATTGTTTTGGGGCTGGTATCAACAAGTCAATGGGTACAATAGATAATGTATGGACGGGAATTGTTCTTGGGTTGGTATCTACATGTCACTAGGTGCAATTGAAAATATATGGAAGGGTATTTTTTGGGGCTGGTATCTACTTGTCACTAGGTGCAAAAGATAATGTATGGAAGGGGATTGTTTTGGGGCTGGTATCTACACTTCACTAGGTGCAATAGAAAATATATGGAAGGGGATTGTTTTGGGGCTGGTATCTTCTTGTCACTAGTTGCAATAGACAACATATGGAAGGGGATTGTTTTGGGGCTGGCATCTACATGTCACTAGGTGCAATAGATAATGTATGGAAGGGGATTGTTTTGGGGCTGGTATCTACATGTCACTAGTTGCAATAGACAACATATGGAAGGGGATTGTCTTGGGGCTGGTATCTACATGTCACTAGGTGCAATAGACAACATATGGAAGGGGATTGTTTTGGGGCTGATATCTACTTGTCAGTACGTGCAATAGACAACATATGGAAGGGGATTGTTTTGGGGCTGGTATCTACTTGTCACTAGTTGCAATAGACAACATATGGAAGGTGATTGTTTTGGGGCTGGTATCTACATGTCACTAGGTGCAATTGAAAATATATGGAAGGGGATTGTTTTGGGGCTGGTATCTACTTGTCACTAGGTGCAATAGATAATGTATGGAAGGGGATTGTTTTGGGGCTGGTATCTACATTTCACTAGGTGCAATAGAAAATATATGGAAGGGGATTGTTTTGGGGCTGGTATCTACATATCACTAGGTGCAATAGATAATGTATGGAAGGGGATTGTTTTGGGGCTGAGATCTACATATCACTAGCTGCAATAGACAACATATGGAAGGGGATTCTTTTGGGGCTGCGATCTACATATCACTAGGTGCAATAGATAACATATAGAAGGGGAATGTTTTTTGGCTGGTATCTACTTGTCACTAGTTGCAATAGACAACACATTGAAGGGGATTGTTTTTGGGCTGGTATCAACAAGTCAATGGGTACAATAGATAATGTATGGAAGGGGATTGTTCTTGGGCTGGTATCTTCATGTCACTAGGTGCAATAGAAAAGGTATGGAAGGGGATTGTTTTGGGGCTGGTATCTACATATCACTAGGTGCAATAGATAACATATGGAAGGGGATTGTTTTGGGGATGGTATCTACATGTCACTATATGCAATAGACAACATATGGAAGGGGATTGTTTTGGGGCTGGTATCTACATATCACTAGGTGCAATAGATAACATATGGAAGGGGATTGTTTTGGGGATGGTATCTACATGTCACTATATGCAATAGACAACATATGGAAGGGGATTGTTTTGGGGCTGGTATCTACTTGTCACTAGTTGCAATAGACAACATATGGAAGGGGATTCTTTTGGGGCTGCGATCTACATATCACTAGGTGCAATAGATAACATATGGAAGGGGAATGTTTTTTGGCTGGTATCTACTTGTCACTAGTTGCAATAGACAACACATTGAAGGGGATTGTTTTTGGGCTGGTATCAACAAGTCAATGGGTACAATAGATAATGTATGGAAGGGGATTGTTCTTGGGCTGGTATCTACATGTCACTAGGTGCAATAGAAAAGGTATGCAAGGGGATTGTTTTGGGGTTGGTATCTACATATCACTAGGTGCAATAGATAACATATGGAAGGGGATTGTTTTGGGGATGGTATCTACATGTCACTATATGCAATAGACAACATATGGAAGGGGATTGTTTTGGGGCTGGTATCTACATGTCACTATATGCAATAGACAACATATGGAAGGGGATTGTTTTGGGGCTGGTATCTACTTGTCACTAGTTGCAATAGACAACATATGGAAGGGGATTCTTTTGGGGCTGCGATCTACATATCACTAGGTGCAATAGATAACATATGGAAGGGGAATGTTTTTTGGCTGGTATCTACTTGTCACTAGTTGCAATAGACAACACATTGAAGGGGATTGTTTTTGGGCTGGTATCAACAAGTCAATGGGTACAATAGATAATGTATGGAAGGGGATTGTTCTTGGGCTGGTATCTACATGTCACTAGGTGCAATAGAAAAGGTATGCAAGGGGATTGTTTTGGGGTTGGTATCTACATATCACTAGGTGCAATAGATAACATATGGAAGGGGATTGTTTTGGGGATGGTGTCTACATGTCACTATATGCAATAGACAACATATGGAAGGGGATTGTTTTGGGGCTGGTATCTACTTGTCACTAGTTGCAATAGACAACATATGGAAGGGGATTGTTTTTGGGCTGGTATCTACATGTCACTATAGTTGCAATAGACAACATATGGAAGGGTATTGTTTTGGGGCTGGTATCTACTTGTCACTAGTTGCAATAGACAACATATGGAAGGGGATTGTTTTGGGGTTGGCATCTACATGTCACTAGGTGCAATAGACACCATATGGAAGGGGATTGTTTTTTGGCTGGTATCTGCTTGTCACTAGTTGCAATAGACAACATATGGAAGGGGATTGTTTTGGGGCTGGTATCTACATGTCACTAGTTGCAATAGACAACATATGGAAGGGTATTGTTTTGGGGCTGGTATCTACTTGTCATCAGTTGCAATAGACAACATATGGAAGGGGATTGTTTTGGGGCTGGCATCTACATGTCACTAGGTGCAATAGACAACATATGGAAGGGGATTGTTTTGGGGTTGGCATCTACATGTCACTAGGTGCAATAGACACCATATGGAAGGGGATTGTTTTGGGGCTGGTATCTGCTTGTCACTAGTTGCAATAGACAACATATGGAAGGGGATTGTTTTGGGGCTGGTATCTACATGTCACTAGTTGCAATAGACAACATATGGAAGGGTATTGTTTTGGGGCTGGTATCTACTTGTCACTAGTTGCAATAGACAACATATGGAAGGGGATTGTTTTGGGGCTGGCATCTACATGTCACTAGGTGCAATAGACATCATATGGAAGGGGACTGTTTTGGGGCTGGTATCTGCTTGTCACTAGTTACAATAGACAACATATGGAAGGGGATTGTTTTGGGGCTGGTATCTACATGTCACTAGGTGCAATAGACAACATATGGAAGGGGATTGTTTTGGGGCTGAGATCTACATGTAACTAGGTGCAATAGACAACATCTGGAAGGGGATTGTTTTGGGGCTGGTATCTACATGTCACTAGTTGCAATGGACAACATATGGAAGGGTATTGTTTTGGGGCTGGTATCTACATGTCACTAGGTGCAATAGACAACATATTGAAGGGGATTGTTTTGGGGCTGGCATCTACTTGTTACTAGTTGCAAAAGATAACATATGGAAGGGGATTGTTTTGGGGCTGGTATCTAATTGTCACTAGGTGCAATAGAAAACATATGGAAAGGGATTGTTTTGGGGCTGGTATCTACTTGTCACTAGTTGCAATAGACAACATATGGAAGGGGATTGTTTTGGGGCTGGTATCTACATGTCACTAGTTGCAATAGACAACATATGGAAGGGGATTGTTTTGGGGCTGGTATCTACATGTCACTAGGTGCAATAGACAACATATGGAAGGGGATTGTTTTGGGGCTTAGATCTACATGTAACTAGGTGCAATAGACAACCTATGGAAGAGGATTGTTTTGGGGCTGGTATCTACATATCACTAGGTGCAATAGATAATGTATGGAAGGGGATTGTTTTGGGGCTGGTATCTACATTTCACTAGGTGCAATAGAAAATATATGGAAGGGGTTTGTTTTTGGGCTTGGTATCTACTTGTCACTAGTTGCAATAGACAACATATGGAAGGGGATTGTTTTTGGGGCTGGTATCTACATGTTACTAGTTGCAATAGACAACATATGGTAGGGAAATGTTTTGGGACTGGTAACTACATGTTACTAGTTGCAAAAGATAACATATGGAAGGGGATTGTTTTGGGGCTGGTATCTACTTGTCACTAGGTGCAATAGATAACATCTGGAAGGGGATTGTTTTTGGGCTGGTATCTACTTGTCACTAGTTGCAATAGATAATGTATGGAAGGGGATGGTTTTGGGGCTGGTATCTACATATCACTAGGTGCAATAGATAACATATGGAAAGGGATTGTTTTGGGGCTGGTATCTACTTGTCACTAGTTGCAATAGACAACATATGGAAGGGGATTGTTTTGGGGCTGGTATCTACATGTCACTAGTTGCAATAGACAACATATGGAAGGGGATTGTTTTGGGGCTGGTATCTACATGTCACTAGGTGCAATAGACAACATATGGAAGGGGATTGTTTTGGGGCTAAGATCTACATGTAACTAGGTGCAATAGACAACATATGGAAGAGGATTGTTTTGGGGCTGGCATCTACTTGTCACTAGTTGCAATAGACAACATGTGGAAGGGGATTGTTTTGGGGCTGGTATCTTCTTGTCACTAGTTGCAATAGACAACAATTGGAAGGGGATTGTTTTGGGGCTGGTATCTACATGTCAGTAGGTGCAATAGACAACATATGGAAGGGGATTGTTTTGGGACTGAGATCTACATATCACTAGTTGCAATAGACAACATATGGAAGGGGATTGTTTTGGGGCGGTATCTACTTGTCAGTAGGTGCAATAGACAACATATGGAGGGGGATTGTTTTGGGGCTGGTATCTACTTGTCACTAGTTGCAATAGATAATGTATGGAAGGGGATTGTTTTTGGGCTGGCATCTACTTGTCACTAGTTGCAATAGACAACATGTGGAAGGGGACTGTTTTGGGGCGGTATCTACTTGTCAGTAGGTGCAATAGACACCATATGGAGGGGGACTGTTTTGGGGCTGGTATCTACTGGTCACTAGTTGCAATAGATAATGTATGGAAGGGGATTGTTTTGGGGCTGGTATCTACTTGTCACTAGTTGCAATAGACAACATATTGAAGGGGATTGTTTTGGGGCTGGTATCTACTTGTCACTAGGTGCAATAGATAACATCTGGAAGGGGATTGTTTTTGGGCTGGTATCTACTTGTCACTAGGTGCAATAGAAAATATGTTGAAGGGGATTGTTTTGGGGCTGATATCTACTTGTCACTAGTTGCAATAGACAACATATGGAAGGGGATTGTTTTGGGGCTGGTATCTACATGTCACTAGTTGCAATGGACAACATATGGAAGGGTATTGTTTTGGGGCTGGTATCTACATGTCACTAGGTGCAATAGACAACATATGGAAGGGGATTGTTTTGGGGCTGGTATCTACTTGTCACTAGGTGCAATAGATAACATCTGGAAGGGGATTGTTTTTGGGCTGGTATCTACTTGTCACTAGGTGCAATAGAAAATATGTTGAAGGGGATTGTTTTGGGGCTGATATCTACTTGTCACTAGTTGCAATAGACAACATATGGAAGGGGATTGTTTTAAGGCTGGTATCTACATGTCACTAGGTGCAATAGACAACATATGGAAGGGGATTGTTTCGGGGCTTACATCTACATGTAACTAGGTGCAATAGACAACATATGGAAGAGGATTGTTTTGGGGCTGGTATCTACATATCACTAGGTGCAATAGATAATGTATGGAAGGGGATTGTTTTGGGGCTGGTATCTACATTTCACTAGGTGCAATAGAAAATATATGGAAGGGGTTTGTTTTTGGGTTTGGTATCTACTTGTCACTAGTTGCAATAGACAACATATGGAAGGGGATTGTTTTTGGGGCTGGTATCTACATGTTACTAGTTGCAATAGACAACATATGGTAGGGAAATGTTTTGGGACTGGTAACTACATGTTACTAGTTGCAAAAGATAACATATGGAAGGGGATTGTTTTGGGGCGGTATCTACTTGTCAGAAGGTGCAATAGATAACATATGGAAGGGGATTGTTTTGGGGCTGGTATCTACATATCACTAGGTGCAATAGATAACATATCGAAGGGGATTGTTTTGGTGCTGAGATCTACATATCACTAGTTGCAATAGACAACATATGGAAGGGGATTGTTTTTGGGCTGGTAACTACATGTCACTAGTTGCAATAGACAACATATGGAAGGGGATTGTTTTGGGGCGATATCTACTTGTCAGTAGATGCAATAGACAACATATGGAGGGTGGTTGTTTTGGGGCTGGTATCTACTTGTCACTAGTTGCAATAGACACCATATTGAAGGGGATTGTGTTTGGGCTGGTATCAACAAGTCAATGGGTACAATAGATAATGTATGGAAGGGGATTGTTCTTGGGCTGGTATCTACATGTCACTAGGTGCAATAGAAAAGGTATGGAAGGGGATTGTTTTGGGGCTGGTATCTACATATCACTAGGTGCAATAGATAACATATGGAAGGGGATGGTTTTGGGGCTGGTATCTACATGTTACTAGTTGCAATAGACAACATATGGTAGGGAAATGTTTTGGGACTGGTAACTACATGTTACTAGTTGCAAAAGATAACATATGGAAGGGGATTGTTTTGGGGCGGTATCTACTTGTCAGAAGGTGCAATAGATAACATATGGAAGGGGATTGTTTTGGGGCTGGTATCTACATATCACTAGGTGCAATAGATAACATATCGAAGGGGATTGTTTTGGTGCTGAGATCTACATATCACTAGTTGCAATAGACAACATATGGAAGGGGATTGTTTTGGGGCTGGTAACTACATGTCACTAGTTGCAATAGACAACATATGGAAGGGGATTGTTTTGGGGCGGTATCTACTTGTCAGTAGATGCAATAGACAACATATGGAGGGTGGTTGTTTTGGGGCTGGTATCTACTTGTCACTAGTTGCAATAGACAACATATGGAAGGGGATTGTTTTGGGGCTGGTATCTACATGTCACTAGGTGCAATAGACAACATATGGAAGGGGATTGTTTTGGGGCTGGTATCTACATTTCACTAGGTGCAATAGAAAATATATGGAAGGGGATTGTTTTGGGGCTGGTATCTACTTGTCACTAGTTGCAATAGATAATGTATGGAAGGGGATGGTTTTGGGGCTGGTATCTACATATCACTAGGTGCAATAGATAACATCTGGAAGGGGATTGTTTTAGGGCTGGTATCTACATGTCACTAGGTGCAATATACAACATATGGAAGGGGAAGGTTTTGGGGCTGAGATCTACATATCACTAGGTGCAATAGACAACATATGGAAGGGGATTGTTTTGGGGCTGGTATCTACATGTCACTAGGTGCAATAGACAACATATGGAAGGGGATTGTTTTGGGGCGGTATCTACTTGTCAGTAGATGCAAAAGACAACATATTGAGGGGGATTGTTTTGGGGCTGGTATCTACTTGTCACTAGGTGCAATAGACAACATATGGAAGGGGATTGTTTTGGGGCTGGTATCTACTTGTCACTAGGTGCAATTCTTCTTCCATAGACTGTCAGAAACGTATACTTTACATTTATTCCTTTACTATACACTTTCATATGCATATAATGTGTATACCTTCCTTTATCATATACTATCAGATATATGTATTTTGTATACCTCCCTTTATCATACACTATCCGATGCATATAATTTGTATACCTTCCTCTATCAAACACTATCATATACATTTACTTTGTATACCTTCCTTTATCAAACACTATCAGATGCATATAATGTGTATACCTTCCTTTATCATACACTACCAGATACATATACTTTGTATACCATCCTTTATCAAACACTATCAGATGCAAATAATGTGTATACCTTCCTTTATCATACACTATCAGATACATATACTTTGTATACTTTTCTTTATCATACACTACCAGATACATATACTTTGTATACCATCCTTTATCAAACACTATCAGATGCAAATAATGTGTATACCTTCCTTTATCATGCACTATCAGATGCATATACTTTACATACATTTCTTTATTAGACACTGATACATTCATTTTTTATATACTATCAGTTACATATACTTTGTATACATTCCTTATCATACACTATCAGATGCATAGGATGTGTATATTTCTTTCTTTATTACACACTTTCAAATGCATATACTCTGTATACATTCCTTGATTATACACTTGTTTATGCATAAACTGCGCATTACATTCTTTTTATACACTATCAGATACATATACTATTGATGAATGGATGGATGGATGGATGGATGGATGGATGGATGATTTAACTATTTAATTAATGAATTAATTAATGAAAGAATAAAAGAATGAATGAATGATTGAGATGCATTTACTCTGTAGACTTTTTTTTATCACACACTCTCTGATCTGATGCATATTGAATGAATGAATGAATGAATGTATACATGAATGAATGAATGAATGAATGAAGAAACTACCAGTTTGTACATAGTGTTTCACATATTTGAGCAGATCATACTTTTGTGCTGTACATAATAGAGTGTTGCTTGTACTTCGGAAGTTAGTACATAAATGAATATTGAGTGATAGAAATATATAAAACAACGTCTTCCAAGGAATAACAATCTACTCTTGTCAATATATCTGACCATTGTCCATAGACCGAGCTTAGCACAAACAGAATCTGTTGACATATGTATATTAAAACCTTGGATACAACAGGCAAAATATCTTTGAATATTTTTCACAATAAGAATGTCTTTACAATGTAGTGTCTTTCATATATTTACACATGTAATTGGATGTAGATCAATATTACTAAAACCCAATGAACGTAGAGAATTTAAAGTCTGCCTTGCCTTCTGGCAACTTTGATTCATAATTAAATTCTTGGGATGTTTCGAAAACGTCGTTTGCATTATGATTATGATAACTCTTATTTACATCCACAGATTGCCGCGTACATCAGTCAGTGAAGTCACAATATCAAACATTATAAGATACATACTCAATTTATTCATCCCTTTACAATACACTAGCAGATGCATATTCTCTGTATACATTCCTTTATTATACACTATCAGTACATATACTTTGTATACAATCCTTTATCAAACACTATCAGATGTAAATAATGTGTATACCTTCCTTTATCATGCACTATCAGATGCATATACTTTACATACATTTCTTTATTAGACACTGATACATTCATTTTTTATACACTATCAGTTACATATAGTTTGTATACATTCCTTATCATACACTATCAGATGCATAGGATGTGTATATTTCTTTCTTTATTACACACTTTCAAATGCATATACTCTGTATACATTCCTTGATTATACACTTGTTTATGCATAAACTGCGCATTACATTCTTTTTATACACTATCAGATACATATACTATTGATGAATGGATGGATGGATGGATGGATGGATGGATGGATGGATGGATGGATGATTTAACTATTTAATTAATGAATTAATTAATGAAAGAATAAAAGAATGAATGAATGATTGAGATGCATTTACTCTGTAGACTTTTTTTTATCACACACTCTCTGATCTGATGCATATTGAATGAATGAATGAATGAATGTATACATGAATGAATGAATGAATGAATGAAGAAACTACCAGTTTGTACATAGTGTTTCACATATTTGAGCAGATCATACTTTTGTGCTGTACATAATAGAGTGTTGCTTGTACTTCGGAAGTTAGTACATAAATGAATATTGAGTGATAGAAATATATAAAACAACGTCTTCCAAGGAATAACAATCTACTCTTGTCAATATATCTGACCATTGTCCATAGACCGAGCTTAGCACAAACAGAATCTGTTGACATATGTATATTAAAACCTTGGATACAACAGGCAAAATATCTTTGAATATTTTTCACAATAAGAATGTCTTTACAATGTAGTGTCTTTCATATATTTACACATGTAATTGGATGTAGATCAATATTACTAAAACCCAATGAACGTAGAGAATTTAAAGTCTGCCTTGCCTTCTGGCAACTTTGATTCATAATTAAATTCTTGGGATGTTTCGAAAACGTCGTTTGCATTATGATTATGATAACTCTTATTTACATCCACAGATTGCCGCGTACATCAGTCAGTGAAGTCACAATATCAAACATTATAAGATACATACTCAATTTATTCATCCCTTTACAATACACTAGCAGATGCATATTCTCTGTATACATTCCTTTATTATACACTATCAGTACATATACTCTGTATACATTGTTTTATTATACACTATAACTTGCATACATATTAATTCCTTTTCATACACTATCAGATACATATACATGTACCCATATGCATGCACATGCATGTTCTTTTATCATACACTTTCAGATAAATACGATCTATTTTTATTATTTGCTTTCAACATATTGTATTCAACAGAAAAGAATTTGGTAAATGTCATCCAGCTTTGAAAACCCCTCTCCATTATATGTTCATTTTATTTTTACACTCATTACACAAGAAGGACAAGAAGAAAATGTAGAAATAAAAAAATTTACAATAATTAAACAAACATAATTGTTTGACTTTTGTTGGTTTGAAAATTCTGAAGAATGTTGATGTTTCATGGTACATAATCGTAATATATAGGAGCAGTATAATGATTGTTTTTTTATACTGGATTGAAATACTTGATCGGCATACTATTCCTCAGTTCGAAAGGATTTTCGTTCCGTTGTGGATGGAGCATAGGAATTTTAATTTTTTATTCGGCAGATGCATATGATAGTTGTTTTATTATGCAACATTGATAGGTAAAATATCTTTAAGGTATGATAGTGTCATATCATTTCATATGCTATCAAATAACGTTTGCTGTTTCTCCTGCGTTCAGCCAATTTTTCCCATCCAGTTTCATATCATGAGAACATGTTGGAAATCAAGGAACAATTATTGCTCAATAACAATTATTCCAAATTTCACTTGTCTGATATTGAGCACGACCATCCCATCCCTCTCACGGGTATTCTAAGCGGAGTCTAATGAAAAGGACAAATATTCGAGTGAATAGCGTAGTAATACAAACACAGAGTTACGAAGACAAGACTTTGTCCTAGAAAGATACATTTCATAAATTTCACAGACATATATTGAATATAACTTTCCTTTATCGCAAGCTACCGGACATATAGGGTATACAAGTTTTCTTTGTCATACACAATATACACAAATAATAATTGGTAGTAAGTACAATTATTCTATTTCGCTAAACAAACCAATATAAGACTGTGGTTCCCACATTGCTTCTTTACTAACTATCAAACATTGTTAATTGTTACCAAATAATTGCACTTTGAAATGTTTTGTAAACATTCGTGTTTACAATATCAGATACTGTATTCACTTTACTTTATCATACACTTAAAGACACATGCACTTTTCACTGTCATTCACTATCAAGCATATTTAGTATCTTTACGTGCCTTGTCATACAATTCTAGCCAAATATGGTATATTGACTTATATAGTATGAATATATTATCCTCGTGTACCAGCGTTAGTTGAGATTTGAATAATAAATGAATCTGAATCTGGCATATTACAGGGTGTTCATATGAATCTTCACGATGTTATTTCATACATGTTTAGTTAGTTGATGTATTTATTAAGGTTATGTTCATGCTTTTTATTTTCATGGATCTAAAATATGAATGTTATCAGCTTGAAGTTTTGGGGCTGAGGGAGTGTTCTGGGGCTAGCCCGAAAACACTCTAGAGTGTTTTGAGCCTAGCCCCAGAACACTCTAGAGTGTTTTGGGGCGGGGGAGTGTTTTGGGGCTCCTACAGTTTTAAAGTAATTTTAATTACATGTTTCAATAAAAATCATATAATAAATAACATACATAATGTACACTTATACATGACACTTGATGAAATAAACTTGGTATTTGGAAAACTTCATTAAGTATCTTCTATACATCCACAATTTTAACAGTGACAGGATATATTAATACCCCTGATATGGCTGAGGGTAATTTGCAAATACTAACCTTTTCAATAATATTGTTGTAAAACGTCCGAATTCAAGCATGAACATATAAATCATATTCCAATAATTATATCATACAAAGTGATTTCCTTTCACAAATCCTAAGGCGACCATAGAACTTAAATGGAATCCAAATGAAATGTCACAGAATATGAGAAAATAAACTTAAAGTAAATGTTTATTTGTGAAAGGGGGTCATAATGATTGCTTCTCGGGCATTTTGTTTCATAGTCACAACTGAAAACATTTAAGTGAAGTTAAGTCAAGTGATCAATTTTCACATTTACAGTAAATAAACATGGCCATATAAGGATCTCAAGTTTCACACATGGCAAAACCAGTACTCAGAATGTTTTGTTTCTTGGAAACGTTGATTTTGAGGAACAACACGTTTTTTTATAGTAATTCATTTTGCTTTGAAATGCGTCGTTTCGATTCAGTGTACCGCCGCTAATGGCTGAAATATTGCCCAAGCGGCGTTAAGCACTAACTCACTCACTCGATCCAGTGTAGATACTAACAACGTTACTAAGCGAGTGATTCGGTGAAAAAGCTTCGAAGACAATGACATCCTAATCAAGAGAGGGCACTAAGAAGTGAACAATAACAAGTATTTGGGTCTGCTAGTAGCCCGTGATGATCATGCAAAAATATAACTACATCGTGCTCTCGGTATTTCGAAATGCTTACCCAGAATGAACTGGTATCATGGCTTTTAAAGCTTAATCGATAACAGTGCAGCCATTGTTTGAAGTCTTACATTTGAAAAAAGCGTTTGAAATTTTTCCTGTTTTAAATTACATGAAATGTTCGGATTCTTAAAGATGCTGTATCATACTTGCAATATTTTAAAAAGTATCTTTAATGTATTCGTTGTATTTTTAGAAATATTGAGCGACCAACCTAGGGAAAATCGGACCAAAATTCATTAAATATGAGATAATTTACCAAAATTGCGGAAACGGCAGCCAACATAAAGGCGAATCAAGTGTGGCCATCTCACAACTTCCGGTCTCTAAATATACGCTTGAAAACCGTCTTTGTCGCGCACGACTAGATTTTCTTTTCTTTTTCTCCGAATAAGGTATTCGTTGCTGCCAAAGTTGATACCCATCGAACGCAAATCCGCTAGTTGTGACACGGTGTAAATCCTACACGCGTAATGATTACGTCACCGAAAGCGGGTTCGTTAAATGCTATGCCCTTTCTACAAGGGATACTGTGATTTGGGCGTCGAAATAAGTATGTTATTGTTGATTAAACAATCTAAATATGATATCAAAATTTCGACGAAAGATTTTTCTACAAAGTGATGTATTTCTTTTCTCAATAGCTAAATTTCAGCCTGAACCGCATGCAAGTATGAAAAAGCATCTTTAATGTTTTTCTCCTATCCTAAAAAAATCAGTCGAACATATTTCTCAACATTAAAAAACTTTAAATCACTCGAGTCTGTCTCGTTATTTTAATGATTTTTTCTCAATGTTTCTCAGTTATCACATTTCACACAATGAGTATTTAGCATGTCCACATTTGCTGTCATCAAGACCTTTTCGTCCTTTCCATTGTTGCACACAAGGACCATATCCATTCGGTTGCTCTTTTGCCCAGTAGTAGGAAGAAATTGGACTGCCGTCTTGCCATATCCAGCTTCCATTTACCTCTTGTCCTCCGATCCAGAATGATCCACCTATAAGAAACATGTATTTTATATTTTAAAAAATCAATAAGGTTTATTAAAGGGGCAGTAGCAAATTTTATTTAAATTTTATATTATATTTTGTTTACTGAAAATTGTACGATAATGCTAAATGTATTGATTTGTTAGTGCCAAAAAAACTCTTTACACAAACCAATCATCAATAGTCAGAGAACAAATCATAAAGATTCACAAAGTCCATTGGCAGCCATTTTTGTATCAACACCTCTATGGACTTTACCACCTATAAGAAACATTGTATTTTTTGTATTTGTTCAATAAGGTTTATTAAAGGGGCAGTGGCACGTTTTAAAAAAAAGGATATTTTCATTTTTTTTCACTGGTAATTGTACGTTAATGGTAATCATATTATTTTGTTAGTGTCAAAAATCTCATTACACAAACCAATCATCCATAGTCAGACACCAAAATACAAGTCAATATAGTTGATGTTCATAATGGGCTTACGGTTGCTCAAAGACACGAACAAGTCATGCTCATCATTGGAGTCCGTTTTT
This sequence comes from Steromphala cineraria, assembly GCA_916613615.1. Lineage (NCBI taxonomy): Eukaryota > Metazoa > Mollusca > Gastropoda > Trochida > Trochidae > Steromphala > Steromphala cineraria. Next base: position 27,385,755 of record OU744726.1, on the reverse strand, counting down.
GCAAGATAACCCCCCTTCTCTTAAGCAGTTTCTCTGTGGAAAAAATAATTATCTTAAATAAAAATAGATTACATTGAAATGATGAATATAACTCAATAAGTGGAGCAAGATGATAAAGTACACAGTCACGGGCAATATTCAATTATAATCTCAGTCATCCCCTACTGTATTAATTAACATTAAGCATTCTATTGAATTAGAAGCAATATTGACAATAGAGAGTCATCGGCTATTTTGATCAATATATATGAGTATAAATTCATGTTAAAGGGGCAAGTAGCACGTTTTAGGGGGAATATAAGGTGATGTCAAGAAAATGAAAATTAATGTGTAATGCTTGTGTAATGAGATTGTTGACACTGTTATAATGAACCATTTAGCATCAACCTACACTTATCAGTGAAAAATTTGAAATATAAAAATGTCAAAAACGTGCTACTGACCCTTTAAGATAAACACTCGTAATGAAATTCATGAAAGCAGTTATTAGGGGTTTAAATCATCTTCGAGTTTAATGCTGAGTATTGATTCTTGAGAAGACAAAATAGAATCTAAGGGGCTGGCTGCTTCAACAAAATGTACAATTTCCATTCCCCCATGCCCAACAGATTTCTTTAAAATCGACTCTGTGCACTAGATTTGAGCCGTCTGGATAGATCATTTTGTGTTAGGGAAGAAGATGATAATGGGTATTTTAGATATATATTGAGTTCTTCATAAGGGGTCATTCAGTCACTTTTTCTACAATCTATAATCCTAATTGTCCTGCGTGTTTGTATACTCAGCCTTCTGGGACTTTTGGTTCTTATATGGTCGTATGAGACTAACATCTTGTCTCAGAGGTTATTTTCAATATTGACAATATTTTCAAACAATTCATGTATCATAACAAAGAGGAGACAAGAGAATGCTTTAAATTCAGAGATTAATTATCTAGACTTGCTATACCTTTTAGACCGGGTTGATCGGCAATTGCATATTTTTGCTCTGTGGTCTGGATAACAGACTAGGGACGTATGAAAACGGGCTTTAGGCCACGAAAGGCCCACATGCCCTCATATGGGCCCAGGAGTCACTAAATAAATCGGAGATGGTTAAAGTTTGAGGATCCACGGTGGAATTACATCATAAACATCATTAGCATTTTATTATCGCCCTCTGCAAGACACTACATAACACCGCAAAATCAAATTTCTTTCTTCCTTTTAATTGGTAATTGAGAATAATTGGTGCGTCGTATGGCTACGAATCGTTGTGTGCTGGTAACGCTATGATCTGATAGATATATTCTACTAGTTTAAAAGTAGTTACATACCATATGAAAGGAACTAAAATTGTGTAGTGACATATTAAGTCATGAGGCATTGACCCTGATAGATATATATCCTTTAGAAACTTACATATTTCAGTGGCATGTTTTAGGTTTGAATTCTTATGATGTTACCACGCACCAAGATATGAAAGGAACTAACATTGTGTAGGGACATATAATAGGTAAGCATTGGTCCTGATAGATACATATCCTTTAGAAACTTACATATTTGAGTGGTATATATTTAAATCTTATGCTGTTACCACGCATCGAGAGACCGTTTTAACAGTCTGTGCAGTAAACCACTAGATGCGATCAGTCTTGTCCTCCATTGCTATACTCACTTGAGCTTGTTCATATGTCTTCTTCGTGTGCTCAAAATAGTAGCATGTTCCACTGATCAGCTCCCAATCTCTGCCGCAGTCTGTGAAAGACGAAGACGTATGTTTGTAACTTCTGTAATCGTAATTGTTTATAGGACGTATATAAAGATTGTGTGTTGATAAGTGTGTTGTATGACTTTTTCGAAACGAGTGTGAATTTTGTTTATTGCCCGAGCGAGAGCGATCGCGAGGGATATACACGACACATATATGACACACTTCGGTATGACATATATGAACAGATATTTATCAAGATGATATGATCCTTGACGATGTTATATGTCAATATGCCCGCTCGATTTGTATCCTTTTTTTTAATACAGGCATGTGGCCTTTAAACTTTGAAATAAATCACGACATATATTGACATATTCTATCAAAGTGTTACGTCTTAAGAGAGATCTTCAACCTGTTCTTTCACCTGTTAAAATAATGTGTGTGAAATATATTATCAAAGAGTTTAAAGACAGTTCTTCTACCTATATTGGTAATTTCACCAGTTATGCTAAACATGATTATGATGGACTTCTCTTGTTAAATTAACATATTTGAATGGGACAAACACAATTCTACTTTTTAATTTATTATTGGGACACCAAAGATCATATATAGTACATGTAAGTGTGGCTGTTTAAGTAAAGGAAAACTATAGAGAGTTGAGAAAGTTATATTTGGATATGGGGAAACATCTAGATTAATATCAAATTTAACTCATTGTCAAGCTTAAAAGTATTCTGTAAACTGATAAAATATATGAATACGAAAATTATCTTACAAGGAACGAAGTACTTGTAACCGTTCTGACGATCGAGGAGTGTAGTGTTGAAATGTCTGGTCATACTAGGAACACAGCTCATCTGGTCAGCATGGTAGAAGAAAGAAGAACAGTCGTATTTCCTCAGACAGATGAGAGCACAGGCAATCTCAGTAAAACCAAGAATGGGCGCAAATCCACCGATATCTACAAAGTTTGTGAATAAAATCTTGAACATGTGTTTCTCCGCCATCCTTTCCTTATAACTGGAACTGACTTGTTACTCTACACAATAAATTAGTGTATGTATATGTTCCAATTAAAATGAAGACTTTCAAACGCTATTGATTAGAACACATACAACCGCTGTTTCAACTAACCTGTCCAATAAACGAATCTTATTAATTCAGGAAAAGTATTGAAAACCAGTTGTACCACTCAGAAAAACCCTCAATTTGTATGATTTATTAATTGCACATATTGAGCAAGATCGTCAGTCGAAAAACACTAGAGTAAATTAGTGCCTTACTGAAGCTGAAGACGTTAAGAATTTTAGTAATTTAGGAAAATCAATTGAGCTTTATATTTGCACTGGCTGACTGGAGTTTGCTATCAATTTGTATATACAAATTAATTATTTAATGAAAACGTTTTCTGAGAAACAGGAAATTCTTGGAATGTACTAGAGAAGACAAAAAGTTTATTGTATTTTAAGCCACCGGCTCATATACAAGAGAGTTACATTTACAATTACAACCTACAGCTTATCGATAGTTTTCATTATTTATGGTGTAATATTTCAAGTTTTAAAAATCTGGTATGATGACGGTAACTGGAAAATCATACATGAGCATGATGACGGTAACTGAAAAGGATAGATGATGGTAACTGCGTACATTAAAGTAATAAAATGTGTATTAGCGTGTAGAAAAAAAGCAAATATTCACCATTGAATAGGTCACAGGGGCTGTTTGAAGTAGGAATCATCATCTGATGACCTGTGTCATGATATGTATTGTAGGTTTTTTTGTATTTTAGAAGATCTATTTTAACAGCCGTTAGCAAAGCATTGTCCCTGTTTGTTGAGTGTTAAATTTTAGAAAATTCATTTTTGAATTATTAGAAAACGTAAACAAATTTTTAAAGAATACTTCCTGAAAATAATGTTCAAATAATTAAGGAAATCCATGGATGTTCAGTTTATCACTAATAGGTGTTGATATTTTGACAAGTAAAGGAAACAAATAAGAACTCCATATCAAGAGTTAAGATGACCCCGACCCAACCGGGGTTGCACTTATTTAAGCCCAGGGTCTAATTATGGGTTTTACATGTTTTGATGGAGAAACATGAAAAACGAATTTAAGCCCTGGGCTTTAAAACGAAATATGACTATGATATAAGGATATTTGTATTTTATGAACATATAATTTCAAGGGGCAGTAGCACGATTTTAGGGGTAATACATGTATAAGGCGAAGCACGGAAAACGAAAATAAATGATTAACATTGAAAGGCAATGTATTTAAACTTAATAAGGCCATAATAAATCAAGTATATGATGTAAAGTTCAGCATATGGCCTTTGCGTTTCCTTTTTCTTACACAAAATGAAGTAAATGTGTTCACATAAATTGCCCAATGTGAATCTTATAATTTGTTCCCTGACTATGGATGATTGGTTTGTCTAATGAGAATTTTGACACTTTCAACATAGTATATTAAGCATTAACTTACAATTATCAGTGAAAAATTGAAATATGAAATTTTCAAAAAACTTTCAAAAATACATAGCAAACGATTGGATGAATTAAACATTGTAATCTAGAATGATTTATGATATTAAATAAATTGATGACCTTTTTAGTGATAATGGAAGGCAAACTCTCGCAATACATATATTTCATAGTAAAAAAACCATTTTAATGTTTTATTTCAGCCAGTTATCCATAATATCCAAAGGATTTGTATGGCATGCATTCTGACTTTAAGCTTGCTATTGCCCTTGTAAAGTGATATAAATACAATGAAAACAATTATACGCGTAGTCATTGACAACAATGAGATGACATGATACTTACATGAGCATTTATTACCACGTTACAAGTTATAAATATAGTCGCAAGCGACGACAAACGGCTTCAGCGCTGTATGTTGTTAAGGTAATTCACAAAGGTAAAAATTTCAGTCAAAAGCTGCTTGGTAATAGCCTTTTGTTGATGATAAATGCATTTTGCAAACATACAGTTATCAAATGCATTCAAACCGCATGCAGGGTTGACAATATTCAAAGGGCCGTAACTCAATGTTTAAAAGATATTTGAATTTATTGTTAATTTTTTAAAACATCTACAGACTTTTGGCTTTCATATGATATATAGAACATTGCGTTATCGTACGTCGTTGATTCGCTACGATGTCTTAAACATTACCACCAAAACACCACATTTCCAAAATGCAAAGTTTGACCTCTGCTCCTGACCGGAAGTGACTGTTCGCGAGCGATTTTATTCTTTAATCTTGAAGACCTTGCCAATGTCTAGCTCTCATGCGAATATCATAAAATTCGTCTGGGTGGGTTTTGAGTTATCTGCCCTTGAAGTTTGCGATTTTTACATTTTGGTCAACTTTGAAAAATCACAGCAAGAAAAGTATTAAAGTTAGAACTTTGTAGAAGTCAATTCAGAACTACAATGCTTCAGCTACATTGAGTATAAATTTCAGCTCTCTAGTGCAAGTATCTTCAGAGAAGAAGTTTTTCAAAGGTGGGTGGGGTCAGAAATGGTCGAAAATGCACTAAAAGCAAGATGGCGGCCAAACCACGTGACCTACGAATTTGCTATGATTTCGTTTTTTGCAGCACTTTTGATTGCCCATCTTTTTAAAAAAAAATTCAAGTCTCTTAAGTGCGTTTTGAAAAAAAAATCAATGTTAAATTTTCGACTTTGGAATCGAACTGGACCTTTAATGTACGGATCGATTTGGCCCAAAAGCTTATTGTCGCTATTCCTCAGCAAGGTCTACCAGCCTGTGAAATTTTGCTTTGATAGCATTAGCCGTTTGGTCTGAGTCCTGCTCACAAAAATCGTGGAATAATTTTTAAAAAAACACAAAAAAACACGCCAATAACAATAAGGATTCAGCCTTATGGCTGAATCCTTAATTAACGATGTCACTAAATGGTTACGTCGAAAACATGTATTTATCACCAGAGCTACTGAAAATGACGCGTGCTTTAATTAGAATATGACATATCGTTGGTTCCAAACTTTAGCTATCAGGCCTGCTTACTCGGTGGATAACACTTTCGACTTCGGATCATAAGGATCCGGGATAGAATCTCGTCAGATGATCGGAGAGTATTTTGTTTTTTTAGTATCTGTAATACTCCTGTTAATAATTAACCATCACGGCTTCTGAGAGATCAAGCGATGCCGATGGCGCTTAGGAGATATCGTTTTGGCAGTACGTTTTTGCACAATATCCTGTCATTGTCAACGCTGTCCTACTGTCTTGAAAATCTAGTATAGTTGTGTTCAGAGATGTAAATTTTTTATCTGAGATGTGAAAAAGAATTACTTTGGAAGATAAATAGAATACCACCCTCGTGTCTTTTTATATAAAATAAACCAACACTCGTTGATAAAAGTAGGTGTTATTGACCACCATAATTTTAAGAGGGTAAGAGAATATTGTAATTATTCATTGTCATTGTCACTTTATTATGTAAGATAGATGTATAAAAAAATACGAGGTGTACTCACTTGTACTGATGTATTCATAAAGAATAGCTAGTGAGCAAATACAAACAAAATTTTTGAATGTAAGATACTCCTGCTGTATTTATCTAAGTTATTGAAGTTACGCTGACTTTTACCTAATTGAATATATTAGTATCGAATAAATCATAACAATCAAATTATAAATATGAGAGATCATCAGATTTAATACATTAACACCCCTATAAACATCCCTGCACTCCATAAAAAGACACCTCTAAATATCAAAACTATTAAAATCAAAAGTAATTATGTAATGATTGAAAAAAGATAAAATGATAATAGGTGAAAATGAAATGTACACATGAAAGCATGAACTAAGAATTAAGATAAACATAAATCATAAAGAACTGCATTGAACTACATAAATATATATGTTCAACAAACAACAGTTTGATTCATCATAAAGCTTGTATGGTAATCTTATAACATTATTGAATGAAATGAGATTGATAAGAGCATTTATATTCTTATACAATCAATTTAACCAAAGAAATGAATGTATTTCTAGTGATTATAGCATGTGAATGTGAAAGAATGAATTAAAATGAAAGTGTCAAAAGACCACAGATTCAGCTTGGGTTTTTAAAAGTGGTGACCCTCAGATGGATATGCTGGCATAATGTTGATCAGTTAACTGGCTGAAGAAGCGAAAATGCCGATTTTAAGAATCCTCCTCCTCCTCCTCCGCCTCCTCCTCCTCCTCCTCCTCCTCCTCCTGCTCCTGCTCCGTCTTCTCCTCTCCTCCTCCTCCGCCTCCTCCTGTCCTCCTCCTCCTCCTCCACACCTCCTCCTCCGCCTCCTGCTCCTCCTCCTCCTCCTGCTCCTCCTCCTCCTCCTCTCCTCCTCCTCCGCCTCCTCCTCCTCCACACCTCCTCCTCCTCCTCCACACCTCCTCCTCCTCCACACCTCCTCCTCCTCCACACCTCCTCCTCCTTCATACATCCTCTTCCTACTCCTCCGCCTCCTCCTCCTCAACACTTCCTCCTCCTCCTCCTTCACACATCCTCTTCCTCCTCCTCCGCCTCCTCCTCCTACACCACTCCTCCTCCTCCACCACTCCTCCTCCTCCTCCACACCTCCTCCTCCTCCGCCTTCTCCTCCTCCTTCACACATCCTCTTCCTCCTCCTCCGCCTCCTCCTCCTCCACCACTCCTCCGCCTCCTCCACACCTCCTCCTCCTCCGCCTCCGCCTCCTCCTCCTCCTCCTTCACACATCCTCTTCCTCCTCCTCCGCCTCCTCCTCCTCCACACCTCCTGCTCCTCCTTCACACATCCTCTTCCTCCTCCTCCTCCGCCTCCTCCACCACCACCACTCCTCCCCCTCCGCCTCCTCCTCCTCCTGCTCCTCCTCCTTCACACATCCTCTTCCTCCTCCTCCGCCTCCTCCTCCTCCACACCTCCTCCTCCTCCTCCTCCACACCTCCTCCTCTTCCTCCTCCTCTTCCCACTCCTCCTCCTCTCCTCCTCCTCCGCCTCTTCCCTATCCACACCTCCTGCTCCTCCTTCACACATCCTCTTCCTCCTCCTCCGCCACCTCCTCCTCCACACCTCCTCCTCCTTCACACCTCCTCCTCCTCCACACCTCCTCCTCCTCCACACCTCCTCCTCCTCCTTCACACATCCTCTTCCTCCTCCTCCGCCTCCTCCTCCTCCACCACTCCTCCTCCTCCTCCACACCTCCTCCTCCTCCGCCTCCTCCTCCTCCTCCTTCACACATCCTCTTCCTCCTCCTCCGCCTCCACACCTCCTCCTCCTCCTCATCGACACCTCCTCCTCCTCCACACCTCCTCCTCCTTCACACATCCTCTTCCTCCTCCTCCGCCTCCTCCACCACTCCTCCTCCTCCACACCTCTTCCCTCTCCTCCTCCTCCACACCTCCTCCTCTTCCTCCTCCTCCACACCTCCTCCTCTTCCTCCTCCTCCTCCACACCTCCTCCTCCACCTCCTCCACACATCCTCTTCCTCCTCCTCCGCCTCCTTCTCCTCCACCACTCCTCTTCCTCCTCCACACCTCTTCCCTCTCCTCCTCCTCCACACCTCCTCCTCTTCCTCCTCTCCCACACCTCCCCCTGTTCCTCCTCCTCCACAGCTCCTCCTCTTCCTCCTCCTCCACAACTCCTCCTCCTCCATACCTCCTCTTCCCTCTCCTCCTCCTCCACACCTCCTCTTCCCTCTCCTCCTCCACACCTCCTCCTCCTCCTCCTCTCCTCCTCCTCCTCCACACCTCCTCTTCCTCCTCCTCCGCCTCCTCCTCCCACATGGTGACGTAATGCATTTTTTGTTCATTGGTCATTTGATTTGGATACAGCACATGTGATTGGCGCGGCTTTCCTTTGAAAATATCAACAGTAATATAAGGTTGATGGCAAAAGCCATCAACCAATAAACACTGACAATCATTTTTTTGGCTTCAGGTCTTCCAAACGAATATATTCTGCATATAAGTAATTCATATACAATGACAAAAACGAAACCCTCCGAGGATGATGGAATTATGTAAAAGACATCTGTAATATTAATGTTCAAAAGTGTGTCACATTTGCAGAGCTTCGAGCAAAATACGATTGTTAAAGAACCGTACTCGATTTACACCGGCACATCCTGAGTATACCTAAAACATGGAAAGATACCATACAATACATCGTAACATGGAAAGATACGATACAAGAATCTGATTGGTCAACTGTGATGCATATACATACCTCTTTTCCTTGGAAAGATATTACTAAACAAAGAACCATTGGCTCTGTATTTCACCAGGCTCCATATTCAATTATACTAAACTGACAGGCAACAGAAAGTAAACACTTTTCAAAACGAAATTATGGAAAATTTATAGTAAATTTGTTATAGTTAACATCGGATACACGGGGCCTAAACATTAACTTTTGTTTTCTAAAGCTGAACTAAAACCATATTAACACATGTCGGAGAAAATTTGAAAATGTTGATAAACACGTGACCTTCGTACTGGTGTAAAGTCACATGACACAAATGTAAAATTGCTTAACATTATCAATGTTGGCTACCCCTCTGTGAAAAAAGACACATTAACCCCGTCAAAAGCCACATCAGAAAAACGTGCATACCTCGGAAAGTTTACAAATATGGGCAACGGATACCAACTCACACGAATCGCCCTTGTTCCTGCATTTCTCATGTGAATGTGATGTCACATTACAGCCGAGTTGAGGAGACATTTGACGATCGAAGAACACAAAATACAATGATATGTTTTACCCATGAAGGCTGATATCTGCTTGCGTAAGACCGCAGCCAACGCTAATATGAGTGACGTTATTGACGGCGATTACCATATATCGACATGTCACTAAGTACACATGAACATTAGATCTTGAACGGGTAGAGTCAAAGTTTTTTTGAATGCAAAATTGACAGGTACTAATCGCTAAACTTTGATTTATGGCTAATGTCAGTATGATTGTGACAACGTCAGTTTGGCATGCGCCGTTACAGCTTTGAAATGATTACTATTTTCTCAAGACTTGTCGCTGATTGGACAACGTTACTGTCAAATTAGCGTGTTGGGGTCACACCACACCCTCCAGGTCATGAACAAGCGTCGATGCAGTTTTTACAAGACTACAGAAACACCTGTTAAGTGACGTCACTAGACGTTTTTATTTCTCGGTCCGACAGTATATTTATGATACGTTGACACAGGAATCGAACACATTTAACCATTATGTGACACATTTTGCAAATTGAAAGACTTAATGGTATAGAAAGAATGAAAATGAACGTCTTTTGATTGTTAAAAATGAAACTTGTTGATAAGGATTTATGTGCTTCACGCTTAGAGACATATATTCGTAATGAATATTAAAGGTTACACACGTTCTTTCTCAATATTCTTAAATATGCTAAAATATATATTAAGCATTGAGAAATATATCGCCAGGAGAAATGATAACATTATTTCGTTTGAGCTTTGAAAATAAAGTAATTGAGGTCATCTAAATCCTGTCAATCCTGTTTCTCTATGAAGGTGTTGAACTGTTTTCTCTCAACGTTTGAATGTTACATTATGCCTTTAGTGACGTTATGTCAACTCATATGAATGTTTCTATGCCTTCTATGATTGTACTATTGTATCCATGGAAAGTGAATACAAATATTGAAACTCTTCAAGCTCTCAGTTCATTCGGCAACGAGCGGGTTTGGACATATATAACATTTACTGTTGCATAAAACATACCAGCAGTCGTGAGAACTTTTCAGGCTGAATGCATAGTTTGAAGATTTGTCAATATCGTAGTTCATGCATAAACATGCAACATTGCATTAATTGGTTTCCGTCTTTGTAACGTAAATTTGTTCATATGTTATATATTACTTCTTTTGAAAATTACCCGAGTGGAACTTAGCAATAACGTGAGAAAACGTGAATGTCTTTCATGTCTATGTTCTTGTCACTCCATTGTGTGGTCATATCACGTATTTAAACTAAAACAATAACACAAATGACAACAAAGTAAAAACACTTTCTAGGAAATTCTATATTTAATATCATCACTTCATACTTAATACAGTTAGAACTGCATTCAAAATCAACTTGTGGAACTTTTTTTACAAGGAAAGACCTTACACAGAAGACGGTTTATTCATAAAGATCTCGACACAATCTGAGCAGTGGTGGACTCTAGCTACGCCAACATGACGTGGCAAAACCCTTGTGCTTGATCGCCAACATTTGTTTAACATAGGAATTTGTTAATCAAATCTTACCAATAAAACTGAAATTATATCCCCAGTATTGTTTAAAATTACGAAAGACAAGTAAGTAAAATGAGTTGTGCAGAAAATATGCTCATAGACTTTGGCGTTGTTTTAATATTAGAGATTAAAGACTTCATTGTGTCTTGCTTCATCAACAAAAATAATATTTTGCCGAGTTCAGTAATTTTTTCCAAATGTTGGCGAACAAAGATAGAACCATCGCAATGTCCAACAAGAAAATGATAGACAGTGTCTTGCACCGTGAGGGAGTAGGGTTGAACTATTGTAAGAACCATTAAGAGACCGATACAACATCGCATCTTTTAAAGCCATAGTTTCAGTTTTGAAGCTTTAATTCAAAAGACGTACTTAAATTTAGAAGAAATATGAAACAAGATAAAGCAATATCAAGCAAGTGTTTAAAACGTTGCTTTCCGGCGTGGACCGGATGTCAGGGTATAAGATATTGTGCGGTCACATTCTCACTCTCATTACGATAGGAGCCAAACCGTTAGAAGATGTCCTGCTTATATTCTGATAGTTTCGGGCGCAGTCAATCGTCGCATTGCAAAGTGTCCGTGGTTGCAACTTCTGATATTGTCGGTTTCAGTTCCACGTGTGAACTGACGTGGTACCCCTTGATTTAAGCTAACAGGACACGGGCGGTAGTGTTTGAAATTGAGTATTGAGGGAAGGAGTTCACACAAAAGTGGCCGTAGGCAAGTTGTTTTTAGGGAGACGTTCAGCAAACCATTAATCAATCTGTGGTACATGTACAAGATTTATCTCCCTTTAACCTCTCACGAGTGGACGATGATTTCGACTTCTACTGGATAATGATCGCTGACGTCTTTGGCCTGGAATATAATTATATAAAGCTTATGACCATGTAATAGTACAAATATGTTCCAATAATTGGAAAAAACAGAAACGATTAACTGAAACAGATGAGTAATGCATAAGATGTTTTAATAACATATATTGTAGAATTCATATATTTACAACAATTTATTTTGCCCTGACAAAAACAAATATTTCAAATGTTCTAAATGTTCACATACTCGAATGAAGTGAGAATACGATTTTCAGATCATATTCCGGTTTCCTTACCAAGATGATATTTTCATGAAAGCTGCAGGTTATTGATATTATATGAATGCTTCAATCCTAATGAAGTTTGCCATATCGATCTAATACTTTGATGCTGGAATTGATGAAAAGCCTTACCAAAACCTATAGTAGGCTATATCAATGAAAATCTCCATCTAAATCAAATTTGAAGTACCGAGAAGAGGTCTATGAATATACTCCATACTTACCATGGATGTGTTAAGAGAAAAGTCTTTGTCGAACAGATAGACTTGGCATTGTCCCAGAGATTTCAAAAGCTCACTTCCAGTAGCTACAATCCTGCAAGAAATTGAAAAATATATCTATTCGTTACATAATTTTGTATATCAAAAGTTGTCATATAAAATTCTTGCAATTATTTACCAGCGGCATGCCCTGAAGTTAGATAAAGGGACAAATGCTTATATATATATGTGAGATGCCGTCGGGTTTGTTCTTTGACCGATTGTTAAAACTAGGGTCTGTCTACGAACCTTAAAAAGCGAGATTGAGACAGGAAACCAGTTTCATCATTTCCGGTCATAAAACGGACACAATTTAGTAAATATGTAATTGATATCTATATATCGCGGATCTTTGCTTGTCTCTGATTGAACATTGATTATTTCAAAATATGAGAGTCCACATTTTCATTCAGACTAGGACGCGAAAACATTTCAATATAACGTTAAAGCCCTTTGTATTATTTTCAAAAGGCATGTGTACCTATCATATGCACAGTCTGAACTTCCTGTGGTTGTGTTTTGGTCTGAACCAATCAATGATGAGTATTTTGGGTCAGAGAAAAGGGGCGTGGCAGCTAGGGCGGAAGCGGAGGCGTAAGAACAGTCGGCGTTGAGATTCCCGAGATAGATGAGGTTCTGAAGACCAAGTTGCAACGTCATGTACATTTCACACTAACATTTTGGTGTTAAAAATCAAGTATTTCAGAAACTCCTTTTGGATTCCAACAGCGTGCCTTTATCCAACTTTAAACATCTATAGCATATCGGGTCTTTTTACATGCAAACTAAGAACAATGTCGCTAAAGTCAACCTTTGCCAGAACTCCAGAAGTACACTTTATAATCATGATAATGTCATTCAAATGATATTTGGTTAATGTACAAACAAAACAAAACGTTGCAATATTACCAACTTCATCAATAGCAAGTCTCTTGAAATTAACACTTAGGTATTTCAAATCCTCATATGTCACTTTATCAAATCTATATAAAAAGCGCACTTTGATTAAAAATATACTCAGCTGGATAAACTTGAACTGTTTATTTGTCTTTATTTAAACAGACCTGTGTGTTCCATTTGGCCTTGACCTCAGCCTCGACCTGATCTGAAAGATGGCGGATTTCCTTCACAGCTGAATCCGGCCTGGCGTGCAGTCCTATAAGGGCAAGACTCCAGGGCTCTTCGCATTTTATGAGAAACATGTATTAGACTCTAGTGATACTGTTTGCTAGGTTAAGAAATTAAAAATGTGTTTCGAAAATAATGGAATGATAATTTGAGTGACAGGCTGTTAAACGTGGCTATGAAATTTGTCAATAATTGATGTCTTATGTTACACCTCAATTTCAATATTAATTGTTATTACATGAATGAATTATTTAAGTCTTCTGATTGGCCTATTTGGTCACATAACAGCACAGACGTCAAGCGATGTCAACCTGTGTGAAGCGCAAGATATAACATTCCAAGAATCTGTTGTAGCTAAATAGATTTGAAAATTTCCAATTTCGAACTCCGAACATCACGTTAATACTGTAGATCAAACAATAGGCATCGCTTGAATTGAAGTAATGTCCCTTAGATTTCTAGACATTAGAGAGATTACCATTTATTCACAGAAGTTTAGTAATCCATAACCTTTTTCATATGATAAAACAATTGTTGATCGAATGATTTCTCGACCTTGGAAAACGCGAAGGTATATATCGAGTGTCAAAGGTCGACGATAGAAATTTTAAGTAATAATTTTTTTAATAAATCAATGAGGTCAAATTAATTAATTCAGCATTACTATAAAAGAAGCAACATATTGACACACCTGGTGCAGGTACTGTAAGACGCAGACAGAAAGGTTCCCTCTCGAACACGTCCCCTCCTTGCTCTGAGAACAGGTGCGTCTCCACTTGGAGAACTCGGTCAGATCTTAAACATACATCAAATAGAGCCTTTGACTCTGCAGCTCACCAGGCTTCAGGTTCAAATCTGCTTTATTGTGTGGCCAGTGCCCTTCCCTAAAAGGGGCCGCAAGGTCACAAAATGTATAATTTAGATTGCAGGAGACAAAACAAGTGCCAAAAGCATGAGTCAAATGGTATCCTTGTCATCGTTAGCCCATTTTAGATGAAAACATCCAAAACTGTTTACATGTAATAACGGTAATGAGGATCGCAGATGGGATATTTCTATATTTCATGAGTTAGGGTGAAAAAGCAATAGTTAAATGAGGTAAGACAGAACAAGAATGCCTAAAGCACTGTTTTCAATTAGTTGGCAAAAACCATTTGTTCGTTATAACAAATAATCATTATATCGCTATAATCAAGTAACCAACTATATTGCACTGTCCAGACTTCGGGTATTAAACGTGCTTTAAATACATATTGTAAAAAGACGAATTGACTTATAACGGACACACCGTGTCTAAGTGTCTTACCGGTAGAAATATACGTAGGATTCCTTGTAGCTTTTTCTGCCAAGTCTCGGACTGCTTACATAGGAATAACGGGGAGATCTGAAATCAGTATACTCCAATTCTTGGTTATGAAGAAGTAACGTAATTATGCTCACTTTCGGAAACCTGAATTCCGATGTCCGATTTGGAAATAAATAAAATTTCATTATGAACGTGCTAAATCCGTACAAAGTACATGCTCTAAGAACACATTCAAGAGGAGGGGATGTTACTCGACAGCAAAGTTACTTTTGAACGGTTTTCCAATTGCCGTTAACAAGACACATGATTTAATCAGTCTTTCAAATACCGGGTCAGATGTTGCAGACTATTGTTGATGGATAGGCGAATGTCATGTTGAACATGGAGCGTGGAGTTCAAATTTGCGGAGTTCAATTTTGCGTGCAGACTTTGATGACGTCAGAAGAGCCTGGCTAGAAAAGACCAATTACCAAAACACAGGAGCTTGAAGGTTATGTGTTGTTCTACTGGGCATCAGCACATTCATTCTTAACATTTCTTTAGAAAAAATATTTTGAATGCAATTGATTTTACCATGTGATCTACCATTGATTGTACTACAGGCCTGTGGCCTTCTAAGTACAGAAATAAAGATTGACATTCATTCTTAACACACATTCTTAAAAGCACTATTCACATGCAACAACCTGTTCAGCAACAACTTGTACATTCACTTTCCAAAAATAACGACAACTTGTACATTCACTTTCCACAAACAATTACAACTTGTACATTTACTTTCCACAAACAATGACAACTTGTAGATACAAACAATGAAAACTTGTACATTCACTTTCCACAAATAACGACAACTTGTACATTTACTTTCCACAAACAATGACAAATTATATATTTACTTTCCACGAACAACGAAAACGTGTACATTCTATACTAACAAGGGAAAACAACTTCTACATTCCCTCACCACAAGCGAATACAGCTCTACAATCACAATCAACAAGTAATATCTTCATCCTTTGTTCCAAGGAAACGCCAACATTGATTCTGAAAAATATCAAGGTGTGCATTCACTACCTAGAACAACAACCCAATACCCACGTGTTCCCAGCCCTGTTGTTGAGTTTCTTCAGGAGATATTCCACAGACCAGTTGCTTCTGTCTCGCACTTCCTGTATCAGTATGACGTCATAGCGTTCCACAATCTAGAACAGTATTAAAAGTCTATCTGGACAATATTACAGTACAATAATGAAAGAAACTTCATCATATAAACAATTCAAAGTGTTTATTATTTACTCTTTTGAAAATGGGATGGCGTCTTTTAGGTTAAGATGACTTGAGCAGGCTCATTTGGGTAATATTTAGGTTAAAAGGGATAATTATTCGATCATCTACCTTAGTTATTATATCTGCGATTAAAGGCTTCTTCATTTTGCTCTTGCCAAACCATTTGATATTGAAGGCCCCTATCCTTAAAGTTGATAACGTTGGGACGAAGTTCAAGTCGACTTCCACTGGATAGTGGTCACTGACGCTCTCAGTCTGTAAACAAATTGGGGAAACAGGTCATTGGTAAGTTCAAGTTCTCTTCATCACTGGTTCATCAAATCCAAAACTCTACATGTGAAGGCCAAAACCCTATCCAGCAATGAGTTGCAACCTTCAAATGATTCCTAGAACGACTCAAATTTGGTCTGACATCTCTCACCGTCAACCGGTCCAGATTGGGTGACAAGTGGTGGTACTACATTCTCTCTCCTAAATGTTGATCGAGCCTCTGTTCTTATTTGCCCAGTGTGTGGGGTAGAATGGGAGATACCCGATTAGAGGCAATCAAAGACAGCTGTGTTATCAGCAACGCTATTCTAAAATTATCATTTGGCCATTGCACCATGGCAAAGGCATTGAGATATGAACCACTCTTTCCATGCATACGAGAAGAGTTCTCATTTGATTTTTTTAAAGCAAATTGTAATGCAGAGACAACTGCAGGAGCCCAAGGATTTGGTCTACTAAGAGGCTTGATCAACTTTTCATGGCTTGATCTGCCTCTATGGGGAGAGAATGGTGGTACTAGTAAGACGAAATAAGCTATCTATGTGTTATGACACTTGGACGGATAAAGTCAGAATATTTCACTACTCACCAGCATTGTATTGAGAACCAAATCTTTATCAAAGAAGTAAATATCTGCAGGTCCCAAAGATTTAATAAGGTCACTTCCGGTTGCAACAATTCTGGAAGAAAGTGATTGAAACATCAACATTCATCTTGAATTTTGAAAAGGTTTGTCTTGTTTCATTTGTGGATATAAAGAAGAATAAGGAAGGACAATATGTTCATGGATATACAACTTCTTAATTTTCGTTATATGGTATGCTTGACTTTATCTATACCTATCGTATGCGCAGTGAGTTCTTCCAGTGGTTGTGTCCTGCTCTGACCCAATCAGTGACGAGTATTTTGGGTCAGAGAAAAGGGGCGTGGTCGATAAAGCCGAACGGGAAGCGTAAGAACAATCGGCGTTGAGATCTCCGATGAACAGTATATTCTGCAAGGGTATGTTGCATAAATCATTGGCGAGATATAGCCTTTTTGTCGTTATTGTCATGATTTAGGTGGTTTATTTTAAATGATTTCATTGTTCCCTCCAGTACATTACAGAATTCTCAAAATTAATATACTTCATACACTTCAAATACATTCCAGAGTTGTAATTCCATTAATCATTCAGGTAAATAAGGTTGATAAAAAAATTCAGGTATAAAAATGTAATTATTCATATATGTTTTATATTGTTGTCATAGTTAACTGTTATGATGATATTCTTGAAAGTGTTTTAAATGCAAATTTTAATGATTATGTTCATGAATCCGTATCACGACATTCTATCTGTAACCGAAAACCAGATAAGTTAGTGTTAACCTGTCGTTGAATGAAGGTGTTAATTTGATGGTCAAATTCATAGCATAAACATCTGATAGAAAGACACATTGGTAAATTGTCACATAACTTCAACTAACTATCAAGTCATATGACATGGTCATTTCTCTTCAATCTGGATCAAGGTCTTTATAATCATATAAGGATAATGTCATTCAAATGATATTTGGTTAATGTACAAAAATAAAAAAGACGTTGTTGCAATGTTACCAACTTCGCCAATAGCACCTATCTTGTAATCAACACTAAGGTTTTTCAAATCCTCATATGTCACTTTATGAAGTCTACAAAAAGCGCACTTTGATTAAAAAGATACTCAGCTGGGTAAACTTAAACTTTTTATGTGCCTTTATTTAAACTGACCTGAGTGTTCCATTTGGCCTTGACCTCAGCCTCGACCTGGTCTGAAAGATGGCGGATTTCCCTCACAGCTGAATCTGGCCTGGCGTGCAGTCCTATAAGGGCAAGACTCCAGGGCTCTGGGAATTTTAGAATTCTTTCTCTAAACATGTATTTCCAGTGTCAAGAATGCAAGGTTATAGAACGTAAAGGTCCTCTTCGCCATATCAATAAAACAAGTTAAAATGAAATAATGTGAAAATATTAATGAACACCTTACTAACATTTGATATCTTAGCGATAAAAGTTGACCTGTGCACGCTAACGTTCTAAATATTAGTTGAAATAAGATTTGATTTTGTTTGAAAATGATCTTGCTATATAAGAAAGACGGGCTTTTCAGTCACAGTATAACATTTGTTAACAATCAAAAAGTGAGCGTGGCAGACTAATACCCTGACCCTGACCGTGCATCCCTGACCAACTAAATACCTTAGACATCTCATTATCCAGAACGATGAAAAAATGCCTCTAACACAAAATTTGATACCAATTAAAAAAATAAAAGATCGAATAGAATTGGATGAATTCTGAAATCGGTCAGACAAAGTCTGACTGAGCACACCGCAAAAAAATTTTCAAAACTTTAAATATTTACCAACTCGCTTGTAATTTGGCACTGCACCCCTCATAGTATGTTAGAAGACATGTACAAAATTTGACGTGAATCAAATGAATAGTTTTCCTGCAATTGGTTGGACAAATTGTGATATTGGAAATCGACGAAGTACAATACAAAAACTTAAGGAATTCGATTGTAATGGCCCTGCACCTCTCCAAGGAGGATAGAAGACAAGTGCAGAATTTGAAAACAAGGATAATAGTTTTTCCGTAGTAGGTTTGACAAAAAATGTCCTCTGAAGGACGGACCGAATGGTTGGTATTACCATATACCATCGACCGTTGGTCTGGGGTATAATAAAGAATATCAAATTGTTAAGGGTGAGGTTAGAGCAATCGTTGACACACCTGGTGCAGGTACTGTAAGACGCAGACAGAAAGGTTCCCTCTCGAACACGTCCCCTCCTTTCTCCGAGAACAGGTGCGTGTCCACTTGGAGAACTCGGTCAGATCTTAAACATACATCAAATAGAGCCTTTGACTCTGCTTTTCACCAGGCTTCAGGTTCAAATCTGCTTTATTGTGTGGCCAGTGCCCTTCCCTAGAAGGGGCCAAACGGCCACAAAATGTTTAATTTAGATTCCCCGTTAACTAAGGAGCCTCTACAAAACATTTCACCATTCTATGCCTTATATTTTCGGAGAAATGATGAAAAGAGGGTTTAGGCCGTGGCCCCAATGGCCCTTTGTAGTCACAAATTCTAAAATTAAACATGTAGGCGATGTTATTTCAGATACGGGTAATCAATTTAGAAATGCTTATTGACCAAACATTCAAAGAAATGTGTAAGGTGTAACATAGTGGCCCTCAATTTAGTAAAAAGGAAAACAAATCTGCATCCGGCTTCAGCTTCTTTGCCTAAAGCTTCTCGAAAAGTTGATGAGAATAGGTTTTAGGGCGTAAGCTATAAAATCATACGCTAACTAGTTAACTATAGTTAAAGAGCGTTAGTTAGGCGTTATAGAGACAATGATTCTGGAGAAGAAGTCGAAAAGGCACAAAGTTTATGGATGGACGGACGCCGGATACTATACCATCTTGCCATAAGCCCATCGGGCCTTCAGACCTGATGGGCTGAAAAGTATCAGGAGTTTTATGTTTAAGCGTGTATTTTTTTGTATATGACTCCCATTTTCTGCCAATCTTGACGTTTTGAACGTCAAGTTCAAATATTTGTTTACTTCCCTTTCATGGCATAAATTGACGTTCTGCAATTATTTTAGAATATCAGGGAAGGCACAGGCATACCAAACCAACATCATTATATTCTGGAAATGAAGTCTAAAAATTCAGTTTACGACAAATAATGCAATTATTGTCGGTTATTTTCAGATAGTGCTAAACGCATCTCCGAGCATATATTCTCAGCATGTGTCCTCATCGAGGAAAGGAAGATTAACAGTTTGACATCTATATTGCTCAATCAGCAGTTGAAAGGGAAAGTTGAAAGAATGCAAAAGGGAGGTTAAGGGCAGTTCAAGGAAAAAGTGAAGGGATAATAAAGTTGCCAACTTATTTGTGTACGTTACCTATAGAAATACACGTATGTCTCTTTGTAGTGCGTCCTTCCGAGTCTCGGGCTGCTCACGTATAAATAGCGGGCCGATCTAGATCAGAAAAACACAGTGTCTGATATACAGCAGTCATCTTAACGAATTAGATTACTCAGATTTTTACGTTATAATCGACAATCTTCTCATTTTCTAGACGAATTCTGTTATTTTTGCTTTAAATGAAGCTAAAATGTCATATCAATGACATCGAACTTAAAATCCAATCACTCTTAAATAAGTTTTATGAAAAAATCATTTATTTAACAACAACGATTGGATGAGTTGTTTATTGTAAAGAGAAGTCAATTCCTTAATGCATTATTGTGACTGAGGTATTGAGAAAAAATCTTCAACATTTACTATCCTAGAACAACCACCCTATACCCACGTGTTCCCAGTCCTGTTGTTGAGTCTCTTCAGAAGATGTTCCACAGACCAGTTGCTTCTGTCTCGCACTTCCTGTATCAGTATGACGTCATAGCGTTCAACGATCTGCACAACACAATTTATAAGAATCATGGCAAAACTTATAAATAATAGACTAAAAAAGTAAATAAAAAGTTAAAGCTTGTACTGTAAGTAACCAACTTTTCCTACAACACATATACTTTAGGGAATGTCCTTATTTCGCATTTTTTAAATTTGGTAACCAATTCAGTGTTCCAGGAAAGCAGCATATCTGCGTATTTTAATAATCAACACAATCTAAACGCTCTTATACATTGACTTCCAGTAAATCGCAGTTGACAGCAAACAGCCATGGCAGAATGCAACATAAATCAAACAGAAAACAGTGAAGTTTAACTGATATAAGCATTATTGATGTATTCGTTCAAAATAGCCTAATTACAAGAACGTATATTCATTGTTCTTACATGTTCAGTAGTATCATTACATTTTAAGTTATTGTTGGTATCTAGAGAAATACCCAATCACCTAAAATCATGAGCGTACAACCTTATTTCTCATATGAATACTCAAGTGTACGAAATCTGAGGAGTACAGTTTTACTAAAGTACGCTATCGACATCGAAACCAACTAAATTGTATAAAACAGGTCCTAAAATTATCTTAAGGACTGGCCTTTTAAGTACTGTCAATCTGAGGTCATCGTAATACTTGATAGGCCTATAGGACATAACTGTGATAACACGGGAGATGTTGAATGAGCTCACTCTATACAACTATATTGTAACGTTTTGACACACGAATACAGACATTTGAATGGAGTTAGGGTTTTACAAAAACATTTGTGATGAAATAATTTTAGTATATATAGAGTAGTTAGAGATTCAGTGAAAATGTGATGCAAAAGAAATTACTTTGCAATTTGAAAGTAGTTTTACGCTTTCTTTTTATAAATAATACACACTTGCCACAAACCAAACGAATTTAGAAACATGAATAATGAAAATAGGGAAATAAACAAAGGGCTTTAAACATTGGTATTGCTAAAGATAGAGTGTATTATTTGCATGGTCGCGCAAAGGGCTTTTGAACGTTAACACAGTTAGAAAGTTTTATAACTTATGCAATAACCACCGGTGAAAATGTTTTGCTCGTCCGTTTCAACAGCAATTATGCAATTTACAATCATATAATTGAATGAACTCGTGAGGATAGTAAACAGGACTGCCAACTTCATAAAATATTTTTTTTACTTTATATTCCAATGTATATCACATTGGACATTCAATATATCTTTGAGGTCATTAGATTTGTGAAATTATTTTTTAAAATCATACATTACCGTATAAATAAAGACTTTGAGACAGAATACTGTTGAATGAATGTCCAACCGACCGTCATAGTTGGAAAAGTATAATATGTTAGAGACCTTGAAATAAATGATAATCTGACTATTCTGTATACTGAATGAATTCCATTGCGTTGAACATAAACCGATAAGGAAAGAATGTATTGTCGTACATAATCAAATAGATATATGGTCAGAATGCGAGAGAATAACAAGAAAACAAACAATGGTGATGAATGCAAAGGAATTAAAGGAGCAGTAACACGTGTTTTTGAAAAATTTATATTTGAATTTTTCACTTATACTTGTACGTTAATGTTATATGTATAATTTTGATAATGTCAAAAATCTCATTAAATAAACCAATCCTCCACATAAAATCCATTGGCGGCCATTTTTGTGTGAACACCTTTAATTTATTTTGTGTAAGAAAAAGGAATCGCATGGCTGAACTTTACATTATATATTTGATTCATTACTGCCTCATTTAGTTTATTACATTGTCTTTCAATTGGAGCCATTTATTTTCATTTTTCTGACATCACCTTTTACCCCCCCCCCCCCCCACCCCCCCCCCCCCCCCCCCCCCCCTCCCAAAAACAACAACGTGCTACGTGCTTGAAGCCGTACACAAATCAAGTGGTAATGATATTCACTTGGAGCGAATTCCAGAGCGTCTTGATATCACCAAGAAAACTGCTACTAAAAAGTAAGTAGTATACATTAACGTGTGTCTTTCTTAGTGCAAGTCCATAACATAAAACACGATTACCTCTAGAACTGATGCGAACGCTCGATACACAATGTCATGTACCTTGTAACGACGGAAACATAAAGTTAATATTAAATGTTAGATCACTAAGGATATAGTACAAAGGTAACACATTATCCACGCAAGGTCACCTTCCTACTCAAAGCCTAAAACGCCAGTTTCCGAAATGTCAGTTCTATGCCTTGCTGCTGTCCCTTTAGTTTTCTGTGCTTGCTCTCTAGCCTGTAGGGGCACCATAGCAGCACAAAAAAGTAAAGGGTCCGCAGCAAGGCATAAAATGACAGTTTGGAAACTTGCGTTTTAGGCTTTGCGTAGGAAATGACGCAAGGCGGTCAACAAGTACTAAATGGAGAATCCAGGTACGGACTGAATGTCAAACGTCAGCGTATTAAAGCTTGTAGTCATATAAAAGCTAAATTATAATAAGGCAATTAAGTCGTGTATATTTATAGTGCTGTTAGCTGTACCAAATGTAGCCATATTAACATTATGGTATAAGCATGTTTATGTGAGATAAGCATATCCCCGTAATATAAGCATATTTACCATACTATTCATAAACGGACATGCCTGTGTGTTCTTTATTTAACAATTCAATTCATTCAAGGGGGAATTCATTTTTATGAAGGTGAACCTATAATTGCAATTTATCATAACAATGATTTTGTTATATGACATGTAAGTCACATGAAGACAGGTCGGATAATACACTTTCTCACAATTTTAATATTCTCGCAATTCTATAATAAAAATAGCATTAAGTGCTGATCATCCACTCTACTGAAAAATAAAACCACATAGTCACTGGTAAAAACGTTTGTACATTATGTTGATGAAATGGATTAAGAATTATCTTAGAAATTGAACGTTGTTCCTCTTTCATACGGAACAAATATGAATTACAATATCTGTATTATACATTATTGGAAAAACAAAATTGCTAATTGTGAAGCTGCTTTAACAATTCATATTATGCAAATAAGAATTGAAATACGTAGATATCTATCCAATGTGAGCGTGATATGTTAATCACACGTTAATCACCTACCTTCGTTATTATATCAGCCAGGAGAGGGTCCTTCATCTTGTTCCTCCCAAACCACTTGATGTTAAAAGCTCCAATTTTAAGTCTGTCGTGATTAAGGGGTGGCACCCCCGGTGCTGGCGTTACCCCCGACAGCACACCCCACAACCCCACAACCTGAAGAGCGAACACCCCACACCTCATCCTCCCCTCAAAGTACTGCAGTCGACGGGTTGTGACAGAGATGGCAGGAACCCAGGACATGTAAGGTTAGCTCTCAGTGTCCGAGAACGTTGCACAACTGACAGCTCGACACACATAGCCAGGTGACCTGTCACGTTCCCCTTTCTTTCATCAGACCCCCCCTCCCTTTCCATCACTCAAACATCCCCCTCTCCCTCTATAACTCAATCAACACCCCCCCCCCCCCTCCCCCATCTCCATCACAGGCCCCCGGGTCATTGAGCAATCATCCCTTTTAAAAAAAAAAAAAAAAAAAAAAATATTGAGATGACCCCTAGATTTGACAGCCTTTGTAGATACATAATATTATGAAAGTCACGTTTTGAAAGTTTTTAGATAAAACTAGATATTCATTCTTGAGTTACATAATTGCCTAAAATAATTTATAGGAAGCCCATTTAGATATATTATGTAATATTTTCTTTGAAATGTTGTTTTTCAGTAAACTCACATGCATGAGGGAAGTGGCATTTTTGTATAGGCAGAGCTTAGGACGTGTTACATATAATCAAAACAGTGTTGCTGTATTGAATTTTGTATTTTATTTCCATTTCAGGTTGTTCTTTAGAGACAGAACTTAATATAAGAACAGATTTTCATAATATGTTTGTCCACACAGTTATAGCCTGTTTGACACTAGTATAATTAAGATAAACTTTTGTATAACTAACTGCGCAAGCTTCGTCAGTTATACAAGTTTAACTTACATGTCAAGGTTTAAGTCGTCAAGATGCGAACAACATGTAGGTCTGCAAAAATGTGGCTGTGATACTACTGTAAACAATTACACTGACAATGATAGTAGCAAACCAATACGACAACAACGCCATATACATACAATAACAGAAGAGTTCACTTGAGATCGAGGTCGGTATAGTAACTTTCATTTTTATACACTAAACTCCACATCGATCCCAATTCAAACTTATGTTAGTTTTGATCATGTATTTCTTTCTTTAAATCACAACCTTTACTAAAAATGACACGTTTGTCTGTCATGAAAACTCAAATAATTCCGGGGATTTAAAAACACTGTCTGAAAAAAACAAAGATATGAAAAGGTAATGTGAATGAATATCTATTTTTTTTTAAAAGTTGGTTCAAAATAAAGAAATAATCGTCGAAAATCATTTTCCCAGAGAACTATAGTATGAACAGTGAATGGTCGAATAAATGGAACCATTGTGATCGAATGGATCTATTGTGTTATGTTGGAAGGGTGCCTATAGTGCCATTGCCTACATAGATCGCGACACCAACATGACCGACCATGGTCGTTACAGTGATTTTATGACGACACTGACATTGTTGGTGACGTTGACGGCATAGATTATAATGTCGTCAGATTTTCGATAAGATCGGAAGCAAATGATAAATAATATAGTGTAAACATTTATATGGAGCCTTTTCACCGTCCTAAGACATGCTCATAATATGTCATAGGTCGTTACATCCTAATTCCAGGTACCCATTTCAACAGCTGGGTGGACTGAGTACAATGTGGATAAAGATTGGATTTTATAGTATCACGTTATAAACGACTACGGTAAATGATAATCACCATAAAGATAGAATGTATAAAAACTTTACCGACAGGCTAACAGCCAGAGGATGAGTTGCTCAAAACTTATTCTCAGAAGAGAACGTAACAAAAACATTATCACATTACTGTCCTAAAGGTAGGCCTATCAATGACGGGTGTTCAAGTTGTCATTTTGATAGATTCTTCTAAACATGAAGAACCATAAAATACCTCATACGTTTGACATGCGGTGCGAACATAAAAGTGGTTATAAAAGATTTCAAAGGGATGTTCGTAGAGGAAGCGTTTAGTAAAGGTGGTAGTAGCAGCAGTAATTGCAATAACAGTAATAGAAGCAGAATCATAAGATATATAGTAACATCAATTACTTATAACTCATATAACTTATATCTTGTAACTCAAGATTGGTTTGAAATTTAGTAATATTGTTAAAAGTGTAATCATTCAGCTATGGGTCGATCTTGAGAAAACAATGATAAATATTGTACATGAATACTTCTTTAATACATTCGTTATCACAATTTTGTGTATGTCGAAATCACCCTTGAAAACAGTTTCTTATAATTTCTTTATTCTCCATGGACTAACTAATTGCCTCACGGATTTTGTTATCTTATCAACATATTTTAGAAAATGAATAACTGCACTATTCCTATCTTTTCATTTGAATACCTAACCTAGTAGCAGTCTCTACAGAAATTTGATATATTCGATCCGTAAAATTGATACAAAACAAAACCAATATCATATTCATTTGTTTTTATTTTTTTTTCTATAATTCATTATATCAAACAACTTAAATCAAAGACAATATCATGTTGACTATTTCGGAACTTCAGTATTTGCATTACGCGCTCAAACAAATTCAGTTAATCCTTGCCGTGTTTTAAAAGCCCTATTCAGTCAGATAAGTGTATACAACATTTCAAGGGTCGCTACAAACGCATGTTGAATACAAATCTCTCCCGTTCGGCCCATGTCAACGAACCTATGACACCGACAATTACCGACAGTAGACGAGAACAACCAAGCCGCCAAACAGCACGCGCTCTGTCGCGAATGTAAACACAAATCGGCGGACTAGAGGGTAGCATAGCGACGTGTGATCACGTGACTACTCGACAACGCACTATGCGAAATCTTAATGGCTCTTACAGGTTTCGCTTAGATTAATACAAGTCAATATCTGTGATTATATCTCAGCTCTGTAAAACAGCCTGGCGGTAAGTTATTTGAATGTTTTCATCTTTCTACTTTTGTGAAATAAATGAGTGTAAATGTCACACATTGTTTACGTTGACAGTTGTATATTTCATATATCACCTCGGGGTGATTGACAGTTATGGTTTATAATACCCACTTTAGTGATCTCTCGAAATCGAACACTTGCTTCAATATCAGAACAATAATGTCATTAAGTCAAATATTTCTATCTTAATGCACTGAAAAGTTTGATATTTCTTTTGGAACTAATGAACTTTCTTTAAAAACCATGTGTTCAGTGAAGTGTGCATTATTTCTGTGATTGTAATCACTTGAGGGTGTCGCTATGTATTACTGTCATGTCATAACTGATTTATTGTCTGTGAGCTCGTGGAGAAAATATGGCATGTACTGATATCCCGATATCTACCAGATAATGTGGAATAAGTTACTGCTGCAATTAACATTATGCTTATTTCTTATACAACTGATAATAAATAAGAATAAATTAATTTGATTTTCTTGATGCATATTGATAAGTCGATTAGAAAAATATGAGTAATCCAATAAGTTTTGGCAATAAAATGTTGTGATGTATCACATAGGTTGCAGAATTTCTGTCGGAAAAATATTCTTACTGGAACATTTACGAATGTTGTTTTTTAGAGGTTGAAAACACAAAAGATTAAAATTTTGGTCACCTTGTATATATATTGTTTTCTAAATTTTATATAGGTTTCAGAACACTTTTTTAAAACTTCTGTACAAATAAAAAATTGTTTGAATTTTTTTTACATATGAAATAATCTATCATGATTCTATAAATTCTATAATCTAAATTTCAGTAAAATAAAAACCTATTTTCTCTAGCAGGTTGACAAATTTCTTGGCATGTAAAGGGTTAATGATTAAAACCAATCTGCAGTCTGGATTGAAATAAACAAAATTGATTTGATGACTAACTTTTGCTAGGAATGAATTTTATCAATCAGCTTAAAATTATTAATCATATCAATAAAAAAACATACAAATAGATTAAATTTACACTCACGGATTTAAACAAAGACGCTTGATTACACTCATTTACAAATCTATAACGAGGAACATATTCTTAACAATCAAAATTTCAAAAATTTGTTTTAAAACATTTATGACCTGGGTGATATACTGTGTTGTGTCCCTGGACAAGGCACTTCATCCACATTGCACTCAGTTCACCCAGCTGTCAAAATGGTAACCTGGAAACAGGATGGACGGACCTACACATGGTCGTGCTTAGTGGCTACTTTGAAGGTACAATTTCTTCAGGGTAATGATGTACGTAGCGCTTTGAGCAGGTTACTACTACCTAGATATAGTGCCATACAAATGTCCTCATTATGATTTTCACATCCTTCTCCTCTCTCCAGTTCCAGGTGCAATGGCCAGTACAACCACACTGCCGCGCATCACGCCGAGGGGGACCCCGGCGACACCCATTGCCTCCCAGACCCCCCGCTCGTTCTCTGCCCAGGCCCACTACTCCCCCTACCCCCCTCCCCACCTAACGAGCACCTTCGACTATGTGGAGTTCCCCAAACGCATCAACCCCCTCTGCCCACCTCCCCCCAAGAAGCGCATCAACTCTTACTGGGAGACTACCGACCAACATGCACACAATGACATGCGGCGCCAGTTCATGCAGGCGAGGGAACATGAGCGGTACCACTCGGCATGGAGTAAACCTTTCTATGGGGAGCCAGCAGAGAAAGAACTATACAGGTGGGTGATAGAGCATCTTTGATAGGCATTTTACAAGTTTGAATGAAAAAAACGAACTGAAGAGAAATGTATGTATGACAACTTCTTTAAACATGGTATGCAACATGTCCACACAGGTTCCTGTGGCATTCTGAAGCAGAGGTGAGCACACCATGAATAAAGAAGTTGTAATCCATATATTCATCTTCATTATAAGTGATAAAGGTTGTATATACTGTACATTAAGGGATATGTAAGAACTAGTTTAACTGGTAGGTCATTTGGTTTAATGAACTGCAAGTTAGGTGAGATGTATGAACTAGCTTGAGTTAGGTGATATAGGATTTAAGTACTTCAGGTAGGTGATATGTAAGAACTAGTTGTACAGGTAGGGCATACAGGTTGTATGCACAAATAGGTATGCAATATAAACTTGCAACTCACAGTTCACCCTCCATGTCATCACCAGATATTTGTAAGTGAATTTGTATTCATGATCATAAGAGATATCTCCTTTACTACTTCTTTTTGGAATAACTTTCCATCTGATCTCCTTTACTCTTGAATTACTGTTTCATGGAATTAATATTCTCTATAGCCTTATTCATTTAGTCAGCTGACAATTCAATCAAAGGGAATAACTGTTGTTTATAATTACCAGAGTAATTTTTTGCCCATATATCACCCGTATATCCATCTACTATCTCTGTATTGCATCTGTAGAGAAATAACTACCGGCATGTCAAGAGCATTTCAATAGCCCTGATCACTCTTGATGTGCTTTAAAGGGGCAGTAGCACCTTTTTTGATAATTTTATGTTTAAAAATTTTCACTGATACTTGTACGTTAATGCTAAATCGATTGTTTTGATAGTGTAAAAAGTCGCATTACACAAACCAATCATCCATAGTCAGATGACAAAGTATTAGGTTCACCTTAAATCCATGTGCGACCATTTTGTATGAACACCATTAATTCGTTTTATGTAAGAAAAAGGAATCGCATGGCTAAACTTTACATTATATATTTGAATTATTACTGTTCCATTTAATTTAAATGCATTGTCTATCAATTGGAACCATTAATTTTCATTTTCCTGACATCACCTTATATTCCCCCTAAAAACGTGCTACTGCCCCTTTAACTCCTTCACCCCTAAGAAACCAGTATCAAATATTTTTGAGTCTGACATGATCTTGAGGGTTGATATTGTGTAGAACTTGATCTAATTGATATTTAAGGTTTTAAAAAGTTTTTATTTGTTTTTTTTTGCAAATTTTCCATCTTTGCTATTGCTCATTTTTAGAGGTCAGGAAACAGCATTATAACTAGATCATCTATTAACCAAACAAGATGTCACTAGTTTATATAGTATGTATGTAGATTTACAACTACTATATAACTGAGTGTACGCTTCAGTAGCACTTATATGGAAACCAGTAAATTTCGGGTGAAATATTGTAAAATGAGTAATGAAGAATGTTAAAATATCTTGAAAGTTTTTCAATGATAGATCTTTTACATATTTTGTTAAAGAATTATTTCAGAATTTGCTGATTTCCTTTTTTATCAGGCAAGAACTTAAACGGCAAGAGAGGTAACTAAATTGCAATTAATAAACTTAGAATCAGGTCGTAGAATTGTCAAAGGTTAACCCCTAACTTAGAACAGATCTTAGGAAAACCAGATGATAGAATATATCTTAGTATCAGACTCCAGGAGTATTAACTAACATCTAGTTTTGATCACAACTTAACCATACATGTACATTTTTCAAAATCAAAAATAGAATTTGTTTCCAAATTTTTTTGATAGTTATAGACACAATAATTGTGAGCGACGCTAATTATTTCTGCTTATTAAGCTGAACTGAATCAGATTCAACTCACACTTAGTTTCAGAGAACCTAACAGATTGTTAAAGGATATTTATAAGAAATTCATAAAACCATTAACCTATGGCCATGTAGGAAAGAGAAATCCAAAGATGAATCATTCAGGTTAAACTGATAAACTCACTATGGAAACAAAGAACTGAAGCCAGCTTTAAAGGCTGTATTTAATATTCATTGGGAAAGTGTCAGAAAGGAATACCGTATTTGACGTAAGCGCCCCCTAACAGTGTTTTTAATTTAAAAAACATTTAGCGCCCCCTCTCCAGGCTTTCCTTACGTGACAAACCTGGAAATTTTGACGGAAATTTTACATAAAAATGGTTTGGAGACTTGATTTCAGTCCTTATCTCTAATTACAGTCATTGGATTTTTCGCTCAAAAACTTTATGTAGATCAAGAATATACAAACATTTTTAAAACATTTTAATAAGCATCCCCTTTTTCCAATTTTTTAACCACCCAGGGCTCTGAATAGGTTGAACATGTGATGATGTAAGATTATTCATATCAAAAGTGTAACTATAGCTTTGATTTCATGCAATCTCTTTGAAAGTTAACGAATTAATAGTGCTTCTTTAAAGAATGTTAACACTTAATAAATTAATCTGTTAACTTATAACTAAGAAATATATCATAAATGTAAAATGTTATCACAATTATATATACAATGTGTTTCCATTCTCTATGTATTTTTCTGAAAAATAAGTTGTATCTGTATAAGTTCCATACTACTATATTTCTATTAAGGATATCAATACGACTTTCATGATCCAAACCATTTTAAATCTGGATTCATACAATAAGTCAGAAAGCTAACTTCAAAGAAGCCAGCCTCCATTGAAGAATATTGTTATATTCCTGAATAAAGCTTTTAACTCTTGAAAGGAGTTCTACATTGGGGCAAGTGCATATAAACCAATATATACAAAGTAAAGATATAAGAATACCTATATCACTGCACCCATAGCTAGTCCGGGATATAAGATAATGCCAGTGTTTATATATCTCGGCCATGTGGTTACAGCTAGTTAATTCCCAAAGGTTTGTGTATATGCATAAAAGCTCTACTGTTTGATTCCTGACTCAATGCGTTAAACTCCTGTATTGAATAGCTGTGCACTAAGGACAAACAGTGTGCCCACATTGGAGTGTGTTATAAACAGATATTACACGGTGCAATACAACAGTGTCGTTAACGTTTATTTATCTGCTTTCAATAGTCAAATATTGCTTTAATGATGCCTTATTCAGCTTAGTTAAGATATAAATAGCTTTTTGGTTATCTATTTGAATTGATTTTTTTTAAATTATGTTTGTTTGTACTTTTCTATACAGTGTCCCCTTTATTTTCTCAAAGAGAAGTGTTTTGGTTGTCACTAAGAAATACATTAAACATACACTAGATTCAAATGAGAAATACTATTTATTTATCCTTATGGAAACTTTTTTCAAGAATGGGAAAAGATTTTCTTATAAAAGTCTTGCAGGAGTTTATTTTCTTGTAAGAATATTAAAGGAAAGTATTTTTCTCTAAAAATATTTTTCATAACACATACTTTTAGGAATTTGCAAATGAAACAGGACTGTATTTATAAAGCTTTTTTAGAAACATATATTTATTTGTTTTATTTCTACATAAGGCAAGATTACTCAAACCTGAAATCTTTAAACACCTGAGATCTGTATTTCCATGAATTACACCTGACCGATATCAGGTGTAAATGATATGATTGTCCTGATCAGACAGGTGTGCCCAGGTAAACACTATTCCCTGATTGCCTCACACAGACAGGTGTATAGTCGTTACAGGTGTGACAATGACCTGTCAATCATTGACCTGGTGAAAAATACAGGTGAAATAGTTTCACAATATTTACACTAGTTTGGACTTTTCAGAAATAACTTGCCTTCAGAAATATGTACTACGTTAAAATTGGAATATTTTTGGTATTTTTGTTTCTGATTCTCTTAGTAAGACAAGAAGCATGTATTTTTTTATGAAAATATTTGTGAAAAATATGATAGGTTACATATGAACCTGTCATACATTCATAAAGTTCAGTGTTCAAACAAAAATATTTGCATAAAATTAATGATTTAATTATTGAAGATGTTACTGGTAGTATTGATGGAAATATTGATGTCTTCTTGAATATGTTACATGGAAATTATAACTATTTGGATGGATTCACAAAAATATCAAAAACTATTTAATGATTTTTTTAATTTTGTACCATTTTTCTTTAATCCACAATAATAATTATTCATTCTTAATATCAACTTATGTTCAAATTAAAGTAAAATTCCAGCTATAAGAAAGTTCAGTCAGTAACCAATTATCCTCCTATTCACAATACATATAGGGTTGCTATGTGTAGGCGCTATTTCATGTGCTTGCATAGAGTGATTAACATAACAATGTTTTGAGAGCAAAGTCATATTTTTCAAAATCTACTTGCAGTGAGGATCATGAAGGGTTTTATTTATTATCATGAGGCACGACAAGATTGATTTATTATTTTTAATGTCTTAAGACAGGAGGCAAAAAAAAACACTTGAAGTATGCAAAATAGATACAGAAAAGGATTTAAATATCACAGATTGGGCTCTTTTTTAGTTTACAGGAACATTTTTGCAACATTTTTTGTGAGTGGGGATTCTACGGTACATAAAAAATTGCCTAGATTAATTGCTATTGTGTTAAGTAATTCTGTAAATCAACCAATAAATTATTTTCCACCTAAGTTCAATGTACCTGGTACCTATTTCCTCTAGAAGATAGTTCAAGATACACACCTAAGGAACCAATTGAACTAAAAAAGTTTATATTCAATATCAAATATGATGTTTAGTAGAAAATTATATTTCTTACTATGTTTTTGAAAGATTTTTGAAACAAAATGCTAATAAAAAGTAAACCTAGGTAACAAAAATAAAATGTTTATCAATCATACAGACTGATAAAAATATAGGGGGACAATTATTGTTTCTTTGAATAAATACTTTTTAAAGTTTGCCTTATTAATAACACTTAATGCATCTTTGTAGTTTTTTATTTTTTTCAAATCGCCTTGGGTCTTAAAGGACAAATCTCCTTATGGTCTAAAAGAACAAATCTCCTTTGGTTTATAAGGACAATCTCCTTTTTTTGTCTAAAAGAACAAAGATAATTCTGCTCTTTCCCAATTCAATTTCTTATTTCAATAGCATAACAATCTGTACACAAAAACTTAACATGATTCAACTTCTTTTATTCCTAACAATCAATGTCAAAACAATTAATTTTGTACCATGTTCAGAATTGCCCCAGCTCTATTCAGCCACCTGATCTCGAGAAGAATATGAAAGCGAGACATACTCCCCTACACCAAATGGCAGTCAGATTTGCGGCTGATTTATTTTCCCATTTGCCGGAGCAGGACTAGAGAGTAAATTGAGCAATCCATTATGTGGAAGAATTGATTTCCTATACCTCTATTCATAGAGGGACAACCGCGAATGTTTATTTTAGGATTTCTTTTTGAGTGTATGAAAGGGTGTTGAAATCAGAGCAGTTAGAAATAGATTATTCTAACCTTATGGCATGACAGACAACTATTTTTTCAATATAACTTTTTTTAGATTATCATAATTTTAGACTGACAGGGATTGAAAAAAATAGACATCCTGTTTTATTCTTTTAAATTTAAAAAATTAAAATTGAGTTGTAAAATCAGAATGATATAAATTTATCTCTTTTGGTTAAGTTTTTAACATTATAATTCAATTTAGAAACCTTAATTTTTGTTCAATATGATATTTTACCTTTTGGTTATACAGTAGTTTCTATGACTAAATTTGTACACATGACTTATTTGTACCTAATTACAATCATTGATTATTTTTGAATGAATTGCTTTTACACAGTTAAAATTTCACCAAGTGTATAAGATGAACAAATAAATAAATAGAATTAAATGATAAAAAACTGCTTTGTGATACATATGTTTACAATGAACACAAGTCTTCATGTACATATGAATGTAAGAGATTGGGTAGGTATTATAGACTTATGCTCCCAGCATGTAGATAGTATTCAGTAGTATATCAACCGGCTATGTCGAGATAAAACTAGGAGCTTAGTAATATTAACCCTTTACATGCTTCTAGACATGGCCAGAGAGGAATGCTGTGTATAACAAGTCTCTGTATCTGGAACTTGCCTTTGATGATATCAATACTGGGATTAAGGCTGATGAACATTATACATATACTTCTAGTATAATCTGTGTGAAATGCAGACGGGGCGGGAAATAATTTAATTACTTTTTTAATAGCCGGAATGTTAACCATAAAAATCATGACCCTTCACCCACAGTTTTCAAAAGGTGAATCGATTTGTGTTAAAAATTTGTAATTATCTTTTTATTCACAAAATATTATTTTGATTATTTCTTTATTCAGCTGTAAGTCCTAATATTTTCTATATAACAGGAAACAGAGGGGTGAAAACAGAGAACAAGGGCAATCTCTCTGGCGAAAACAATTGCACACTCACAGAGTCTTAAAAACAGGGAACAAGGGAATTAACTTTTACAAGATGATTGAACTCTTCTCCTTACTTAACCCAATCAAGGTATTGATATCCACCTTGTTGTGGTGGATAATACAGGAAACATAATGGTCAGAGGATGATGATAAGCATGTAAGCTGGGCCAGCAGGTGAAAGGTTAATGATTTTACTATGCCATAATTCAGTATAACTGTGAATGACTATAAAACTGCCTAATCTTAACTTAAAATTTAAAACATGTTATTATTCTGGATAATTATCCATAATATTGCCTTTATCTTCTTCATCATCGCAACTTCTAGAATGCCCATCAAAGAAGTCATGTAATTATTCTGTAAAGAATTACTTTTCATACACATAAAAACCAAAATATGATCTTTTCCCATTAATGTAAAAGCTAGTAAAGCTTGTATACATTTTATAGTAACTTATAAATATCAATTGAAGCTGTTGAACTAATTTACGACTGGTAAATAAATATCTCCAGTTCATTTCTCAGATTGCTTACTCGTAAGTCAGGACTCAATGGTTTATAAATCTGTGTTGACAGATTTGTGAGACCGACCAACAATCAAGAGATCAATAGCAAAATGTTCATAAAGACAGATATACATGGGGGGACACTAGAGAAGGGAGTCTGTATACCTTAGTTGAGAGGGTGTGAGACTATTAATATATATTCCTAGAGAGAGGTGATATGAGACTATATGGTGAGTCATAACCAGTGACATTTTTTCAATATGTGCACATGTGCACAAATCACAACAATTGTTGGTGGATGATATGGAGTTTTTGGTGGTTTGTGTTTGTGACTTATTGAAAAGAATAGCCAATGACTCTGGAACTCATTAGGCTCCATATTCAAATTTGCATTAAGGTTTTGCCCTTGTGTTTCTTACTTTGGGTACAGGATGTATGGATGTAATGTTGTTAACCCCAATCAGTCTTTACAGAAGATTTCAGCTTCCTAGGACTTATTTTTCTGTAGAAGCAATAGCCTTTAGGGGTCACAGGGTAACCAAATCTACAATTTATGTCCCCACTAATAAGGACCGATTTAGAGGCCTTTATTAGGAGTCACAGGATAACCAAATCAATAAGCTCATGGCTAAGGTATCTGTAAACTATATTTAACTTCTCTTGAGCCAATGGGTCAAAAGAATTAGTCACAAACACCTCCCCCACCCTCAATCCCTTTTTGGATCTGGCACTGTATAGATATTTTGAGTCTGAGTATTCAAGTTGAGAGCGGATATAAGACAACAAACTAGGAGTGTGAGATATATTGGTCAATAATCCTCAAAGGGTTACCCTTTAGCCTATACAATTCCCTTGTCAAGTTTGATAGACACCAGCTTTGTAGTGTAATATTGTGATACTCTTTATGTGTACGTTTGTTGACCTGGGTGACACAGTATTGATAAGGGAAAGAAATTATCAAATTAAAAATAATCATTTATAAGTGGTGCATTTCTATATAAGCATAAAATGTCATAAATGAAAGCTTAATTTTCATAAAATTGTTTCTTATCAGATAATTGTTTTGTAATTATTTTTGATTTCTTGAATGCCAGCCTAACCTTACTTCTCTTTTCCTCATTACAGGGTCACCTACATATCTATCTATAAAGTGATAGCGTTAGCTCTGGGAAATCATAATTCCCAAAGACATCCCTTGTAAATGTAAATTGTCATTTATGGTTGCTGATCCTTTTTTGGAGTCACTTCTGCTGATTCACATTATGAAAGCTGAAGCCTCACCTGAATATTCGGATCCATGTTGAAGACATAATCTCTTTGAAATTATTTCATTCACTTACCATAGCATAATGCACATTATATTGTGAACTTAAAGGGGCAGTAGCACTTTTTTAGGGGGAATTTTAAGTGATGTCTGAGGAAAAGGAAAATAAATGGTTCCAATCTAAAGACAATGTTTTTAAATGAAGCAGTAATAATTCAAATATATAATGTAAAGTTAAGCCATGCAATTCCTTTTCTTACACAAAATGAATTAAAGGTGTTCACACAAAAATGGCTGCCAATGAATTTTATGTGCATCTTTATAATTGGTTCTCTGACTATGGCTGATTGGCTTGTGTTATGAGATTTTTGACACGATCAAAGTAATACATTTAGCATTAACGTACAATAATCAGCGAAAAAGTGAAAACATAAAATTGTCAAAAAACGTGCTACTCCCCCTTTAATGTGCACTTCATACACTTATCACGCAATTGGAGCTATGCTCATTACAAATGGACCATTATCATTATTATCAATGTAAACATTGCGAGTTATCTCCCCTTTCAGGAATATATTTCAGCTTCAAAGATATAAACCTTTGAAATATCAGATATTGAGAGTTACCTCCCCTTTCAGGAAACATTTCCGGGAGGTGCTAAAGCAACAGATGGCAGACCATGATTCGCTACGGAAACAGACACTGAAGGCCAAGGTCAGAGAGAGCGAAGATGCGGTGGAAAAGGATCGGCAGTGTCGTGAGCAGGATTCCAACGCTTTCCACAAGAAACACTCATACCTCAAGACCTACAGAGATGCTAACAAAAGTGTGAGTGAAAGATTATCATCTTTTCTCAATAGTGCTTTAACTAGTTTCATACAAACAAAGAAAAAAGTTTACCAAATATCGCAAAATTTAAATAGATACAAATATTTTAAAGTGTAATTTAAAATCTTTCTCTCGATAGACAATTGACATGTTAAAACAATATCACATCACATCAAAAATTAATGATGACAGAAGTTTTTTTTCTATTTTGTTAAAGTGATTCAAAATGGTATTGCACTCTTTCACTTAGCTTGTAACAGACTTATCATACCAATATATTGCGAAACATCACTCAACTAAATATTACATTTCATGGAATGATTGACTCCTTGATTCTAGACAAAAGTTTACATTCACTCAGTCAAAATATAGGATGATAGTGAAATTGTGGTCAAATAATTAAAATGAATCGTGAAAGCAAAATTTGTTTGTTAATAATTAGCTCGATTTCAAGTGATCAATATTGTGCAAAACAAACGAAAAACAGGTTTTCATATTTTACAAAAATGTCTTGCTAATGATCATACAAAAAGAGATTAACTTTTCTGTCACCTTTGTCTTGGTGAATAATTCAGGGCTTATCTCGAATGGTAATTTTGTCATGAATATGAATTATTAACAAATTAAGAATAGAGTGTATCACGCTTGTATCTGTAGGCTCGAGCTTCAGAATCAAAGTGTGTGTATACAACTTCTCTGTGAGGTATATGTAATAGATATACCCACCCTTCCCGAGGTGTATCGCTCAATATACCTCCTGTTTGAATCATGGGTCTCCGAGGCGTAGCGTAGCGGAGCCGAGGATCACGATTCAAACAGGAGGTATATTGAGTGATGCACCGAGGGAAGGGTGGGTATATCTGACTTATACCCCACTCGGGTAGAGTTATATTTGACGAAAAAGATTTGTCCACTATTCTCTATGCATATCTAATTCTTGACCTAACTAGATCAACAAAATATTAACAATATTCTTTTTTTACGTTGTTAAAAACATAATCTGACTTCATTACATTAAAAGTTAGTACAAATTAGTACCTATACTTGGCTTATATAGGAAAATTAAACAATCCAGACATGGCACAACAAAAAGTACCACCACCTGTATCGAGCCGCAGTAGCTCAGTCGATAGAGGCGTTGCGTCGCAACATTAAGGCCCCTGGTTCGATTCCCACTTTAGTCGTTAACATTTCTCAAAAATTCTAAATTTTACAACTTGGTTAATTTGCCTAAGATGTAGAT
Source organism: Steromphala cineraria (assembly GCA_916613615.1). Lineage (NCBI taxonomy): Eukaryota > Metazoa > Mollusca > Gastropoda > Trochida > Trochidae > Steromphala > Steromphala cineraria. The sequence continues at coordinate 27,346,936 of OU744726.1, read as the reverse complement.
GTCTTCACTTGACTTTATTTGGGTGTGCAAAAAAGAATAGGTGTATTAGAAAAGTTGTGGTGTATCGGTCAATATACCTAGAAAATAACTAGAAAGACAATATCTATAATCAAGATCATCAATGATACCAGGGACGTAGCTTAGATGTAGAATGTCCGCTCGTCACCCGGAAGACCGGGGTTTGATTCCCAGTCGCGCAATACCAAAAGACATTAAAAGATGAGAGTTGTTGCTATCTTGCTTGACATTCAGCATTGTAAAGGCAGAACAACACAAAACTGGCGCCACACTGTGGCTGCCGGGTAAGATGTGCGGTATTATCGGTATATCGGTATATTGCAATACAGAAACAACGTGATACGAATCAGTACACACTTCTTGAAATATCCAATATATTGAACGCTTTATTAAACAAGTTATTTCTATCTAAAATTGCAATAAACATAACCAAGTAACCCATGATTGACAGAAAGTTCTTTACGGAGTCTCCACACGTGAAGTTGTGAAAATAGCTGTAATATGTATACAGATCATAACAGTGATTGAATTTTTTTTCTTCCAGAACTGCTCATAGCTGAGCATTGATGATTGTTCTATTTATCATATTTAGACAAGATGCACATGCACATTCTTGAATTAAATAAGTACCAATGTATTGCGATTCGTATTGCAATACGCTTTTCTTTATCTCAATATATTGCGATACAGAAATGAGGAATGATACCCATCCTTACATACTAAGGACAATAATGTGTTATTATTAATAATTATTATTATCATATGAATCAATAATATTTTACCTATTTTGCAGTTGATGGAAGACCAATGGAGGGTTACCAAGTTTAACCGCTTCATGGAGGACCGATATGACCGCGAGGTGATGCGGTACAACCCTATCAACTGGAGTGGTACGCTACGCTGAGGAGATGTTCTCATTTAGATATATTTATTTACTAAGAAACATTTGACATGATGCCTTACAATTACAGAGCTATGTGACAAACAGTATACAACCTCAACTAATTAACGAAGTAAGTAGGTAACTATGTGAAGAATTGATAAATAAGAAGCCTTAATAAGCAATGAGTATTTCCACTGCTGTAACTTTTATACTTTTTGATGTTTGATAAGTACATATATCTGATTAGTCATGACTTTTTCATGGTCCCTTGGAATTTAACTTTAAGAACTGCGACTTAAATTCTATATTTAAGAATTGAAATTGATAAATCAATTGCAGATCCAGGGATAAGGTGACTGCTGGATAGACAGTTTAAAAATTCTTTAGTAAAAATTGCATGTAAAAAACTACCCCCTCCCTTTCCTTTGTGAATATAGGCTGTGACTCTCTTTTGAATATTCATGAATCTATCACAGTAATTGATTTGTCTGCTTGTGAAAATGATTTCCAGTTTGAATGTCTCTGTTTGAGGTGATGATGTACAATGAATACTGTCAAATATTACAAAATGATCTCTTGCTCTTATTGAAATTTATCCTTTTATTTTGATTTGTCATATGGTATTGTGTGTTGAAAATATATATGTGCAGGTCGCTTTTTTATTTAAAATCAATATATAGGTGATAAAAGTTCTTCATTATTACATACTGATGGTTCTTTTAAAATAATTCGACTTCTTGTAATGTTAGAAATTATACTTTTTAATGGACATCTTTGGACAGAAAATTGTTATGTGTGATAAAGTATATATAGTAAGGTTTGCTAAAGATGAAACTAGATTTGTAGCTAGCTTGTATATACCTCATTGTTCAGTGTAGTTATACATCAAACCACATCAATGTAGACTGTCAACTTGTACATAAGTAATTACTGACTGCTTGCTCAATATATAGAAACAGTATTTATTTATATGAAATTTTACGAAAATGAAAATATAATTTCTTTCTTATTGACAGTATTTTCTGGTTTTCATCATAAAAAAATGAAATGCTTACAATCCTTCATTAAATAACTACAAATATGGTGTCTTACTTAAAAAGATAATTGAAAGTTCTTCGCTAAAGACCAATGATAGAAACTTTTTGCCAGTGAATCTAAATAACTTTTGGACAGTATTTCAATTATACACTTAACTTCATAATTTTTTTTTTGTATCTTCTTAAATTTCATTGATTTCTTCATCATTTTCATCTATCACTGTTTCATATTTCGCAAATATCCCCCAAGAAAAGTGTGAATAAAAGAAGGCTTGCTTCTTGAAATTTTTCTTGATTCAATTTCGTTGAGGTGGATGAGTATAAAATATGCAGATGTGCAGATATGTTAGACCAATCCTTGAAAAGCATATATACAGTAAAAGACTAGGTAGAATCTCATAACTAATATATGATTGCTGATATGTAATGATATACTGTAGGATTTTCTGGGCATTCAAGATGAAATCTTCCAAAATATGTTAAATGTATTAAAACCCCTTAACAAACTCCATCAAAGTTGTAATGAATAAATATCATTTACAACAGTGACAGAGAAGAAGTCAATTGAAAATTGAAATTGACACAACAAATACTTTTTGTTTTTGATCATAACAAAGTTATCTGAAAAGTCATTACAACCAAAAATTAATCAACATATTTACTTTGTGAATATGTAATATATCTTTTGAATGTTTACTTAAAAAACTCATACTGAAATCGTATTACATTTCTGTACAATTTGTTTCTGTAAGATCTTCACCTATGGAGGCTTAGTCTCAGTTTCGAACTTGTGCATGTGTATTGGATGTTTAGTCCTATTTCAAATATCTGGACTTCATGTCCAATAGAATGTTTCGATGCATTCCAACCGAGCCAGTATTATGATGTCTCCTTTGATCTGATTGGCTCAGTGTTTATTGTTACCATCTGCTTAGATGATATCATTATGTAATAAAATCATTTTCAGTTTATCAGATTCTCTGTTTTCTTTCCTTTCTCTTACAATTAGGTTTGTCAATTCCATGTCACGAAAACAGCTTGGACCTGTAACTACGGTAGTCAAACACTAAGAGAAGTTAAAAACATTTTGACATTTAGAAAACCTCTTTAAAAACATGTCTAGATCAGTAGCCGTATATATTTCTCTGAGGCTCCTTTAATAAAATAATAATTTTTGTTTGGAATTATTATTTTTCATAGTCTAGGAAATATGATTTAAAATAACTTACCACTTAGAATGATGAAAAATGCTTTTGAATGATATCGATTTATAAAGCACAAGGCAGTGGCTATACTTAAGAACAAAACAATATATCATCAAAATACCTTAACTGAAGCATTTATAGAACAGTTCAATAAACAAAATAAAACAAATGCAATAACAGTTCATGTTTATTCAAAACAAATGTGTTAAAAAAAGGACACTATAAATACAGCAAAAAACAAAGGATCAAGGAAGATATAATTCAACTCATAACAACTACAAGAGTCTCAATCAGCAGACTTCAGTGACTAGCTCTAGCAAAATAAGTATATGAAAAGTTCAGTTTAAGTATACATAGCCTCAATAATACTTGTTTCACTCTGATATTGAGTCTAGAGAGATGTAGTAGCGGGTAGTGTCAGCCGACCTTTTGCCGACCTATGACCCTCCAGCATTATATGTGCGAATGCAGACTATTGCAGCTTGGAAAGACCATTCCTGATTGGTCAATTCGATAGATTGGTTGACTTGATCCGCTACTGCATCTTGCTAGACTCAATATCGGGGTGAAACAGGTATTATTAAGGTTTACTTAGAATGTGAAAAGTTTACATTTATTCAGTCAAAATATAGGATGATGGTGAAATATTTTTCAAAAATCTATTTCAAATTTTTTTTTGGTACATTTTGTGCTCAAATAACCAAATTCAATGAATCATGAAAGTTAAATGTTTGTTTATAATGGCTTGATTTCACGTGATCAATATTGTGAAAAACAAACAAATAACAACAAAATATAGGTTTTCGTATTTTACAAAAATGTCTTGCTTATGATCATACACAAAGAGATATCTGAACTTTTTCACCGAATCAATAAACTATTGACAGCATTAACAGATGAAATAAAGGATGATGAGAAAACAGACATGAAAAGTATAAAACTGTGACATTCACTAGGACTTTCTTCAAACTTCAATTAGAATAAAATCTATTAAATAGCTCTGATGAAAACAAAACCTTTTTTCTTGAATGTTAAATTAAATACCGATAACCTCAAGTTATTGAAACTTTATGAGTGATATGAAAAGGGTAACAAAATTGAACAAAAACTTTTGAAAGGGCTTTAAAAAGAAAGTACTAAATCAACATGTCTTTGAAACAACTCGAAGGTTGCAAAAATAGTTTTATCAGATGCCATCATCATACATTTATAACATGTTTAAACAAAACCCATTATAAGGGCCTACACAATGAATCTCACCTTCCATTTACTTATTTTTGGAGGACATGAATTTTGTTTTGTTTTTTGCAAAAAATAACAAACTTTGAAACATGAGCTTCTGGTTAAATGAGATTTCAAAGGTCTTAACCATAAGCATATAACATTGAACAACCACTGGATTGGGTGAAATGCTTTTTACACATTACATCTGCAGAAGCTCAACATACACATCAAAACAAATCACAAGGTATCATGAAGTCTAGAATTAAATATTAAGATGTCAAAACTTTACCTTATCAATCATATCTTTGAGACGCTTTCTTGAATTTATATATATATATATAATGTCAATTTCAAATACCGGTAAAAATATATATCTAGAGTGTGATATACAAAAAATTATAAATAATATGAATAATTTGAGCTGTTTGAGTGACATTCTAGAAGTTGATGGTATAAGGAAGACAAGAGTAATTCTATGGATGAACAACTCCAATAAAGAAGTTGTTCATCCATAGAATTACTCTTGTCTTCCTTATGAATATTTTGAGCGTCTTAAATACAAATTATATCAATACTGTATCAAGGTTCAGATCACATTACATGTAGTTAAGAAAATTACTGCAAAAGTTCAAGATATACATATACAGCTTTTATACCTATAGTTCACTTATTTTCTCAAAATAACCACTGGATTTGATTTCATCCTGTAACCCTTGTATCTACAATTTCAACAACTTCCCCTTTAAGTCGGAATCACTAACTTAAGTCTTGCAGCATTTTCAAAAGTTTGTCTGTGCCAAGCCTTTAGTCCGTTCTAGCAGACCCTGTTAGTTCCTCCAGATCTCTGATGTTTGCAAGTTATTATATCAGACATTTTGGTGCTCAGCTGCAAGGCTCATATCAGCCAAGTCTAGTGGGAGTTATGACTTGTTGGGAATTGTTATTTAAATACATCTATAAATTGAATGAGGTCTGATTTTGCTAGGGACAACTTTAGTATCTTTTGCAAAATTTAGCAGACCTGGCATCAGTGTTTGAAATATATTTTACTACCTATTAGCAATAGGAAATGAGAAGAGGCAGGTGCTTGTCGACATCGAGAGTGAAGTTTTTTGGTACTCTATGGCGATCAGGATCCATTAAAGGATACAGGGCGGTACGATAATGTGGAATATTAACAAGAGTCATCAGAAGATGCCATATCCCACCGGTTCCACATGATCGTAAGAAATAAACCTTTGAAAGATAATTGTAAATTTTTCAAGCAAGGTTCATAATAGATTAGTATAAGCTAATATATATGAAACGAAACCTTTCATGAACAGAGTGCAAATAAGCCGTTTCCATGGAAATAATAAAAAATAAAACTTTCAGAAATGTGAAAATATCAAAAGGCACAACTTCAGTAGGTGGGCAATACACATGTAAACTTTAAGAAAGATATGTGGACCGGTTTTTGAGTTCTGTGCCCGGAAACGAAACCTTTCATGAACAGAGTCCAAATAAGAGCCGTTTCCATGGAAATAATTAAAAATAAAATTTTCAGAAATGTGAAAATATCAAAAGGCACCACTTCAGTAGGTGGGCAATACACATGTAAGGTTTCAGAAAGATATGTGGACAGTTTTTTGATTTCTGCTCCGGAAACGAAACCTTTCATGAACAGAGTCCAAATAAGAGCCGTTTCCATGGAAATAATTAAAAATAAAATTTTCAGAAATGTGAAAATATCAAAAGGCACCACTTCAGTAGGTGGGCAATACACATGTGAAGTTTCAGAAAGATATGTGGACCGGTTTTTGAGTTCTGCTCCGGAAACGAAATGATTACGGACGGACGGACAGACGGACGGACGGACATACAGACGGACAGGGCGATGACTATATCCCACGGTATTACATACCGGTGGGATAAAAAGTTACAAAGAAAATAAGGGGGTGTACCATCCAAACGATTGATGTCTCAACAGGAAATGCTTTGTGAAAAATCAAGCAGCCCTTCTTAAAATAAAACAACCCCTGCTATGTGAGGACAGTTAGTATCTCTAATATTTTATTGCTGACCTCTTCTCCATCAAACCCAATCTGAAAGATCCAGCAGCTAGTTGGGGAAGGAGCCATTTCAAACACTGCCTGCAATCCATTCTGTCTCAAAAACATTCCTTTAGCCTCTTTCAGAGACTTGCAAAATAAACTAACAACAAATTGTATCACACGCCAAACCATCATTTCTTGGCTTCCATTACACACATCTGTATCACAAGTTTGGAGACTGAAGTCCTTTCATACATTTCACCCAATGCCAAAGGATTTTCAGAAACATAACTATTATAATGTACATGTATCTGACAAAATTATATTAAACAGTGTTAAAACTAAAACCATTGATTTGAAAATGTCCTACTCATAGCAAACTTCAATTGAAAGTTTCTGAATTAATAAATGCTGAATAAACATGGGGTACTTTGATATAGGTGAACAAGAGCTTTCAAATCATTGATTGACAAAAAACACAGATAAATAAGAGTTTTTCTGGAATTTGTAGAGCAGAATTGGCTCTTCCAGGTAAGGTAATTGTTGAAACAATTGTAATTTTTTATTTGACGAACAACTGCTCTCCCTGCAAGTCCTAAGATGGGCTCTTGAATTGGTAATGGGCCCCGGTGTTGGAATATGTTTTAGTCCGTACAAGCAAGAAGAGATTGTGGTTTGAAAACTCAACCAGCCCTTCTAAAATATGGAAACCACTGCAATTTGAGAACAGTATCATCAAATAGGACAAGGCAGACGGGCTTGCAACCTCTACCAAAACAAGCCCCTTATCAAAGACTCTGCAATTTGCAGACTGGCAGGCATCACTGAATGGACAAACTAAGCTCTTCCATATTTGGTAATTGTCAACATGGGCCCCTTTTTGTTACTCTAATGGACAAACACGGAACATTGACCAGCAAGAGACAGGAACTGTTCACACAAAAATCCTCATGAGACATTTATAACCACAATGGACTAGACTTGCATGTGACTAAATGTAAATTACTTATGATACTTATAACAGTTTTCCAGTACAGTATGTAATACCAAAGGATAACAATTTACAGATAAAAACAGCTAGCAATCACCACATGTACCTGTTGCAACTGTTAATCATACACCAGAAACAAAAAGCCCTCCATTTTAATATAATATCTTCCACCAAACAATAACCGAAGAGATTTTCTATCGGTCTTCGTACAGACAGTGTTGCCAATGCATACAACAAAATACGTATCGTCAAATTGCACAATTGTATATATTCATGTGACCAAGAAAATTGTGTAAGATATATTTCAGAAATAATGATAAATTGTTTTCAAAATGCAATCATTTTTTAGAACTTTTTTAAGAGTCAGCTTGCCTCATTACAAAGTCCAAATTGCTTTTGATTCAGATATGAAAAGGTGGAAAATAAAAAACTTTAACAAGCAATACCCAGCTGTACTCAAGCAATGTACATGAATATGAATAATAACATATGAATAAGAATGACTCATTACAAAGTCTTTTAAATCTGAATCACAGTTGGAATGGTAACTTACATCCTTTATACATCTCTTCATTTATAACCATTTATATATTAATTCTTTAAAATCTTTTCCCTCCATTATTCTTATCTACATCTGACAATGTTTGGAATTCAAATATACAAGAATGACTCATTACAGGTCTTTAAAATAAATACCAGATGAATTAGACATGGAATGACCCCTGGATTTCTCTGTATATTTTTTGCAGCATTTCTTTAAAATCTTCTTCCTATGCATATCTATCTCTACTATATGATGTTGAACTCGATCGTGAAAACAGTTTTGAGGCAAAAAGCGGAATTGTTGCAACAGCTAGAACTGTGAGTCCAAAGAGAGGCCGGAATCTGATCCAGCCAATGGCAATGACTGTGAGTGACAGACTGATACTAAGTGCCAAGTTCAAGGTCGTCATTCCCATGGCAACGAGATCCCTGACAACAGGCAGCCAATCAACTGAAAGTAAAATTGAAGGAGAAATTACAATGAGTTTATTGACATATATAATGGAAGTTTTTATCATGTAAATGACACCCAACAATGTAAGATTTACCATATTTCCAACATTATTGGATTGGGTGCACAACCCCCAAATCCTTAAGAAACATTAAAACAATTTGTACCCTAACAAACAATTCATTTATGAAATTTCAATTTGTTGACAGATTAAGTACTAACCCTCTTCTAAGAGTAACTCACCTAGCGTAGTGACGATACTTGTCATACACCCGAACCCTATAAACATCAGCAGCCATCCACCGAACCGCAGTGCCCATGTCACCATTGTGTTCTGTGCTTGCTCCTTGCCAAATATCTCCTGATGAACACAAATAAGATGAAGATAAAAGTTCATAAATTCATATCTTCCCCTTCAATGCATTAGATTTTTTTACCTTGTCTGTTTTTTTCATTAAAATCAGCGAGTGAATAATTTTTTAGCACCCCTTGCCCCTTGGACAATATCAAAGCCATTACCATATGTTTTTAACTAGCAAACAAATCCACACAAACAACTTAAATAATTTGCTTGACAGTGAAGATACCTTTACACTGGCATCATGAATAATGTTAAAGGCTAAGGTTCAGATCTTTATCATTTTTCTTAAAATTTTCCATGAAATGGTTAATGGTTGTAAATGACAAAACAGGTTTGTAATTTTGTTAATGTAATGACTGACTAATGAGTTAGTTAATTTGAAGTAGATTTAGATAGTAGTCATGAGGATCAGTGATTTGAATAGCTGCCAATCAAATTGCTGAGGGACCCTCCATCATCCAGAGGAAACATTCCGTGAAGTCTATCAAGAACCCAGAGCTTTTACTCTGGGTCAAGTTGGGTGGTTGCCAGCAAAACAGTCTGGCTTGAAGATTTTCAATTCATATTTGAACTTTCAAATTTTGAGAAGGGATGGTTGATGATCGAGGTCACAAGCCCTTCATGCCAATATAGTAAATTATTTTTAGCACAGATCTTCAGTTTCAATAAATTAAGATCTATATTGAATCTTGTAATGTCAATTTTTTAGTCACACAAACCTTAGGACTCATGTCACCAAAGTAGAGCAGTTCGATCTGATCCCCGGCCTCTGTCTGATAGGGTAAAAGTCTCTCGTTTATTTGACGGGCAACCAGACTCACCTGTTGTCATGGAAACAAATACAGCCTGATCATAGAAACATTTTGCTTTGCAAACTGAATTGAACTTGTGATATTTCACAACAATGTCATTGTTAAAGCATCATTTATCTAAACTCTACATGCCTATCTATAGAATGAAAAAGGTTAACATCAAAACAACTCTGTGAAAATACATACTTTCATCCTCGATAATCCAGCGCTTTCGTTCCGATAAATCTACACTACAAGCCCTGGAAAACTTTACAAGGTTTTACCTCAAACCAAAGACCACCCTTTGCATCCAAGTTTATCCAATCAGAAACGAAACGCAGACACTACTTGCGTAAACAACTTGACTAATCAAGTAAGCGTTTTGCTGAGTCATTGCAAAGGGAGAAAATTTGGTTCGAGGTAAAACCTCATAAAGTTTTCCAGGGCTTGTAGTGTAGATTTATCGGAACGAAAGCGCTGGATAATCGAGAATGACATACTTTAAGAGAAGAATGAACCTATTCAAAAACACTTCACAATTTTCCTTGCTGTATACTCTGCAGAATGACTAGAAAATTATCCTTTCGACTATTTTACAATTTCAAGATACACTCTTGTCAGTTCTGTATAAAATGAGCAGTTCTTTCCTAGCACAATTTCACGTAAATCGCGTATACATAACAAATTAAAAAACTCCTCAATTCACCATGGCTGGAGGTCCCAGTGTGGAGTCCTGACTAAGTCCTGCATACTCAAATGTCACTCTCAAATCTCCAACCTGCAAAATGTAGACATTTGTAGAAACGTATAGGGCAAACTGACCAAGGTTCGGACACCACCCGAAGTCGCCCAAACTTCGGACACTTTTGATTAGACGCTGACGCAGTTATAAGTGTAATATCTACAAGTCATTTGTTTCAAAATGTTTCTTTTCAATCTGTCTTGATAAGTATTTCTCATGAGAAACATTTTATTACCGGACCTATTTCCCGACATGCTTTTTCAGACAGGGACTTTTAACCGATTCATGGAGGAAATTGCTGAAATGTTTGTTTACATGTAAATGTTTGCACAAAGCTTAGGAAATATAGGAAGCACCAAAAGATCATATGCTTTATTTGTTTTTAGAGAAAAACTACTATACTTTAAAACTCCGATAAAAATTTGCAATTAAAACGTGAATTTAGAAGTAAATATAGGGATTTTCGAAATGTATGAAAATGACCTTGGTTCGGACAGTTTTGACCATGGTTCGGACACTTACACATTTTCTTTATAGGGAATTGAAAAATATATAAATTCTCTTACAATTCCTAGAAAACAGAGAGAAACAATCAACCATCCCATATGACAAAATAATTTACTCTTAAATCATTTCGTTTAGTCTGTACAATGTTTTTGCGTCAGAGCTTGCAAATGCCATTGTGACGTCATCATATTCAAGCGACGTATGCGGGAGTTTTCGGAATATTACTATCGGAAACAATGCCGTGTGTAATTGAAATATTGATTCATATTTGTAAAATGCTGTTATATCAATGTACATAGATGACTTAATGCATGTTTGGTGATAAAAGTAATCATTTTGATGAATGTATTATACCTGTGTGTACACGAGCAAATAGAGTGGTACTGTCCGAAGTTAGGTCAAAACTGTCCGAACCTCGGGTGAATTGCTATAAATAACTAAAGCCGTTATTTTCAGGTAATCTACAATAAATTTTGCAAATTTTGATCATAAACATGTAGAAAACATTATTGTCAACATTGAAGTTTTCGTAAAATAATTTTCTTCAGATAATATTTAACAAAACAATCGTTGAAAATATTTGGTTGAAACACTGTCCGACCCTCGGTCAGTTTGCCCTACATCATAATTGTGACAACAAAGATATTAGCTTTAAAATTTGTACCAAGTGATTAGAAAAGACGTAAGTTCCAAACACTTGTGTATTGTATTATTGACTAATGAATTTGAATCAACCATCATTCTTGACAAAATAAATCAGGTATATTGTTATTATTTGATCGATATCATGGGTGAGGGATGAAGAAATGCATGACTTTCTTTGATTTAAAATTGTTCCAAAAATATTTAAACAAGATAAAATAAACAAAATAAGATAACAATAAAACCCATTTCTCCTGGATTATGAAATCTTTAAATATCATTGATGTTGAATAAAATTTGATGCATAACACTCAAATAACACAACAGTAGAGTTCCAGGGTCATAGCTGTGATGTTATTTTGGTCAATTATCATTGAAAATTAAAATGTGATATGTCTCCAGGATTATGATTTAAAACTCTTTAATATCATTGATAAATATTAATTAAATACCTTTAATTCAAAAATTTCAAATACCCCAAAATATTTATATCTGACTTAAAAATTAAAATGTCACATTCTCCCTTCAAGGATGATGACAATTAAAGCAGTTATATATCATGGATCTTGAATGAACTTTAAACCCATCTACTCTCAATAACACAACTGTTACACACCTGAGGGAAGGCAGGGTTATAGCTGTGGTAGAGCGCCCCCTGGTGGAGTTTGATGCTCGGGTCCGAGGGCTGTCCGATATACGTTGGAGAAAGCTGATGATACTCTGAGATCTTGTCTGTCAAACCTGTCGGATAAATGTTATCACTTTTACAAAGATATACATGTCATGTCAACATTGTTATTAATCATAGCATTCAAACTGCAAATAAAATTTGTTTTGCTTTGGGCTAGGATTTGAACCATTACTTTTTTAAGTCAAGGTGGTTGAGTGGTAGGCTGTTTGTATAATCAGTGCTGTCAAGTTTTTGTCTAGGGATTAGTTAAGATTAGATTAGGACTCAACCTAAAAACTTCAATAATGTGTACAATTGCAGATGGTGTTATCCGAAAAAAAACATTTTGCTTTTTTTATATTGATTTAAATATTTATCTTTTCATCTTACTTGATCTTCATTAAAAATACCTTAATTTCAAATTCAAATTTAAACAAGGCAAAAGTGAGCACGGCTCACATACCCCCGCCTGTAGTTTGACCGCCTTCACGTAACATTAATTTGAAAATTTATGAAAATTACTCGTTGAATGATTATGACTTTGAACACAATGGTCTTGCAAACCTAAAAACTATTTTACTTCATAACATCCGCGGCTATGTAGTTTTTGAATAAAATTCTGGGAACCCTGGAATTACCCCTAAAAGGCACAACAGCACTATACAGTCGAACCTTGTTTTGTTTACAGTTGAAAATCGTCCCAATAGCGAATCGTCCTGTTAACTGGGTCATTTTTCTTAAGAAATATAGACACATTGTTTGAAAAATCTTTGTCCGTAAGGTGAAATTTACGGATATACGGAGTCCGGGTATCTGAGGTTCGACTGTATACTTCCATACCAAATTTGAAGTGTGCAAGTCATTTGGTATTTATATATGCTCCGGAAACAACAAAACAAAAATTGGACCGTTTTTGGTCAAAATTTCAAAAATTATTCAGAACATTGAGCTGAAACCCCTAAAAGGCACAACAGCACCATATAGGCTACTTCCATACCAAATTTGTAGTTTCTAAGTGGTATATTATTTTAGTAATGCTCCTGAAACGAGACAAAGTCCAAAAATCGGACGGTTTTTGGTCAAAATTTCAAAAATTATTTGGACCATTGAGCTGAAACCCCTAAAAGGCACCACAGCACCATATAGGGTACTTCCATACCAAATTTGAAGTTTCTAAGTGGTACAGTTTTTGAGTTATGCTCCGGAAACGAGACAAAGTCCAAAAATCAGACCGTTTTTGGTCAAAATTTCAAAAATTATTTGGACCATTGAGCTGAAACTCCTAAAAGGCACCACAGCACCATATAGGCTACTTCCATACCAAATTTGAAGTATCTAAGTGGTATAGTTTTTGAGTAATGCTCCGGAAACGATTTCGGACGGACGCACGCACGGACGGACGCACGGACGGACACGCAGAGCGCTATATACCCCCGACTACGTCGTAGCGGGGGTATAATTAATTCATTTGATTGAAATAGCATATCTTTAAATGTCTATGTAAAAATACGAAGGTTTCCAAAATTAATTTAATTTTACCTTTAGAAAGGATATAGTTTCCCACTTGTACTTTGTCTGCAGTTTGTGTAGATGATGAAACCGAAACTGACCTGTGAAATCAAGCATTAAGGGGGGTTGAGAGATTATTTGATATTGACATAATTGCAGTAGGAAGAATGTTGAATTATTTTTTTTTAAAGTGTATCCATTGTAACACAGTAAAGTGAAACACAAATGAGCAAAGGCAATATAATTTACATGAAGTTACATACAACAGGGTATTGGAACATTTGAAAAAGACAAAGATATTTCTGGCCAAAGTGATAACATTCACATTTGCACATATGAACAAGAGTCATCATTAGATCACATATCCCAAAAGGCACAACTACATTTGTTGACTAATCCATATAATAAGTTTCAATGAGCAAGCTCATATAGTTTTGAAGTTATGTTCCAGAAAAAATGTTACGGAGTGACGCACAGACAGGGCAATGACCATATTCTGCAGTTTTACATATCGGTGGGATAAAAATACCACACCACTCATTTTTTATGATAAAAGTAATTCTTGAAATATCGAACATAAATCTAATACCTGCTGGATAATGTTGGATAGAAATTGCTTGAGAACCAACATCGAATTTGTATATCTGCAAACCATGAAGAATTGCAGGTTCTATACGACGCGACAATAGTTTAGACTCACCATCAAATATTACTATGAATTTGTAGTATTGGTGGGGATGGTAAAATTGATTTATGCTTTCTCAAACCTCAATTTATCACCAAAGTGTCATGCATTTGTCTTAAATAGATCTTGATTAACTGAAAGTTAACTGACAAATGCTCAGGAGAAGTCGATGGACTTTAGTTGAAAGGCATTTTTTTCATCATTTGGACCCCATTGTTATGAGGATAGTTTTTCATTATTGTGGGTCAAATATAATTTTCAAGCTTTCTTTAAACCAATGTTACAGCGTTTATTCCAAGACATGAAGAATAGAGTCACTAGTTCTCAAGATATTTGCGATAGAAAATAGAACATTACACTTTTCACTGAGTCTAAACTTTAGTCTTGTAGTATATTTACAGGATGGGTAGTCACTAGTGTGACATAATCTACTTCTATTAATAGAATGTCTTTACCATGTCATGTGACGTGTCACGTGAACACTGTATCAACCAATCGCGTTGTAATAAAACTTCACTTCTGGTCAAGTCAAACTGAGCGTTGTGTCACGTCTGTTACAACTAGTACATCAATACAGTTGACCAAATCAGTGCATAGACACTTGCGTGGCTTCTCATCAATCAAAGAAACATTAAAAGTTTCTACGTAATAATCTGGGATCAGCCTTAAAATTATAATAGGCCATCTTGACATATTGATAGATTTGAAAACTTGATAATACTCACGTAGGGTTTTGATGTCCAACATTGTTGTCAAATGAAGAGCTTCTTATCAACTCGCTCTTCCATTCCTGACCTAGAAATAATGGTTATAATAATTTTTTATATTTTTTATTTTTGAATTTCCATAATAATAATATTTAATTTTTCTCATTTCCTTAAACTTCTCATTGAAATCGTACACAATTATGTCTTCTCATATTTTCAAATTATTGAATATCAGAGAGCAACATAAACATTGACATTGATGCAACAAAGACATCTGAAAAAACAACTTAATAGTTTGACTATTTCTATGAAAGGAAGATTTTTTATCAAACAGCAAATTAATATTGATTTATTTAATGAATATTTTATCTCAGAGAAGAGTCTTAATGAATATTTTATCTCAGAGAAGAGTCTTAATATTATTTCAAGGCAACATAAATTGTGAAATTGCTTATAGTGTGCTGAAACTTTTCACCTTATGTTTAATTTGTATTCACCTATATATATAATTAATATCATATCATTTATATCATTTTTTACTAGATCTTACACTGTATGCAATTTAAACAATGGCAAGTAAATGTTTCTGTACACAATTGAGTAGACTCACTATAGGAGTAGGTTGTCTCCACTCGTGCCATGATCAGTAGATGTCTACTACACTTAATCTGTCTCAATAGTACGTTGATGACAGGTATTCATGAAGGTGACATTGTGATTTAACGAGGATGCACAAAATCGAGAAGATGAGGAGATAATTTGAATCATTAAGAGGCATAGAACCCTGGGTAATTGCCTTATATAAGTAATATAAGTGATTTACCTCCAGTCGAGGTTATAATGAAAAATAGGTTGCATATAAAAAACAAAAAAGTAATACATGTGAAAGAAAATATGAAGTTGTTGCACAAACTAAAATTATCAATTCTTGTATAAATATTACACTGTGTTATCCTACACAGGCGAGTAATAAACTGCACTGGTAAAAAGAAATGTCTACTCCAATAAATTAACTCACTGTAAGAGTAGGTTGTCTCCACTCGTGTTTCCCCTCCCTCGTTGTACTCTCTGAAACATTAAAACATGATAATCTAATCACTTGACTTCTCAATCTTGTCAACTGTAAATAGGGAAAAGGACTTCCCCTTGACTAGAATATCTCAGTCACAATCAAAATTTGGAAATAGTTTGGGGAAGGAAAAGTCTGACATCAACATATGACATTATTCACAAGAGAAGAAGAATTTTAAGTAAGTTCAATGGTTTCACCCTTTTTCATAGACTACCATATTGCGTTGATTACAACTCTGGTTTCAATTTTGTTTGTCGCTAATTGCTGAAATATTGCCCAAGCTGCGTTAAACAATAACTCATTTACTTCTGATTCGTTCAGCACTCCCTTACCCCAAAGGCTATATTTCAAGGCCCGGGTTGTGAAAGTTGAGTTTTATATGTCATCCCGGTGTAAGCTTCCAGATTATACCCCCCTTCAAAGTATACCCGGGTAGATTCTGGGAGCTCCCAGAATCTACCCCGGGGTAGTTTCTGGAGTCTTCCCAGAATCTACCCCCTCTTCCCAAAATCTACCCCGGGGGTAGATTCTGGAAACTCCCAGAATCTACCCCGGGGTGGTTAATAGTAGCTTTCAGAATCTACCCCGGGGTAGTTAATAGTAGCTTTCAGAATCTACCCTGGGGTAGTTATTAGTAGCTTTCAGATTCTTTCCTAGAGTTGTTTTCTTGTAAGTTCAGAATCTACCCCGGAATAGTTATCACTTCATATTCATTTCTGGAGCAAAACTCAAAACTGTAATACCTAGCTCAAACAAACTGTGTAGATGTGCCTTTTGAGGGTTTCAACTTCTTTGGATAATCATCCCCCGCCACTGAGTGGAAGGGGGATATAGGTTTGGGCTCTGTCCGTGCGTCTGTCCGGCCGAGTTAAGGGGCTCAGCTTTTCTCAAACTAATAAAGATAGGTTAACTAAACTTGCTGTGGGTCTTCATTGTATCAAAACCTTGATGGAGTTTGAAAATGAGAACCGCAAAATTACTTTTTACAGAGTTATTGCCCTTGTTTCATGTTTGTGGAGGGAGTTCACGAAGGGAACAATTTTTCTCAAAAACTATTTAAGATAAAATAACAACATTTGCAGTGTGTCTTTAGGGTATCAATACCTTGATGGAGTTCAAAAATGAGGTAAATGCAATTACTAATTACAGAGTTACAGCCCATTTAAGAAATATAGGGTTTTAATGAAAACTTTTTTTTTTTTTTTAATCTTATATTTTTCGAAACTCCATACAACAAAGGACATGTCAGAATGACAATTCCAGACATAACACGTATATACAAGTAATAATTTAACAACGTACACAAGATTTGATGAATAGACAATTTTGTATTCAAAGTTCAATCTGACATTGGATGGTAAATAGCAGATATTAAAATCTGATCTAATAATTCAGACTAGATAATGACAAATTGACCAAAAATTAATAAAGCTGTCATATTTACAATTTGTATAGGCTTTAAATCGGTCAACAAAATATGCAGTTTTTATTTCCTCTTGTACATGTTTAAAGTTTGGGATTTTCTCCTGTTGTTTCATTTTAAATATGTCGTATTTCACAATAGTTGTCAGCAAATTAAGGACATAGTTTTGTTTTTCGGTATATCCTAAGATGATATTCTTGTTAGAAAATTTGATATAGGTTCCTGTTTTCTAAAGTATCCATTCTTCCAATATTTTCCATATAGTTTTGGTAAACTTACAATCATAAAATATATGTAGAATTGATTTGTTCTCTGTTTTGCAAAATGTGCATTCATTGTATCTCATTTTTGTTAGAAGCTCGTTTGTTGGAAGAAATCTATGCAATATACTATATTGGAGCCATGAATGTTTAACGCTATTTTAGGTTTTAAATGTTAATCTTTCTATGGTTTCCCATGTATTTTCGTTAATAAATTCATTTAGATCTTTTTGCCATTTATCTCGGTATTTGAGAATTTTTGTGCTTTTTCTGTTGAGTATGAGTATATGTCATATATATCTCTACAGCCTTTTGGATCGCCAGTTATATTTTGTAAAAAGAAGGGTAAAATTGGCAGTGGTATCTTCTTTTCAATATGAACATTTGAACGTAATATTTTATAGCTTCTATTATCCCTAGGTAATCAAGGAAGTTTGTCTTGCAACCAAAAGTATTTCTTAATTGTTCCATGGATAGGAAATTACCATGGCTATCAATGATATCATTTATGTAAGTGATCCCTTTACAGGAGTTATGTTTATAATTGATAGGTCTATCTTTACATTTTCATTTTGCCAAATGGGTTGTGATAAGACATCGTCGGCGTTTTTAGCGTTTTGACCTTTTTTGTTAATAAATTTGCCCCACGATGTTAACATGTCTCTCAATAAGTGATTTGTTCGTGTTGTTATTACAGATTCGTTTATGTGTTTTTCACATGTTTGTATAAAGCTGTCTATATTACCTTTAATGCTTGTTTGTATCAGAGTTGTTTAATCTTTTCATCCATGAAATTTTTTGTGATTGAATGAGACTTCTTATATCTGGAAGCCTAATTCTGCCTTGTTCATAGTTGTTAGTGATAGTGTCACAATTAACTTTGTCGGGTTTGTTTTTCCATATAAATTTGTAGCAGAGTTGTTCAATTTCTTTTATCATTTGATCGCTTGGGTTTGCAAATAAATGGTTAATTTGTGGTAAAAGTAAGCTTTTTAAGAATGGTATTGCGACCTAGTGGAGTTATGTCTCTAGCCAACCAATCAAAACTTATTTGGCGGGGGATGTTGATGACCATGTTTTCTTGTTATTATTGGTTGTGTTTATGACATTGTAAGTTGTGACAATCTATGAACCAGAAATGGGAGATGACTAAACGTCACAGTCATGGTTTATCTCTTCAAAATATTCTAAATGGCAGGGGGGAAAGATGACTCTGCCTGTGTTTTTTTGTTTGTCTGTTCATCCTCAAAAGATGCAATTGATTATAAATCATAATCCTAATACCCATGCACCATACACATCTGATGAGTAATTATACCCCCACCTTACAGCGTAAGCGGGGGTATATAGCGCTTATTCTATCCGTCCGTCTGTCCGTCCGTCTGTCCGTCCGTCACAAAAGTTTGTCCGGAGCATATCTCCCAAACTATTCATGCTAGCTTCACCAAACTTCATACACTTATCAACCATGATCTCTAGACATCACCGTATGGTGAAGAAGACGTTGAACCCCAATCCAACAACAACATTCTACATGAAACATATTTGACTCATAATATTTGTTTATTCATATGTAACAATCATATATTGATCAGCACGACATAAAACAATCTTTTTGCGTGCTTGTATGTACTGTTCACTCTTTATGAACATTGAAGAGATACAAAGATGTAAAACAATGATTTCAGAGAGCTCATACTCAATGGTAGATCATGTTTGAATTATGCATCAATTGTTCAGCTCAAAAACTGTTTGATCATTTATAGTAATAGAATTAGCAAAAAAAAAACTTGAATGTAACTAAATAAATTTCCTTTATCAAAGTAAGCACTACAAGCAAAGATTCTGGGAGCTGCCAGAGATACCAGTAATCATGAGGTAGATTCTGAAAGCTACTAGTAACTACCCTGGGGTAGATTCTGAAAGCTACTATTAACTACCCCGGGGTAGATTCTGAAAGCTACTAGTAACTACCCTGGGGTAGATTCTGAAAACTACTATTAACTACCCGGGGGTAGATTCTGAAAGCTACTATTAACTACCCCGGGGTAGATTCTGGGAGTTTCCAGAATCTACCCCCGGGGTAGATTTTGGGAAGAGGGGGTAGATTCTGGGAAGACTCCAGAAACTACCCCGGGGTAGATTCTGAGAGCTCCCAGAATCTACCCGGGTATACTTTTAAGGGGGGGTATATTTTCAGACTTTACACCGGGTTGTATTTATTTTAGAGCCAATAACCCTATGTTCTATTAGAGGCCAGGTTATACTCTAGACCTTGGTTGTATTTGAGGATATGTGGTAATCTATAAATATGTAACTACAAAATTCTGGTCCTCTAATTCCAGGTGCTGATAACAAGATGTGATGATGGTAGATTAATTCTCCTCTATTTACTCTTTAAGTTCTGTTTCTCTTGTCGCTGTATTAAGTGGAAAAATTTTGCTTTAGGGTGTGGTCAATGTGGTTCCCCTTAGAAGGGGCTGAAGGGTCACCAAAGAACATTTAAGAATCCTATTCAGTATTCAGTGGATCTGCAAGTTATCATCCTTATGTAGCTTTTTAGACAGGATGTCATGTGTTTCATTGAAATTATTAAATCCAAATAGTCATGTCAACTTTAAAAACTTGTTTTCAGATATGAATGCTAATGTTACCTCTTGGTCTCATGCTCCACCCACTGATAGATCTCCACTTTACGCTTTAGCTTCACCGCAGGCACTGAGATGTGATACACCGGGTCAAACAGCATCTGCAGATACCATCAAACAAATTATCCATCACATGTCTCATACATATACTTCCGTCAAGTTGAGTTACTTGGATGACACTGAGATGTAAATTTAAACAGTGAGAATTATCAGTCAAGAAACTTGTTCACAAAGGATTTAAGAAATATGTGTTATTTTATAACACTTCTATCACTTTTTGTAATGTACCAGACTGGGTCACCATAGTAGAAACATAGTTAACCACAAACTTTACATTTACCCTTATATGTAGCTAGGAACATATTCAACATTTGTCATAAAAAAAATAAATAGAGGATATCTGTCTTTTCTTGACTAATACCATATTTATCTCATCGAGTGAGGTAGAAAATATTTAACTTGTCTACCTCACGAGATGAGATAAACATGGTATTTGTCAAGAATTGACAGATATTCTATTTATTATATAATTAAATCTTTCTAATTACGCCAAAAAAGGCCAATTTCATGTTGAGCGGCCGCTTGGAAAAGTCCGTCACCGCGGTAACAGTGTGACGTCATATGAGAATTCATGACGTCAGACCATTGTTACATGACGTCAAAGTCTTGAACTTGACGTCACTCAAGTGGGGATAAAGTTTATCACCACTCAGTAGAGTGACGATAAAGGTTATCGCCACTGTAGCCAGATAGGGGGTTTATTTCACTGATAGAACAGAGTATCTCACCCTCAATCATATAATAAAACAAAGTAACGTAGGACAATTACTTAGAAACATTAAAAATAGAGCCATAGGCTCTGTAGCTCATACATTTGTTTTTGCTTTAGGATGTGGCCAATGTGGTTTCCCCCTTAGTAGGGGCAACAGGGTCATAAAATCTACAGTTAGTAATCCTCACTAGTCAAGGAATCTGTACACAATATCTCAGCTATCTAGGCTTTATGCTTAGAGAATCAGATAAAAATAGGTTTTTAGGGCGTGGCCCCTGTTGCCCTTATTAGGTGCCACAGAGCCACCAAAGCTACAATTTATAATCCTCACTAGCCAAGGAGTCTGTACACCAAGTTTCAGCTTTCTAGGCCTCATGGTTCTGGAGAAGAAGATGAAAATAGGTTTCGAGGGCATGGCCCCTGTGGCCCTTATTAGGGGCCAAAGGGCGCCCAAAGCTACAATTTATAATCCTCACTAGTCAAGGAGTCTGTACACCAAGTTTCAGCTTTCTAGGCCTTATGCTTCTGGAGAAGAAGTCGAAATTTCACAAAGTTTACGGATGGATGGATGGACGGATGGACGCCGGACACCATGCCATGCCATAAGCCCATCGGGCCTTACAGGCCAGATGAGCTAAAAAATAAAACTTGACACCAAATTTGACAGAAAATTGAAGTAAAATCATGATCCAAGGACCATGAAAAGACTACCGACCTGGTCTGTATGAAGACTCCCTGTCATGTGGACCAGTTTGCCGTTGTTGCTGCTGAAGGCCACGTCGGATGTCTGGAGGCGGACCACGATGCTCAGGCCTTCCTCCAGAGACTGGGCCGTCTGCACTGCTCGACCCTGGGATACGCAGATTATTGACAATATTTCAATATTTCTCAACACTTTGCATATAACCATCATCATCATAGAAATACTTTTATTATATGCTAAGTGGTGAGAAATATTGAGAAAAGAGTTCTTGCAACTGAGTTTGATATCACTTTTCAACATGGGGAAAACTCCCCAGGGAGGTTGTGTTATGCACAATGTTTGATGTGCCTTCTACAATCATTGCGACAATGAACGCCGCAAGAAACACAAAGACAAGACAAGAAGTTTTGTGCAAAAATACCACAAAAAATTTTCAGGCCAAGATGAACAGAAAATATTAAAGACCCATATACAAACTGCAATATTTATAAAAGTAGCTTTACTGTATTTATGATATTTTATGCAATATTTGGCGACCAACCATGAGAAGATTGGATCAAAATACATTAAATAGGAGACAGTTTACCAAAATGAGCCCAGCATGTCGACATGAAGGCAAATCAAGTGCGGCCATCTCACAATTTTTGGTTCCTAAATATACGCTTGAAAGCCGTCTTTGTCGCGCATTTTCTTTTCTCTTTCATCTGAATCAGGCACTAGTTGTCACCCAAGTTGATAGCCATTGGACTCAATTGCGGTAACTGACACGCGGTGTAAACCTACACACATATTTATGATGTCACCCAAAGCAGGTTCGTTAAAAGCTACGGCACTTTTGCAGAGGGTACTGTACTTTGGACATTGAATAACTATTTTATTGTTGATTAAAACATGTAAATATGATGTGAAACTTTCCACAAAAAGGTTTCTACCGAATATTGCATTTCTTTTCTCAAAATCTAAACTTCTTCACCAAACGATTGCTAGTATGACAATGGGTCTTTAACCAAGTTGAAGGAACAATTGCTAACTGACCTCATTCCAGTAGAGCAGGCCCCCTGAAACCAGCAGCAGAACAAATCCCACCAAGATTCCAACCAGACTGTTCCTGACTCTCTCACAGAAACCCTCGTTGCGCCGGTACGTGACGCGAGTGTGACTGTCGTTGTATGTGTTATGCATCCCTGGATGATCTGGGTACTGCAGAGGAGAGAGACAGCATTTGATCAGAGGTACAAGATACTCAACTATAGTAATCACGGAAATAGAAATAAAATGCTTTTTGTCTATTATTTCCTTATTTGGAACTTACTGGATATTTGTATCTTAAATATTCATTCGCAATGGTTTTTCCCAACTTTTGTGTCAGACAGTTTTTGTAAAATCCCCCGAAATATATGAGTTTACAGGAGAGAAAAAAGTGTAAAAGTCGAAATTTATGTTTCTGAAACAAGCTATACTATGTAAATGATCTGTAATCTCAGTACCGTCCGTTAAAATACATTAATTATTGTATCGGTACAATAATTTAATATCTTATGTCCTTTACTATTCATATCTTATAAGATTTAAATTTTCATAAAATATTTGAAAAAGTTAGTGATTTCTTTTAAGTTTACAGACATAAACGCTTGTTACAAACTACTATTCTTACGAGTTCATTCATAACTTTAGTTGTCAATTGCAGAGTTGCTGTGGTAACGCACGACGTGCAACTGCAAGTTCAAGTGAAAAGAGCGTTGCAGGTTTATTGTCACACGCATTGCTGAGAGTGACGTAAGCTATAGCAGGTTTCACAATGTATTGAAAATATGCAAATTTTGGGCAGTTTTACCTGAACAAAGGAAATTTAAAGTATATTTTTGAAATGATTTCATAAGGCCTAGTTGGGAAAAACTGAGTTATTTGATAATCTGTAAGAATTAATACTTACATTAGTCGAATAATAAAGAAATAAACACCAAAAACCATTTTATTTCTATTTCCATGAGTACTTTAAATCTTTAATCTATGTATCATGGTTTTCAAAATTTGCTGGGTACATATCCGAGGTCAGCGGTGAAGTGAAGTGTGTACTTTCACTAAGCCGAGAACCTTGTACTCCAATAGAAGCCAAAACAGAAACTTGATAAATGAGTAAAATTTTCTCAATATCTTTAGTCCACTTCATACTTTCAATAGTAAAAAGTTCATATTAAAAAAAATACAAATAATAGATAAATCAGATTATGTGTAGTAAAACAAATCAGCAGGAAAACAAAGGTCATTATGGTGTCTTGGAAAACAGCTCGTCAGTTGTCGGAAGGACAACACGTTCTTATCAGATCCCATCCTCGTTGCCACTTTAGTGTACCAAGGCTAGGTTCCTTCAGTCATCACACTTATAAAACTGAAATAGCCATTTGAAATATTGTTCAAGATTTTTAAGTAGCCTAAACTGTTTTTAAGATACCCACAAGTCTTTAAATACTTGGTAACCAAAAACTTCCTTGTGGATTCATTCATTGCTATAATGGGGAAAGAGTGAAATGGTGAAAATATCTAAATCTTTGTAACTACTGTAAGGAAATGTAGACTTCAAGATTAATAATGGGCCTGATACTGCATAACTGATTAAATAGCTTCAGTTAATGTAACCTTTGTTCATTGTCTAAGTTGACCCTGGTCTGAAGGATGCATATTTATAAGAGTCATAATCTATATGTACCTAGAGCATAATAGCAAACAAATAGTTATGGCAAGGTCAGCTGTTCTTGTAGAGCCTATGTAGAGAGTATGTTACCTAATAGATAATGCACTCCTGATGACAACCAATATCTGCCCTCAACATATCATGAGAAATGTTAGTGCTTTAAGGGTCAGTCCTATCAGAGTATTTATAGTGGAAACAAAATTCCAGGGGATGTTTAAGTTTATGCATATAATGCTATTAGTATATGATTATTACATTACCATGTTAAAAAATGTTCCTAAGGATAACCTTTTTGTTGATATGCATTTGACAATTTAAAGAAGTCTCAGCGCTTTAGCAAAAAAGAATTCCACAAAAAAATAGCTGGATAACTTCTCAGGTATCTTGGTATAATTCATTTTATCCTGAAAGGTTAAGTAAAAGATCAGATAAAAACGGTTGTTTCTGTACTGTAGGATCTTAAACTGCATAATATGCAGTTTAAGATCTGTAAACAGCAAGTCCAAAGTAAACAGAAATAATAAACGTCATCCTGTATAATAACATGATTTTTTCTAACAGGTGAGTGGCATGGTATCAAGAAAAAGAATAACATGATTTTAGGCTCTAAAAGGAAATTTAGTTTATTCATGAATAGATCTTTTATTTCAAATAATAATTTGCAAGAAAATCTGATGACAATATAGTGGCTGCATTAAATGTATGTAATAACATTGTAGAATAATAAATAGCAACATCTTCAAAAGGAGAGTAATAAATCTAGTTATGACACATGATATGACACAAATCATAACAATGTAAAAATTCCATACTAAATCAAGCACATAATTTAATCAGACACAACTTACAACACGTCTAGTACTCACAGCCATCATGAAATATTCGTGTCAAAATGACAACCTGTTGACAAGATTACACTAAAGATTATCTCAATACAACGGTAAATAATGTAATCTCTAGTATCTCTACACACCTTGACAGAATGTTACTTTCGTTTAGAGCCTCTATATATGATATCCTTATCTTGACTCAAAGCCAGGGAGTGTCCAAACTCTGACTATATGTGGCGTCTCTACCCTCTATCTGCCCTCTGTGCTAGCGACAACTTATACTCACTGTCTGTCTGTACATAGTTATAGCCTTGATTCACTCTATTTCTTTCTAGTTGTTTCAAGCATCTGTCCTCTCGCATCGGGTTTCCTCCAATATGTGTAGAACGACAACAATCTAAAAATAGAAAACTGTACACAAGGCGCGTTTTGATTGGTCCAAATAATAGACCGGAAGTGTGTCGTTAGGGAATTCCCATGACTAATTTTCGCGCCATTTCATCAGATTTTAACTTTTGTTGTTGATAATAAAAGTGACAATGTGATGACGTTTACTTTAATTCCTTATTTTCAAAAGGAATATGATCAAGATTATTCGAAAGAAAGACTTGCTAAAAACTCTGATCGATAGGATATTGATTATGATCAAACTTGATCACATATGGACCAATTCTATATTTATCTTGTTACGCCTTGTATGTAAAAATAATTACTTTTTAAAACAAATTTCCTATATAATTGTCCAAGTCTTTTGGAAATAAGAAGTTTTCAAAAGGCGTTTGAACTTTTAAACAGTTTTCTAATGCTGACTTTGGCTAAAGACCTAATATGGTGCCTCCCTTTTATTTACCATGAGTAGGCTACCAATGTGTAAGCAACGTGTAAATCGAGATTTATAGAGAATTCAACAAAACCGTTTTCTTGAATGTATAAATTATGTTCAACAAAACAGATAATTGAAGAGACACGCCGTGGTATCAATTTAGGGGGTCATTTTGGCCTTTTCTGATCAGAAGGGACCCTTTGCAATGAAAAAAGTAGCCTACTTCTCAAAATGTAAAGGGGCAGTATCAACTTTTTAGGGGGAATATTATGTCATGTCAGGAAAATTAAAATTAATGGTTCCAATTGAAAGACAGTGTATTTAAACTAATTCAAAGAGGAATAATTCAAATATATAACATAAAGTTTAACCATGCCATTCCTTTTTCTTACACGAAATGAATTAAAGGTGTTCACACAAAATGGCCGCCAATGGATTTTATGTTAATCTTCATACTTTGTCCTCTGACTATGGATGATTGGCCTCTGTAATGAGATTCTTGACACTGTAAAAATAATACATTTAGCATTAACTTACAATTATCAGTGAAAAATTTGAAATATAAAATTGTCAAAAAAACGTGCAACTGCACCTTTATGGGACACCAAGATTGAATAGTGGACCAAGACAAGACTGCGAGGCATATTTGGCTTTAGTATGCATTCATTCAAAATGGTTCTCATGTTCATTTCCATGGCTGAGATATGATACCTCTGGTTTTCAGTGAAAAATCGCAAAACAGACCCACGTTCACAGAAACCCTTTCTTGTTTGTTGTTCGGTTGGAGTTTAACGTCTTCTTTCACCGATGGTTCCATGATGGGATGGGGAAGAGAGGCAGACGTCGTCCTCTTCTCTGTGGACGGCCGATGTAGGTGTCCTCTATGGGGTGCCAAATGGGACTTTAATCGCTTTTCAGTAAGCTTACTAAATCGAATTAGTAAGCTTACTAATTCGATTTTGTAAGCTTACTAATTCGGGCAGATATTTAGTAAGCTTACTAATTCGAATTAGTAAGCTTACTAAATCGATTTAGTAAGCTAATTCATTTAGTAAGCTTAGGCCTAGGCCTACTAAATGAATTAGTAAGCTTACTAATTCATTTAGTAGGCCTAAGCTTACTAATTCGGTCCATTTAGTAAGCTTACTAATTCATTTAGTAAGCTTACTAATTCATTTAGTAAGCTTACTAAATCGGCCGAATTAGTAAGCTTACTAAATGCTTTTGAAAATATGTATCTAAGTTTGAAATAATGATTACTCCCCACCACGTGGTAGAATGGCGGGAATATCTTGACAAAAACAAACGGCATATTCAGTAGCTTTTGACAAATTTAGATTCAAATCTTTTGTGCGTTTATGGTTCTTAAATCTATTTTTATATATATTTCGTCGTGGATCGTCTCTCTCATCATAGAGCAGAAAGTATCTGTAAAACATTACATTTTCCGGCGCCCGTACGTGTCACAAGGTTATCTCCCTTTGAAAAAGAATTGCAATATTGTCTGTATCGCAGTTTGTCAATGTTTTCGCAAAGGGGTTTGATTTTTCAAAGTAAATTTGTTTAATTTTAAGTTCAAAGATGACATATGAATATTGTGGAGGGATGATATTTCATCAAAAACAGTTGTTTGAATGAATATAGGCCTTACATAGGCCCTATGTCTGAACGAAAATAGGACAACTATATATCCTACTCTTCAGACGGTTCATGCTCGAGAGTTCGCTCGTTTCACATCCTTTTTTTTATTAAAATCTTTCCTAATTCAAAAATACTATCAAAAATGATGAACTAAATTGCTTCTTCGCGGTGGGAGCAGTCATTGATTTACATTTCAACAACCCGGATGTGATTTAGTAGGCTTACTAAATCATCAAATAAGAAGTGAATTAGTAAGCTTACTTAATCGTTTACATTTAGAAAGCTTACTAAATGAATTAGTATACTAAATAGCGATTAAAGTCCCGTTTGGCACCCCATAGGCCTACTATATATAAGGGCTAACAGCATGCCAAGTTTGATCGAATTTGAAGCAGCCGTTTTTGCTGTAGCTCGTTCACGAATAAAGGACAATTGTCAAATAATAATAATAGAAAAGAACTGATAAAAACAATAGGTCTTCCAGACTTTGTCTTTTATATCATCGCAAAAAATAAGAATGGATAAACAGATTAAGCGGAAATGACCTTAAATGGACCTATCTTTTTAACAATCAACTAGAAATCAAAACTCTTTTTTACTATTGGATAGTTACGGAAGCATCCTAGTGCCACAGTAAAAATAAATCTCCTAATTCGGAGATAGTTACTCCTGATTCATTCTCTCCCGACAGAGGCAACTCAGTCATACCTGAATAAGCCTCTGTTCTATTACGCCTAGATCCTGGGATTCCGGCAGATTGCCCTAGCGGCAAAAAGTTGTAACTTAAAGTATCTCCTTTATTTGCAGCCAATGAAAACACCTTTTGGATATCCATGACTTTGGGAGTTCTTTACGGTCGCATAGTGACAAAGAAAAATATTATGTCTTTATGTTTATTTTTCATTAACAGTGTGAGAGGGAAACTATTTGAAAATCTGATATGGATAGGTTTTTTCATTAGATAGAAACTGTTTTATATTTGGGTAAATTATTATTTGTTTTATGATAGATTTTTTTGTACTAATCAATCAAAAAATAACTAATAAGAAGGCAAAAAGCGATTGTTTGTAATAGGAAGAATTACCTCCCTTGGATGTGAAATTTCAATGAAAGCTTTGACGAACAACACGGAGATGGACGAGGTTTTGCGAATGACCACTTTTGAAACGGCGTCGCTGATTGCACAACTAACTTCGATTGCCTCCAATCAGATTTCTACCTTTCTGTCCCGTGTATTATCCGTAATAGAACAGAGGCTAATTCAGGTATGACTGAGTTGCCTCTGTGGGGAGAGAATGCTCCTGATTAGGAGATAGTAACGCCTATTTCGAAGATAAGTAATCCCTAATTATGACTTAGTTATCACCTAATTGGGAGATAACTAAGTCCTAATTAGGTGATAACTATCTCCTAATTAAAAGTTAGTATCTCCTAAATAGGTGATAACTATCTCCTAATTAGGGGATAACTATCTCCTAATTAGTGGATAACCATCTCCTAATTAGGAGTTTGTATATCCTTATTAGGAGTTAATATATCCTAGTTAGGAGATAGTTTTTCCTAATTAAGTAAAACGATCTCCTAATTAAGTGATAACTATCTCCAAATTAGGTGATAACTAAGTCCTTATTAGGTGATAACCATCTCCTAATAAAGAGTTAGTAAATCCTAATTAGGGGTTAATATCTCCTAAGTAGGAGATATTTTCTCCTAATTAGGTGATAGTTTTGTCCTAATTAGTCGATTAAGTCCTAATTGGGTGATGGTATCTCCTAATTAGGGTTAAAATATTTACTGTGGCACTAGGATGCTTCCTAATTAGGTGATAACTAAGTCCTAATTAGGGGTTACTTATCTCCTAATTTGGTGTTACTATCTCCTAATTAGGAGTTACTATCTCCCAATTAGGAGATTTTTTTTACTGTGGCACTAGGATGCTTCCGTAGGTTTCTGCCAACAAATGATATCTTTATTTTTGTTATGAACTATACTGATTATTCTGTTATCTGTAATCTGTTATGAGAAAATCAAAGAGTTCTCTACAACCCATTGGTTCTCCACTGGGTTTTGTAATAGATACATGTATGGTAAAATTGATAGTTCAAGTTTCTTTTCAATATGTACATTTATAGATTTATAGTAATGTTTGTTAGATTCGATTATTCTTAATCTTCTAGTAAAATTAGTTTTGCATTCAAATACATTTCTTTTTTTTCAAGACATTTTACTTACTTGTGAGTCATTTTACAAATGTACTTACTCGTAGGTTATCTCATGAGTAATTTTAACCTAATGTGTTGTTGTAGAAAGATGTCATGGTTTAAAGCTCGTGAAGTCTAGTGATTGGAAAAATCAACATGTTTCAATCAACACTTTTCTTACTCATTATTCCCATTGCAAATAAATATTTGCGATTGAAAAATAGATAAGTGTCCTTGGAAATAATAGTTTATGTAAATTTAGAATTTATCCTCATTCCCTGAAGATTCAATCCTTAAGAAAGGATCATCATACTTTGAGCGATTTAACATGTTCGTGCTGTTCCTCAGGCAGTCTAAGTAAACCTAGCCTCAATATTATCTGTTTCACTCCCACACTGAGTCTAGAAAGGCCTAGTAGAGGTTCGCGATAATACCAATAGGTCTTAAGACTTTGTCTCGAAGACTTAATAATTCCAAAGGCAAGAAATGTTTTAGAAAAAATTGAAGAAGTGGATATAATAGACATTTGGAGAGAACAACACTATACTACTAAAAAGTTTTCCTGGTGGAAGATCAATCCTAAACACCAAGCTAGGGTTGAATTTTTCATATTTTTTCAAGACTTGTCTTATATATCAGAACAGATCTAGAACAGAACAGAATTTTATTTGTATATGGGCCACATAGCCTAAAGTACAATAAAGTGGAAGTAATGCAACGGGATCTCACGTGACATTTGCCTGTAACTTAAACATATTCTTAAAAAATATGTCAACCATTTTCATGGTTTTAACATCTTTCGTACATAAAAGACTGTGCATATTTGACATTGGTGGAATATACTTCACACGAAATTCTGAGTATTTTTTACAAACAAATAAAACATAAAATTCCTCTTCTAGTGCACCGTTGTTACATAATTTACAGACAAAGTTCTTTACATCATTATCTTTTGATTAACGATAATAGTTTACTCTTAGATTGTGTAAAGAAATTCTGAATTTACAAAATGCTCTAATCAATGAGGTGTCGTTTAAGCTGCAGATATAACTTTCTGGCTCCAAGAGAGAATTGAAATGACTATAGAATCTTAAAAACTCTGAACTATTTATACTTGCTTCCCAATTTTGAAAAGATATGTCTTTCAGACCTTGTGAAAAAAATATTTAGAAACAATGAAACCTCGCCAACATCTTGGCTTATCCAAACAGAAGAAATGACACATGTAAATAATAACATTCTCAGATCTGACAACCAACTGTATTTTGCACAATTATCATATACTCAGTCTGATTAAAATCGACCGTACTCCGAGGAATAAAATATCAAATTTTGTCTCTATCGGGGCTCGAACCAGCCAGAACATCCTCTCCATCTCGGTCTTAATGCACCCACCTCTAGCGCATGTTCCTATGACCAGTTTAGCGCAGACAAACCCAGTCGTAAGCTATCCAATCATATCCTCGTTTTTAAATAGCGTTTGGCGGCGATAATGTATAACGAATGGTACACTGGAGTTACCTGCCCCTACTATATATCGAAGCTTTTACTGCGCCCCTTGCGATCACAGGAACCCGATATCGTAAATAAAATGTAGGTAAAACGTGGGTAAGAAAGATCCGTCCCCTATATGTATATAGAGTAAAGGAATAAAGGCAGCCATGTTGCCGATCTCGACTCGCTTCCGAGTTAAGTCAAAATTATCGCTTCAAATCGGTGACATCTCATTCACATACACAAGAATCTCTTAGTTATACATTTCTCAGCAAAATTTAGCTTGTTTCAACACGTTATTTCAGAATAACGCCAAATGCTTGCGATTGGCTCAGTGATCTTGCGTCAGAACATGCGGGTAATATGGGTGCCTTGAGACTGGGAATGAGAGGAAAGCCGGGCTGGTTGAAGTTCAAACCCCATTAGAGACAATATTTTTACATTTTTTTCCCTCGAACCACAGTCGATTTTAATCAGGCTGATCATATACTTTAAACATTTTATAACATTGGTGGGGATAACGATAATCCAGTATTTAACAGCACGCAGTTGTGTAGTAGTGAACATATTTTACCTACCAACTTCACCCAGATTAGACTTATTTGATACAAATTTACCAACCCTCAAAAATCGTTTTAAAAAAAAGGAGCTTGATTTTTTTCAATAGAGTTACGATATTTCAAACCTCAAATTTCAGCACCATATAACAAAATAGGAGCTATTTTGCAATCAAAAAGAGTACAGGCTGATTTTAATGAAATTTGATAATTTTTATTAAATAGCTTTAGTATAGGAAACATTGCCTTTAAAGATTGTGATGCTAATACTGAGCAAGCCTTAGATGATGAAAATGTTAATCCTAAATATTTATAATAAGCACTAGCTTTCAAATTTTCTTTGCCAAGCAATTTTGGAGAACAGTGAAGTGATGCCTGGGTAACCAGTAGGAGTTCTCCAACAAAAAAACATGAGATATGGTTTGTCTGTTTTTAAAATCTTCTAAATAATACCAATTGTGAGAGAGATAATTGTGAAAATATTGACGATTTTGTGGATTTGTGACCATACACTCGAATCTGATGTCTTCCAATATAACAGAAGAGGAAACAAACACAGCAATAGATAGACTAAAATGTGGAAAGGCTCCTGGAGAAGATGGAATTCCTCCTGAATGTTAATAGTTCTGAAAAGATGCCTACCTCCTCATCTTACACTCCTATTTATCAAAATACTAGAGTCAGGAAGTTTCCCTAGCTCATGGAATATTGGAATGATTATTCCGATCTACAAATCAGGCAGTACAAGTGACCCTAACAACTATCGAGGGTTATCTCTGGTGAACACTTCTGGCAAAATCATTAAAAGTATTCTAGAAAGACGTTTATATTACAATCATTGTGTTCTAAATACTTATCTAAAGCTGGTGGGCACTTTTTCTGTGTATTTATTGACTTTAAAAAAGCCTTTGATTTTGTTGACAGGAACAAATTAGTATTTCAGCTTCTTATGAAAGGTTGTACTGGTAAAATATATAATGTTCTTAAAAGTATGTATCAATCAGTGAGGGCCTGTGTTCGGTAAAACAAAAATATTTCCCACAAATATGGGTGTTAGGCTTGGATGTATGCTTAGTCCTATTTTATTTACATTTTTCGTCAATGAACCTGTACTAGATATATACAAAGGTTGTAACCATGGTGTTTTTGTAACTCAAGAAATTGAGGATCTTCTACTTTTACTTTTTACAGATGACATTGTTACTTCTTCGTTCTGTGTAAATGGCTTGCAAAAGCAATAAGATATTCTTGACAAGTTTTGGCAGACCAGGTAAATATGAACAAGAGTAATGTTTTTGTCTTTCGTAATGGTGGTATCATCGCACGTCATGAAAGATGGAAAATTGGCAAAGAAAATTTGAAAGCTAGTAATATATCATATGAAACTGACATTGTCCCCGGATATAAATCTGATCACTATCAAATCAACTAAGTAATGAAAGGGGCCGCGGATATTGGAAATTTAACACATGTACCTCACTTTTACAGAATGACGAATTCATTGCATATGTTAAAAATCATTACATGATACAATTCGAGAATATACTACAAATATATTTACAGATGATTACAGTGTTGGTTACAGATGTATCCATACGTGGTACCTGATTGGTTTCACCATCAATGATGTTTTGAAAATTCTAAATTCGGAATTCTAGCATTCTGACATTATGGACAACAAAGAAATGAACACACTAGCGAGAAGTCATATTGTTTTGCATCCCCTTGACAGTAAAACGCTATTTCCCTAACTCTCGCTCGGTTTACAGTCACTCGTGTTGTAAAATCAATATGACATCTTTGCTTGGGTATTAATCTCTATATAACATACCTCTAAAGATATTTAACATGTATACTTTAACTGTAAATTTGTAAAGAAATTTTGGCCAGATTTTGAGAGTTTATTGATATTCATCTTCATTTTAACATCATACTTACAAAATTTGATATTACCTTTGGATTTAGCTCTCACAATAAAACTTAATCATATAATACTTTTGGCCAAAAGATTTATCTAAATCTCAAGTATAAGACAACATAATATTATACCCTTTTTGATGAGTTTCTAAAATATCTTTGAATGACATGTTCAATTGAAAAAATTATTTCTAGGAAGAAGGACAGATTAGAATTATTTATGAGGAAATGGAAAAAGTTGCAAATGATAGGCATTGAATGAAGCTCTCATAAAATATCACCCTCATTTTCCATACAGCCTTCTAATGTTGACTTGACTCACTACAAACATTACATATTTTCATATTATACTCTTACCTCTGTTAACAACGATTGGAATACTACTTTTGTAAATGTATATGCCTACTCATGTAACTTGTATAAATGGAATTATAAATTTGTTGTAAAAAAACTGAAGCTATTGATAATGTTGCCACATATGTGAAAAAAATAATGTACAATAGGAAGTTTTATGTTAAATCTTCTTTAAAGTCACGTGACCAACTACAATAACTGAAAACTCAACTGTACTTTGGGCCTCTGAGCCTTTTATACTGAATAATCATGTCTGTCTGTCTGTGAAGTCTGAACTTGAAAATTGTAGCATCCGCTAATATCTAAAATATCTATCTATACTGTTACACATGAAGTTCATTTAATTCAATAAACATTGTTTTCTACGTTGATTTCCATGAGAAAATACATATAAATTTTACTGAACCACCATCATTTGGTCCATGTTTGAAGAAACTGTATGTGTTTTTCTCCTGAAGTATGTATGAGAAAAAAATATGTTATTATCTTTCTGAAACACCATCCATTGTTCAATGATTATACAATTTGAAGAGAATGTTTTCATCTGTTTTTCTAATTCGCTCGGCTTAATTATGTCATTTTGATTCATATAGAACTGCCAATAACAGCACAATGGAATCTTAGACAGACGATGAAATGAACTTTGATGATGTGATTCTTGACAATGGAGAAGACAGAAGAC